>JAGPOW010003447.1:25255364-25287783 GCA_030014935.1 Caiman crocodilus
CTGGTTTCCCTTCAGCATAAAGTCTCCTGCCGGTCCCTCACAGATATGAGCCTTGAGAATTTTCTCAAATATCTTTCCCAGGACCGAAGTGAGACTGACCTCAATGAGGCAGCATGGGCCCTTGCTCACTGAGCTGATTCCTGCCAGCACATATGGCTTTTAACACAGAGCTGAACAATCTGGATGGCAGAGAGAAGGGCATCAGTCATGTTCAAGATGCATGACTGTTCACTGTAATGCTAAAACCACTGAAAAATAATTGCAGGCTTAGTATAAAAGCTCAGAGTTGGAGAAGTAAACTTGGCCAGCTTCCAAAGTTAAGACCCAGCGTTGATGAGATTTTTATTAACTATGGATAGTGAAGGGGAAAGGGAACACTGGGCAGAGGGAGCTGTGCTCAGAGAAAGAAAACTCTGACTGCTCTTTCCGCTGACCTGCATGCTTGCAGTGGTTTTGCAAAGCAAAGGAGCTAGCACCTGGGGAGGGAAGGTTATGTTTCACCAGCAAAAGAACAAATACTACACTAGAGAAATGGGGAGTTAATGACTACTGGTTCTCTCTGAATGAATACATATGCGGTCTCCTTTACCATTAATTGTAGCACTGCCCAGAGCCATCAACCAAATCAAGATCTACAGTGCTTGGCACTTTGCTTGGCCCAAAGTAAATAATCACCCTACTATAAAAAGCTTGAACTCTGAAGAACAGCCTCTTTTCCCTTCTAACTTCAGGCACAGTTAAAAGGCTTCATGATTCAATTGCTTAAAACAAAATAAGGAGTTTTTGGTATACCTGCAGAGACATAAACAGGCCCTTTGTAAAGCAACATGACTAAGAGGAAAAGCTAAGCGGTCACTATGACCTAGGTTTCCTCCCATAACCTGAAAGCCAAAGCTTTGCGGGGCCAAAGAATTATTGTTCAAACAGTTTAATGAGATAGACAAACAGTTCTCCCAGCAAACTGTCCTTTTGAAATTGGCTGCTGACTGAATTTCCTTCTCTGCCATATGCAGATCTGCACGTTCACAAATTAAGCCCAAGAGAGTACCCAATTCAGGGCTCCTTGCACCAATGCAGTTTACATTAGGCTGTCACAGTCAAGAGAACTTAATGATGTGGTTTCCCACTCCTGACCAAGGAAAGAGACTGGAAAAGGGATTAGGTAAGGGATCTGTTGTAGGCTTATTGCCTCTGAACCAAATCTCAAATGGTCTGAGATGGGTGATGTGGTGGGGGGGAGGTATCACCCCAAAGTATAAAATATTAGATCCACAGTTCATAGTGCAGAACCATCTTTACATTATTCGCAGAGGAGAAAACAGTGCTCAGATTTTCCAAAGTAAAAAAGACACTATGATGGCTGCTGGCTGTGAACTCAGAGGACAGGAGGGTCAGGCAACTCTTCCAAAACCAGCAGAATTCCTATCCTCAGTGCACACTGCATGTGCTGGACACAGACATTTTAACACTAGATTTTCCAATAGAATATTCTCTGCCTGAAGTAAGCACATCTGGAATATGGCAAGAAGACATTAATAAAATGTAAAAAAACCCCAAACAACTCCCCCCCACAACCCCCCCAAACAAAAAAAAACACCCAGCAGCTTTGCACTCAGTAGCCTGTATATAGGCAGAATTATTCCTAAAGACCTATTCCAGAATAATTACTCTTATCCTGGAATACAAGCAAGTTAGTCTGAACAAGGTGAATTCACCTTGATAATTGAATGAGGAAGAGCAAGTCTACTTTAAATTCACAGCCTAATTAAACAGAATTAAACAGTTAAACAGAATTAATAAATAACAGTTAAACAGAATTAACTTCCTTGTACAGGCAAACCCAGCCAAGGTAATTTTTAAACAATAAATTTGAATTATCTTCTCTAACAGCTATTAAATTACAGCTACATCACAATAGCCCTAATTCATCTCTTTGTAGATCCAGAGATACTGACCCTGGAGAAACTGAAGGAACTGAATGGCAGCTGATGCTCCTCCACTCGGTATGCCTTTGGCTATTGTGTTCATAAGGAGGGAGGTAACTGCCAAGAGTGTAAGGACAATCACTATGTAGCATACCCCAAATGAAAAACATCCTGCACTTCATCTTAACCTGACTTAAGCTGCTCTTTGTCCTTTGAATTCTCACTACTTGCATTGACTGTCCACTTCCTATAAATAGTTCTTTAAGCATTCCTAGCCAGCAGTCACTTACTGTTGGCTTATGTTCTTGGAACATACTTTTACTTACCAAAGAATCACTGACATAATAGTGATAGATCGGATATTTCGGGTCCTCAATAGGTCCAAAAAGCTGTATGTTTGCTGCACCTGGGAATCCAAGTCTTGCATCTGAGGGGGAAAAAAAAACAGTACAAAACCATAGGAACAATGTCACTAGAGTATGAGGCTGATCGTAAAGAAGACATGGACAGTGCTGATTATCTGAACAGGTTGTAGACACACCTTGCTTAGTGAAGAGATTTATCTAAAGAGGATTAAAACCTGTGCATTGTTCCTAACAGGGGGAGTGATGAACATTAGAAAAACTACCAAGTAGAGTGACAGATTGCATGCTTTAAAGGAAAAGGTGTTGATTTACCTCAAGTTACTGCTTTAAGAGATAATTAGAATTTTGGATTAAAAGTTGTAATTATATCATCACTTCTGTTCTTTAAATATCATTACTGGGAGGGGTCTTTGAATAACTGCTATAAAAGTACAAAAAATACTGAAAGTTAGGGCTCTGATCTTGCAAATATTCAAGCAGTATGTAAATTTAGCTAACAGAAACAGTCTCACTGATTTCAACAGGACTGCTCCTGTTTTTAAAGTTAAGCATCTGCTTAAGTATGCCATAGGATTAAGGGCTAAAAACTGCGTTTTTAGTAAAAACTTTGTAGCAAACATATGTGGTAATTTCAAAATAAAACTGCTTTAGCATTAGCAATGAAAAGTGACACTTTCAATATACTGGCCTTTTGCTTAACCCACAGGACATTCTTAGCTCCCACCTATTTGCTGACAGTCCTATGACAAGAAGACCCTGATTCTCTCTTTCCCCACCCCTCTTCCAAGTCTAAATAACAGACCCCACACCAGAAGAAGCACTTTGGTTCTTGTGAACCCTTTGTGAACACACAGGACAAAATTTTCTAGTAAAGAAGCCTTAAGATATACTTGGTACTTCAAGATTTTTCTATATTATTTGAAGTGGACGTGGCAACTTTAAATATTTAGAAGATAACATCTCGTTTGCTATAAGAGGGGCTTTTTGCATATAGGCTGCATCCCAATTGCTGCTATGTGCAGAGATCAGCACCATGAGCCTAAGCAAATAAAAAAAAAAAGTTTGCATGAAGTTCCTCTCTCACCAATGATTGAGAAAGGGAAATTCTAAGAAACAGTATTTAAAAGTCAATCCTCTCAATTCTTTAACCTTCCTAATGATACTTCACTTTAACTAGCGGACAGGACTTTATTTCTTCAGAACATCTCATGCACTGTGTGCAAGTTATACCAGGCAGAGAATATAACAATACAGTCATACAGCATGAATTTTGGGAACTTTTACTTAGAAGCATTTCCCCCCAAAATATTACAATGGACTAGTGGCACTGTTTTTGCAGCCAAGGTGACAACCAAGCACAGAGCTAATTACAATGCTGTGTTAAGGTGGCTATATATAGTATATAAGATTCAGAGTTGTGTGTGCAGGTCTATCTTGGGCTTCTCTGCACAGTGACCTTCTGCTGTACAGCGGTATCCTCAAAGGCATCCAACCACTGGTTTTGTACTGTAATTTACTCCCCCATCTTTCTGGTCAGCATCAGTTCTGTATTTCTCTCCCTGATGAAGAAGTTTTTGAGATAAGCTGGTTCACATGGATGAGGAAGTATTTCATCTGTTCACATCAAATTCTTTTCCAGCTAGATCACTGAGAGATCTGAACTGCAACTAAAGCATGGACCCTGAATGCAAGGGCACGATGTGTGTGCATAGCATGAAGGAATATGTAAAATCTGAGGATCCTACCTTGGTTGCATGCATATAGCCCTTTTGTCTTTAAATGAAAGAATATAAAAATATCTACTCTGGTACTGGATAAGATTTCACTTTGGAATAGCTGGTCCTAAATAAGTTGGCTATATTTATCCTGCACCCAGCTCTACACTCTACTTATCCTATGCCCGATTCTACCACCACTACTCCCAAGAGTACTACTTGATTATGCAAGTAGCTTTGATTACTCAAGATGGGATAAGCAAGGAGTGAAATACTACTTTACCTGAAAAAATGGTAGGATTTCTTAGGGTGGTATCTTTTATTGGACTAACTGTGTAGTTGGGGTAGTTAGCCAAACTTTGGAATGCAAAATGTTCTTCATCAGGTCAAAGGGCGGCACAACTGCCTCCCATGTTATACACAATTCCTTGCACTGAAACCAATGGACTCAATTCCAAGAAGAAGAACTCTCATTATTAAGAGTGATTAAAAAGCCCACCTTTAATCTTCAATATAATCTATTTGCTCTAATGTGAATACAGCCTTTCAATAAGGCTAATGCAGCTACCATGGGCAAATGCAAGCTGTTTTTAATACTTGTTTCCTTCAGGGTACCGCAAAGAGCAAGATAATAATCTAATGTTCACACACACTGGGACTCAACTCTTCTACTTTGAAAATCATTGTTGTCCATATAAAAAGAACAACTTCCTACATTTTCAGTGGCTTGGATAGTGTGCCATTTCCATGAAAGCAGGCTGCTGCCTGCAGACAAGCATGCTAGCAGCCTCCCGGGACATCAGCCTGCCCTTTCTTGTAAATCATGTGATCTTTCCTAAAGGCACTGATTTTGCTCCTGTTTGTTGCTGAGAAACCAGCAAACAGGAAACTTAGAAAACCCAGGAACACAGTAAAGTTCAAAGAGTCACAAGCTGTCAAAAAAACTGCCTGCTAATGATTGAATAGGCAGACAATAAAGAGCCTTAATGGGACAAGCCCTAACAGGAAGCCTGGGAGGGCCTTGCATCTGCAGTTAAAGGAAAACAGCACTTTAACCCCATAATCTGAAGCTTGATCTGTTTAACTGAATGGAAGGGAGTGGACAAAATGCTGGCTATACATCTCTCCGCTATCCAGGGACCCAACTGCAGGATCTGGAGCTGTTTCAAGACTCCAGAGTCTAAACAGAGCCCAGGCCACTGATTATCAGCTATGGTGCTATGGTACCCTGGGATGCCTTGAGAGCCTTTTAAGGGTACTGCAGAGTCTGGTATCTCTCCAAGGATTTCAGTGCAACTTCCAAAAGGGAGACAAAACCTGTAGAGCTAAGGTTCAAACTTATGGCTAAAACCAGATGCTGGATTTTCTTAGCCTTTTATCCTGGAACCCTACACTGGCCAACCCTATTGTCCCATAATAAGTAGCTGCAAAGTATCCAAAGCAAGACAACTGCAGGTAATTTACCATGGTGGGGGGAACGGACACGATGACAATGACAGGTGTGTGTGTGTGTATGGGGGGGGTGTGCATGCATGTGTGTATTCTTCCTCTACCTGATTCAATGCAAGTCAGATCAGCCCAGGATTAAACCTGAAGCCCATGTTGTTTTAGCAACAGCTCAACCAGAGAAAGAGACTCCAGGGACACCAGGTAGAAGGAAGGAAAGGACGTAGAGTAATGGCTCCATCCTAAGCAGTCTTGATAGGCACGTTGAGTTGCACCTCCATCTTCTTTCGTGTAATGTATTTAGACTAGAGAGGTGTCCAGCAGCCCTGGCCAGGACTGGGACTGCACTAGAATGGGCCTTGCACAATCACAGAATACATCCACACTGCATAATGAAAACCAGTCCTAGTAACAATTACAGCCAAGACTCAGTGGCTCAGGCTTCAGCACAACCAGAGCGTAAGCTCTTTGGACACCCTGCACTCTTCACCCGGCCCATGACATTCTTCCCTGCTACTACAGCCCAGGGTACAGGTACACCTGCCCCTCCTATAATCACCCCTTTGTCTTGGTGAGTGGACATATACTCAGGGAGTGCTTACAGTTTAAGGAATGTACAGACTTTCCAGTTACTTGAGAGGTACTTAGCTCTGTTAGTCTGAAGTCAGGCAGAAAAGGCAAGGCAGGATGATACATCAAAGACTAACTGGTTCAGAGGCATGAACTTTCATAGGCAACAACCACAGCAGCCAATGAAGTAGGTCCTTGCCTGCAAAAAAAATCATGCCTCTGAACCAGTTAGTCTTTGATGTATGACCCTGCTTTACCTACTTCCAGCCCTGAGTGAGCCTGAATTCCTGCCAATCTAGATGCGCAGTGCAGCATAGAAAATGCTAATCCACTTCTGCCAATGTTTGCACTGTTATCAGTGAACACAATGGATTCAGAAGCTACTTAGTGCCAAAGACGCAATTTTGAAAGCTCAGGAAAGTCTTGGTAGACAGTATCTTCACCCTGATTAAAACAGGAAGTACTGAATGCAAATCTCATTGGAAAGCCTGATCTCATATGAATTAAGGTTCCAGCACGGCTGTAGCTAGACATGGCTGGGCTTGGTCCTGTCATGCTGTTAAAGGCAGGGTTACATTAGATCCCATTAAAACAAAACACCTAGACCCTGAGGGACACCAGTTGGTAAGGACACCCTTAAAACACTTAAAGGGCAGAGGGAGGACTCTCCTTTGTCAGGACTGGTCCTTCAGTAATGGGGGTTTACAGCATGTACAAGTATTGCTGTATTTTTTAAGACAGGTATGGCCCTACTTTGCTGTCCCCTCGCTCATCCTTTTGAAGGCTTGGGTTTCTTGCTGGGGCATTGGTCTTTATGACCAAGATCAAAGACTACGAAAACAACTGAAAGAACCGCACCTTCTAAAACAGCCTGAAAATCCAAAAACATTCCTCATCCCACAACTGGGTCTTGCTTCAGCAGACTGACAATGAGTATCTTCAAGTATTTAGAAAATAGCAGAATGCATACACAGCCTCAGGGAACATATGATACAGCACTGAGCAAGGAGTAAGCTAGCCAACAAATCTAGCCCCTGTCCAAAAGGCACAAATGGCTACAATACAGAACAAAGCCATAGTGTGCCATCCCCACAACTGGAATGGCGATGGCAGAGGGATCAGAAGTTTTATGAATAGGAAAGACAGAGGAAGGGATTCAGGTCCTCGAAGCAGGGATTATATTTTACCCATGGGGAAAAGGCCAGGCGCATAGTAAGAACTACCCTAATGCAAATGAGCAAACCAAAAATTAAAAACATCTTTAACAGTAATCAGAGCACCACGCAGTCAATACATATGAATTTTACCTCCACAGGGTCAAATATTACATCGGGAGCTGTAATCCGATTAATTTTTGCAGCTTTACGGAGGATCATTTCTGCCTCTTGAAATCTTCCTTGGGAGATTAGCCACCGGGGGGATTCTGGGATGACCCTGCAATAAATTTCAGAATAAGTATGTATGCTTTTCCAAGAGGCCATTGTTGGAAAAGACAGGCATGCATATGGCCCGAAGCACCATCGATTTAACGTGTTGGATCTTGGAGGGATTAAAATCGTAGTTATGCAAAGCAGATTAGCGTACTATAAAGAAACAAACCAAAATGTTTCTGTTGTTTTCAAAAGGCATGAAGGGGCATGCACCATTTACACTTTCAAAGTACAGAAGGGAAATAATTTATCTAAAGAAATTAAGGCAGCATGAAACTGCACACGGCATATTCCGTTGTAGGATGCTAATAGTCAGGCAATACATATAAAAATTAACAACTGGAGAAGCTGTTATTGGATGAGATGCAGGGAATTTATTAACTATTCACTTTCGCAAGAGAAAGACTGGGGTAGGCAGTGTACTTCCTAGTATTTAAAGAGAAGTAGCACCACCTCGTGGATTCCTTAGAAAACAACAGCACTCAATTAACTTGTGAAGGAAAGCAGAGATCATAGAGATGTCCAAATGCTGGTTATTGTAAAGAAAATGGCACAGCCCTCACCTCCCACAAGCCAGTGCCTTCCAGCTGTGCCCTGACCAAACTCTGACCCTTGGTATAGCTCACAGCCTTCAATGGGAACAACATTCAGTCATTCCCTTCTGCCTGAAATGCTAAAGGGCTCAAACCACTGTTTCAAAAAACAAGGCATGGGTTTGTGTAGAACGGAGCTTTACAGCCTGCCCCAATTACCCCAAGCATGACGTGGTACAGAGGAAGGCAGTCAGGGCCAGAGGCTGTTCTGCTGTTTCCAACAGACCTCAAACTAAGAGCATTTGTTCTTTCCGCCTTCACTCAAGAGAAGCAGCAATGACAGCACGGACCTGAGAAAAATATTCCCCTTATTTGTGGAACAAGTAAACTATGTTTATTCAAAGTGAATTTTAAATGCATTTAATTCATCTTCCCCTTTCACGCTGCGCTTTACCCAGCTTGCCTAACTTCACCGTTGGGTTCTCACACATTAGTGTAAAGCTACACTGTTCAGGCTATGAACACTAGAGAGGAGGATGATCATTTATTCTATAAGACCTGTTTGCTTTCATCTTTTCCTTGGATTGAATACAAGTATTCTTAGCAATACTTGGGGGTAAATTCTGATGCGACAGTGTCCTGCTAACTGCAGCTGCACATGGCAATTTAATGGATACCATACGGAGATGCACAATATTTATTTCAGTACGCTTTGTTCATGGGCAAGTAAAGTTGCTGAAAAACAAATTTAAAAAAACCTGATAAGCAGGTTAATCATGACGGTACAAGGGAAAAAGCACGTATATCAACCCAATTCGAAATCCCGCCAGCACTTCCAAGCAGCCCTGCAAATCAGCACAGATCTTTCTGCCAACAGGTGGCCAGAACCCTTGAGCTTCAACATATTAAATAATAAAACAGGCAGCATCTCATACTCTTTCAGAACATCAAGTCCAGGAAAACCCAAACCTCTGAAAACCAGGACAAAGAATAAGGATAATGGAACATGTGCCTTAACTTTGTCCCCAAAACTTGCAATACACCAAAGGCGGCAGCCTGACAGCGCTCCAGCAGCGTCCAGTCTGACCATGTAGCCGTGCCAATCAGTGCAGTGATTAGTGAAGGCAGGAGAGCAGAGCTGAGCTCCTGATACGAGATGATCTCATCTGTGGGCCTGCCCCATGGTGGAGGAGGGAATCTCTGCATAATCAGAGACAAGAAATGCTTGTGTACCGAGACAGAGCCAAGGTGCTCCTTTGGAGGCTCTATTGTGTACACTGTGTCAGCAGGGATGGGGGAGCGGGAGCCAGTGGCCTTCTTGTCATGGGGACTGTCAGCAAATAGGCGGAAGGCAAGAGTATCCTGGGCATTTAATGGCGCAAGGGAGAAAGTCTAGCAGTAGATAAAACTATCTACCTAATGAGGAAGGGCTTGTGAAGGGCAGCAAAGAGGAGGTAAAATTCAGCAGCAATAACATTTCTGTCTCTGGTGTGGGCTCTACAGTTTAGCTGGAGGGAAAATGTAGGTGGCTCCCACTTCAGTGCCCTATAAAAGGGAGAGGGTGGCTATAAACACGCCATCAAATTGAGACAGGTGTCACAGATGCAGGCAGAGGATTCTCTGGCTCCCCTGACAGCAGGTGGGGCCATAGCGTGGCCATCGGTTGTCCTCTGTCCTCTATTGATACAAAACTGGATAACTTTATGTCCTCTATTTTTTTCTTGAAAGACAAAGTTGTTGGGTTTTGTATCAATAGAGGACAGAGTAGCAGAAAACTGTAAGGTCTTCTATGATGGCCATGGAGGCTGTGCCCATTATGAAAGAGGGGGGCTCTTTGTGAGGACAGCTGCAGCTGAGGAGCTTTCTGTGATTGAGGAGGGGTTTTAGGAGGCCTGGATGATAGTCTGAACATAGGGTAAGGATTTTGTCAGCTTTGTTTTCAAACTATTTTCCTTGTTCTTTGTTCTTAATTTTTCTGCCACTTTTCTGAAGAACTCTTGGTAAATTGTGATTTCTCAGCAAATCGATAACCCTGGCACACCCATTTCACAGACAAGAGGACTTACAAGCTCACAGAAACCCAGTGGGCATCTCCGGGAGCACCTGGACACCTAGGGTTTTGTTACAGCAGGTTACCAAGGGGCAAGGCTTACTGCAAAACAGATGACTAGTTCACCTGCACTTACCCTGAAGTAAAGGACTGGATGCCATACTGCACTATTATACATTGAAATGGGGTGTGAATTTGCTAGTGGGGCCTTTGGAGGAAATCAAAGCTCCCACCTCTGTCTCCAAACCTTGGCAGTTTTATTATACACTGACTGCATCAAGAATGTGAGAGGTGTGCATGTGCATGCCTCTGTGGTCTTCTCCACATCTGCTCCACTATCCCACATAACGTACTCCCCAACCCTGCTCCCCTTCCCAGTTCAATAAGCCAATTTAGAAAACAGTACCTTGGAAAATGTCACATCCTGCTGTCTGCGGCCTTCTACTGCTCTGCTTGGGTATTGACAAGCAGCAGCTTGCCTGGCTCATCTACACCAGCTGTGTGCTGACCCAGGCCACTCACACCTACTATACCCCTGTCTGCTGCACCCAGCTTTCCCCAGCCATGCCCTTGGCCCACCTTGCTACCCTGATCCTGCCCCTCATCTTCAGCTCCTGCCAGCTGCCCCTGCCAGTACAGTACTTTAACCTGTTTCTTGGTTTCAGAGGTTTAAAACTGGGTTACCTTCATACCCTCCAGATCATGTCTCATATGGTAGAAAATGAGAGGCCCAGATTGTGTTAGTGAGGGGACTCCCCCAGATACGTGGAGTCAAGAAGAGGGGCTCAACCCCTCAGAAGAGGAAGATCCTCCACAGACCAGGGCTCCTACCTGGGGGACAGGAAAATGGGCTTAGACTCCCAAAGAAGGGAAGGACTCTGCCCCAGATCCTAGCTCTTGGGGAGAAGCAAGAAGAAGTGTCAGATACTCCCAGAGAGATCAGGGCTCCCCCCAGGTCCTGTATTTCTATCTAGGTTTTTGCTCTTTAATGACTATCAGGTTCTATATCACTTCCTCATGAGGTGTAATCAAGATCAGAGGCACAGCTTGATTACTTGGCTTCATGCAAAAAAAAATGCCAATAAAATCAGTCTCCTTGAAAATGCTCCCTAGTCCAAGGTTTCTCTCAACCCCCAGATTGATATAATCTCAATTTTGCCAACTAACCCACTCTGCACCACCAAACCCAAGCAACTGTGATTATTTTAGAACTTTTGGAGACGCGTTAATCCATTAAAAGAAAGGAGCTCTCAGAGGACTGTACAGCAGCCCATTCCTGTGAGCACATTGCACAGAGAGTGCCCAAGAGATGAATACAGTTTGGAGCAACAGATCTTGGAGGCGACTCCATTCTTCCTGATGAGTGTTCTCATTCCCCTTTCCTCAGTCAGTGCTCAAGAGACTGTGATACACATCAAGTATGTCTGGTCTTCCTTACCCCAGCCACTGCATGCTTGGAGCTTGTTTTCAACAGGCCAGTTTTCAGCTTCCCCCGTAGACAACCAGGGTTTTACCAGCTACTTATTCACACAAGGGCAGGCTGAGGGGTTCAGGCACCTACACAGGGTGGGGGTTTCTACATGTAGGAACATTCACAAGGGTCACCATCCCACCAGAACAGTCAGAGTCAAACCACCACTGGCCACCTTGAGCTACTCGGTTGTGATGGAAACTGTAAACCTTCCCAGCTCGTGCAGGGCAGCCTGTCCAGTCAATGCTAGGGACAATCCTGAAGAGCTCCGTGCCTTGCTAGCTATTCTTTCTCATT
Source organism: Caiman crocodilus (assembly GCA_030014935.1). NCBI lineage: Eukaryota > Metazoa > Chordata > Crocodylia > Alligatoridae > Caiman > Caiman crocodilus. The sequence continues at coordinate 25,267,167 of JAGPOW010003447.1, forward strand.
TTATTTCCCAAGTACTAGAAGTAATACATGTCAAGCAACTGAGACCATTTTGGGAATAAGGAGGTCCACAATTTAATCCCCAAGATCTACATAATCAAGTGCCTGCAGAATCTGAGAAAATTTACAAGAGCTTTTGGGGAGCAGCAGAGGCAGTGGCAGATTAAGATTTATTGGGGCACTGGGCAAACAGAAAATTGGAGGCTTCCCACACCCCACTATTAACATGAACAATTCAAGGCAAGGCATGGGGGTGCCCAGGGGTGGGGGGTGCAGAAGGGACCCTGCAGCTGTGGCTGGGCCAGGAGCTCACTGATGTCATGGTGCTTGGTGGCCTGGGAGCAGTTGTCATGAAGCACGTAGCTCTCCACCTGCAGTTCTGCAGATGTTGGCACTCTAGCAGGTCAACCTGAGCCCAATCTCGGACATGTCGGGCCTGCTGGGCACAGCAGGGGCCACTGGCTCCCTGCCCAGTCCTTCCTGAGGCTGGCCCTGAGAGCCACACCTGCCCATCTGTCCGTGGAGCCTTGCCGGTGCTGCAGACAGTGCATGGTTGGGAGCAGCCAACACGAGGTGAGGAGGCTGCCCCCACAGAACTGCTATGCCAGCTGCAGAGCCACCAGATAGGAGTGTGCACTGGGCAGCCCCACCAGGCCCCCACCATGTGCCCGCACTGCAACAAGCTCTTCCCATAGTACTGCCCACAGCCCAGGGCAGGACCCCTGCCAGTCCCCGTGCATGTTGGTTCTGCCTCAACCTGGTGTCTCGTGTCCTCCAGTGCCGCGGTGCCTGCAGGAAGGCAGCCATTCATGGCTTGCCTACGGCACACACAGTTAGCCTCCCCTGGGAATTTTTCCCAGCGGGCTCCTGGGCCTGGGCCCTGCATATTAACCTGCCTGGGTAGAGGGCTGTATCTGGGGAAGCCCTTGCTCAAATAAGCACAAGCTTAGAACACTGTCCTTACTTAGCACCTGCAGGGTACAGGCTAAGTTTGGGAGGACTGCAAGCAAGCATGTAGGTTTTAGAGTGTTTAGTGGAGGGTAACACCTTTAAAACCTTAACTGTAACAGAGCTGCTGCACAACTGTAATGTGTGCAGACTTCTCGTCAACAGCCTTGATTTGGCTCCTGATTTTGTACTTGCAAATATATTTTTATAACTTGTTGGCATCCAAATATCTGATCTGTGGGTTCAAATTATGTCATTATTATAATTCTGAATATAAAACTGTATTTCATAACTCATCATTATTCACAAGTAGTCCATGATGACTTTGGTCATTGGTTAGGGTTGCCGTTTTTACAGCTTAACAGTTCATGAAACAACTTCAGATTTAGGCTATGTTTATGCCATCCAGCTTCGAAGCAGTAATGCTCCAGTGCTGCAACTTAGCTTGCAGAAGTGTTAAATTTAAAGTGGGATTTCAGGTCTTATTATCATTATGCCACTCAATGACATGGACATAATAGCAGTTTGCAGAAATGACCCACAAAATACATGTGGGCAGAGGGAAAAAAGAATTAAATCCCCTCACAGCAGCTCTTTTCCCATTATAGAATAGGAAAAGAGGGATAAGTTTACTGTCCATCTCCCTCTGACTTTCAAACAAAGCAGAGATCAGTTAACCTAAATGGTGTTGATTGATGGGATTTAGGATTCTGTGTTGGTGCTACAGTGCCATCCACCTGGTTGCACATGAGTTTACTGACCTGTTGCTTTAAAAAAAACAGTGTTACCAATGGGCTGGATTCTGATCCCAGTTACACTGGTATAAAGATATTTATAGTAGCATAATTGAAGAGTGACTTTGCCTGTCACTGACAGAGGAGGAACTGAGCAGAAACAAGATCCAACGGAACAGATTAAACCTGGCCATTTCTATTATCTATGTTTTCAACCTAACTGCTGAAAAAGAGGACACACACGTATGCTCGCATGCAGTTTCAAGTAATAACTTGTTTCTAAGGGTCACCATTGTGTCAAGATCCGACACTGTGGTCATGTAGGTCTTGCATCCGAATCCTGGCAGCCGCAGCTGAGACTTTCCAAAGCCTCACATCTTTGAAGGTAGATGCACTCACCACCACAGAGGAATGCAGAGCAGTCCAGGTAAAGTAAGAGCCAGAAGCAGCGTCCGCCAGTCTCTGATGAAGTAAGCAAACAGCGGCAGCAACATGTAGCCAAATGCATAAAATATGCAAACACCTAATGTGCAGTATATTATGCGAACTGATTTGCCAAGAATTTCCGTGCCTGTTCAAAACAAGGGAGTGCAAATTAGCATTATGACAAAAACAAACAAAACAAAAACAGTCAAATATCATAATGCTACATAAGAACCAGAACTACCCTTTAACAAAACTACTCCTGACATGCTACAATGGATCCTTATATTAGACATTTTTGTCCTGTTTTAAAGAGATAATCACTAGATTTCTCTCGCATCACCAATCCTTCCTCATGGGAAGCACTGGTATGAATAAAGACAGTGAAATGGAGAGTTTAAGCTCTTCTAAGCCAGCAACAAAATTATTTCTGATTCTGAACTAGAATTCTCCATCCAACACCAAATTAAAAACTTCTTTAAAAGTATGTTTTTCTAGGCTCTGCCTGGTGAATCTTTCATAAAACAAAGTGTTTTTTTAGTTAACCTTTGATAGATAGATGCACAAGGGTGTTCTGCCCAAAATAAAAAAAAAGCAAACCAAATAACCCCCAGCAACCAGCCACACAGAAATGTTTCTTCAGACCAGTGTTGAGTCTATGTCACTTCCAATCAAATACAACTTACTCTTTGCTGTAACGGAATGGATGAAGTGACAGAGGTGATGTGATAGTTTAATTTTTACAAAAGGTTATTCTCAAGTCGTGCTTTGATTTGTAATTGTTATAAACAAACATGTATTTAGAGCTAAAGGACAGTATCTAAAACTTCGAATTACTGGTTCTGTACCTCCACCTGCGTATTAAGGAACATGTACCACAGCTCTCCAATTACAAGATGCTTTTGCCTCATAAATATCGGTTCCGATTTTCTTCATTTGCCTATTTTAATTTGGCAAACGAAGAAGTTTACTAGCACTATCTTGCTATTTTACCAAAAGGACATTTTGAAACAGACTGGAAATTAGCAAGGCTATAGTCTTATTAAAAGTGCTACTTGTGAATAAAATTGCCATTGCTAGCTGGGGATGGGAGGAAGAGGACATTGCCACAGAACACAGGTTATGTATAACACATTTTCGTACCAAGCACAAAAGCTGCCACATAGTTAGAGATCTGTCCCATGCCGACGAGGACAAAAAGCACCGAAAACATCTCCCAGTTGATGGAGAAAACTTGCAGAAAGCTGAAGCCAGTTTGCACCCCCATGGTCACAAACAGAACATTCTTCCTGCCAAACCTTCAAAGAACAAAGACAAAAAGAAATTTAAGTGGGTTGTAAAACAAACCTTTGTGAAAGAAATCTTCTGTGTGTCTACATGAACAAGGGAGCAACTCAGGCAGCAGCAGAAAAGCATACATACACTAAGAAGTACACTACGAATCTCACTGGGCAAAATTAGAAAATCTTAAGGGCTGTAATAAAAGGCTTCTTTGGAGCTGTGGTGGGAGGTTCTCTCTTCATTGTTGGACTGAACATGGACATGTGTAGCCATCTAGAGAAGAAGTTAGCCACAATGCATCTGATTAGGTACTGGTGTTCCAAAAAAGCTGTTCCTTTTCTCCTCCAAGTCAATATCGAATCCATATTCCAGACTGAGATGTTAAAACATTAGGTGGAGAAGTGGAGTCGTTTAGAGAAGCAGCAAACCTCAGGAATGTGGTTATTAAGGAGCCATTTCTGCAATTCTAACTCGGCTATACCAAGTGACACCTTGCTGTTAATAACGCAAGTGATTTCCAATGGGAGTGTTTGTTCCTTACCAACATGAGGGTGAGCAAGTTTGAGGCTAAGTTCTGGTACTTATGATTGAAACAGAAGTTTTACCCTCAATGTTTTAGCAGGTTCAGTTTATATTTGCATTTTGGCTTCATTATCTAAATATAGCTTACCTTGCCCTCCCAGTTTGGTGGCTAAAACCCTGCTGATCACATATATAATTCCACTTCATAACTGTCAACACACAGCAATTGTACAAGGAGGGCCAGGTATGGCAGTAAAGGGTATGGTATAAATTTTAGTTTAGCATAAGAAACAATGATTCACAAATAAAGCAGCATAAGGTTTTAGCTCATCTATTTGCTCTGATCTGCTGCTTTCTCATTTAATCTTACCCCTCAGATGAGGAGTGCTCAACTCTTGGCCCATAAGATGCATCTGGCCCCCGCAGCTGTGTCATCTGGTCCATGGGGCTCCCCACAAGTCCATGGAGTGCCCCCTGGGCTGTGGCTCTGCTAGATCAGGCATAAAAGGTGGCATGGGGCCATGTGGGGAAGGTGTGAAGGCCTACAAAGGCCACGAAGGCCCAATCCTGCTGTGGTCTGGCCTGCAGACTGGCCCTGCACCTTTCATGTGACCCACAGGGCCAAAATACTGAGCAGCACTGTCTGCTCTGAGCCCAGAAAGACAGACTGCAACATGTCTGGGCTACTATTTCAGAGGCAGACATCTAGATGGTGCTAGAGTATAAAAGACATACCATAGTGGAGAGCTCCATGGGAGTAAAAAGTTGCCTAAACAATCTCCCATGGGATAGTGTGGTGTTCTAGTTATTGAGCTAGTTTTCATATGTACATACTGTTGTATTAACATCAGCAGAAGACATGCTATATGTATTAGCAGAATTACCCTCGCAAACACCATCCTGCAGGGTTCTATGGATGGATGAAGAAGAGGAAGACCTGGGACGGGCTGGACCAGCAACATTAAAGACTGTACAGGATTAAAACCGACTGATTGTTACAGGGATTGCAAAAGACCAGGATGAATGGAGGAAAGTTATTGCTTTATCAAAGGCGCCCAAATGGTTGGTGTAGACTAATGATTGACCGACTGATGTATTAGCAGGGCTTGTATTTAGCAGTGTTCCTTTACATTATCACTGAAGTACGAAGACTGCCAAGTCTTCCTTCACCAGTGCCAGATTCGAAGGGTATGTTTATACAGCAAAATGGTGGCGTGACTAGATCGCACGTTAGACTGTGAATGATAGCTTAATTCATGTAGCACAGGTAACAAAGCAATATAGACAAAGCAACATAGATTTTTGTCCGTGCTAGGAATACACAAAAGGGTCCCACAGGGTTTGTACTCTGGTTGCCAGCAGGTGTTGAAATCTGTGCTACCCCATTTTCACTACTATGGTGCAGAAAGCAATACTAGTACTGAAACAGCCCTGCAACAGAAGTCTGTTCTTGACGGAAGAATAAAAGGGCTGGATCCCAGAGATCAGACCTCATTAGTATCTCATTAAAACTGACAGAGGTATTGCTCAAGTAAGAACTTCAGGATTTGGCCTATAAAGCTGTAAACCTACACAAGGTTTGGTGTTAAATCATCAAACAGAAACCACCCCCCCACATTATTCAATGGGAACTGAGTGGCTGCCACATGCTGGGATGCATGTTAGATGTCATCCAGCTTGCAAAGCACATTTAAAACAAAATTCAGATATTTGAAAATGAAGAGTGCTACTATTTTTTCCACCTTTGTGCAGACAAACAGAACAACCCATGGTACTGCTATCAGTTACGTCAAAAAAACAGCAACAAACATCTATGTTACGAAGACTGATAAGAAACACTGATGCTTTCCAGACTCCATGAACTCAAAATGTTGGACTTAGACCTTGAATTTGATATGAGGTACAAGAGAAGCTATAAACATTTGTACAAGAGGAGCTTTTGACTTGGCCTAGAGAAAAGCAAACATGAGTAAAATACCAAGAATAAAGGATAGTTCAAAGGAAATCAAAGAGCACACCAGGATCTGATTTTCAAGAACAGCCTGTAAAATTGGGTCTTTTTATGGATGAATGAGTTTAGTTGAGACCTGACCTCCTCCTGGATAAAAAAGGCCCCCATAATAGCATTTTGCCTTGATTTTAGGTGCTGCATGCTGCAACAAAGCCTTGTCTACAGAATAGACAGCACACATAACAGCACTCAGTCCTCGCTAGTGTTTTCTTATAGGCTACTAATACTAGCACCAAAAAAGGTCACAGAAATACGAGGATCAGTTTAGCCAAAGAGCATAACTTTTTACCACAGTATGAAAAGATTACACTGGTTGATTTCACTTTACGAATTGTTTGAAATATAGCAACCAGATCAAAAACCAGAATATACTTTACTTGTCTGAGAGCTGTCCTGATACAAAAGATCCGACTAGCACGCCCACAAAAAACAAGGAGGTAGTTAAAGGAGCTTTCCAGTCATCATCGCACACCAGATTCCACTGCAAAAGAAGAGGGCAAGACTTAGCATTAAGGCATTATTGACAAAACACTTACGATTTTTTCCATTCTAAATTAACCCAAAGTAATCCAAATGTTTGGGCAGCAAATAATTACAGTGTACGTTCTGAAAGAAATAAACCCTTCTCAGAAGAAGAGAACAGTCAACCTGTTTGGGGAAAAAGAGGCAAATTGCAGGGCCCGAATCCCAAATCTCCGTCTGCAGCGGAGCCTGAATTCCACGTTATTTGGAGAAATTGAGACACCCACAAGATGCAAGCCGTGCGTCAATCTTCCTCCAAAGCTGATGCCTTTGAACAGATATAAAGTAAATTGCAAAATAACCTTCCCTCGTGGTCTGTAACAACTCCCCTAAAGGCAACAGAAATACCTAATTAAGGTAAATGAGTGTAATTGCGCTAATTTTGCTACAAGTTAGATCATACCCTAACTTACTACCTTATCCTCCACGTGTGTGCAGTAAACCTTCCATTAGAGCTCTGGATTTCCAACTTGGGACAAGATGCAGACAAATGTAATGCAAATATGACATATGTTACTGCAGTCTCCCTCCAAACTCTATAAAATGAAGACTTGTGGGCAGAAAAAGGTGTATAAAAATGACCAAAAGGTTAAAAAATATGCTCTACAAATGCCATCAAGGAATTAGATTTTTTGATTCCCGTTGTAGAAATGCAAATTCACATACTTAAACTGTTGAGGCTTTTTTTTTTTTTTAATTGGAGAAAAATAAAAGGAGGGAAAAAGATGTTCAGTAAATTAAGTAAAGGTCTGCGATAGCTTTCAATTGCTCATGCAACTCAGGGGAGTTAGTACAGACATTCCTGAAACAATACAGCGTCAAGCACTTGAAATCTATATTTAAAAAAGAGTAATTGCCAAGCTGAAAGACTGGTCTCATTTGTTTTACCTGAATACTTTCACAATGAACATTTGGTTTTCAAGCTATACAAAACAAAGACAAGAGGGAAGTCAAGTCTTGTGCACATCCCTGTTATGCCGACAGCACAGGAACAGTTACAAAATCCACCCCTTCCAAAGGGGTGGGGGGGCGTTGATCGTTAATTGGCTTTAACAAGGGACCACTGAGTTCAGGAGGTGGGGAGCTTTGACAAGGTGGCCTCACAGGAGTCCGAGTATGAGACAGAAGCCAGAAAGTCTCATGCTCCACTTCTGGCCGTGTAACACATGTACCAAATTATGTACCAAAATGTACTCATCCAATGGCCCCCCAACTTTGATGCAGGTGTCCAGGAGGGAACTGCACAAGACACGGGCAATATCTGGGAAAACTCAGCAACTAAGAAAAAGGTAACCTTGTTACCTTAACATAATCACCCTTACTGTGCACATTTGAAACCACAAAAAAAGTTTGTCCTGACAATACTCACTTTCCAATAACTACAATCATTATGCTATTGTCCTGCTTGCACCACCTACTAGTTGTTCCTTGATTTTGCCTGGCGTTAGCATAAGGTTAACTGGCTTTTCCACTTACCGTTGTCAAACACTGGTGAAGGATTAGCTCCCCCCCAGCCCATCATTAGTCTAGAAATTCTGCAGTTTTCTATGATTTGTTAAAAATGAACATTAATGGTTCAAATTTCCTTGGGTACTTCTTTAACCGCCCCCCAACCCTTTTGTGGTTTGGTACAAAAAACAAACCAAAAACCACCAAACCTACATTCAAGCAGTCCTGTTCTGCGGACTTCAAAATGCTCAGCTTCACAATATGAAATATTCTATACTCCTTAAAAACTGAACAGCGTGTTTCTATCTATATACAGAACAGTTATGTTAACAAATAGTGCTGCCTTTCCTGTGCTGTTTAAGTCATGGTTTGGAAAATACAGGTATGAAGCTCTATTAATATCAACTGTAGTAGGCCCTTGAAGAGTTCCTGTTTTAATTTGGTAAGCCTTAAAAAATGTAAAATAAGAAGGGTGAAAAAAACCCCAACAAACCAACCTGCTTAGTATAATTCCACAGTAAAAAATATAAGCCATTCTTGATTATCTAGTATTAGGCTCAAAATAATTCTCCAAAACAGACTGACGGGATTCCCTTCAATAAATGCATATTTGACTAAAACAATGGATTAGACTATTGCCACAGGCAATGTCTAATGTCAAAGACCTTGGTTGGGCAAGCCAGTTTACACAGATTAGTGATTTTGATACAAACCGTTCCAAAATCTTCCTGCAGTCAGATTCCACTGTTTATCTTCACTTAGTGCCCTGCCCTGTTATGTCTGATGAAAAATAAACTCTATTATCTTAACAAGAAAGCAATACATGGCTAATCGCTGAATTCATACTAGTTTAGAATTTACTATATCTACCCTACAAACAAGAAAAAGAAAGTTGTACGACCTTTTGGGAAATTTTAACAAAGCACATTTAGCACTTTGGAAATATGCAGCAAGTGATCATCATCAAAGCTTACATAACTGACTGTTTTCACTGGCTATTCATCAACCCACACATTGTACTTGACCATTGCGTAATGTGCTAATATCATCATATAACGTATAGTGAACAATATTCCCAACAGGAACACTGTAATAATAAATACCTTACCCTTTGCTCGTCCCACCCTCTGCAGTAATTAGTGGTACTAGGCACTGATTTACACATATTAACATAGGACAAAGATCCAACTGGCCAAAGAGTAAGTCATGTATAACGTCACTAGATATGGGGCAAGATAGGTTTTTGGTGCTAGCTTTTACTGGATCAGCTGCATAGTTGAATGAAATGCGAGACATGCTTTTAGACACAACATGCTCTTACTGGGCATTGTTTAAAGTATTAAGGTTTAAACCTTATTTTTTTACTAAGTCACAGCTTCTCTTCCTAGGTTATAGTTATTACTTGAAATTCAATCAGCCCTAGATGCCAGAGTCAGCAACAGCTTCAAGATCTGAACGAAACAGCATAAGGAATGTATTGGGAAGCCAAAGGTCACAATAAAAGAGAAAACCTACATACTAATCCATTACACAACTCACTTGGAAAGCCAGTAGCTCCCTGCCTTAATTAGATAGTAGAAGGACCAGCTGTAGGTACCTGTACAGGGTGGCCAAGGTCAAAGGACCACATGTGAAACCTGGGAACGGATGGCCAGGTCATCTGAATCTTCACCCTTCCCTAGGCCTTTATTTGTCTTAGTTTTCAGCTACACTTACAAGTTGCACTGGCCTACCTCTGTTGGCCAGAGGCACAATTCCTCCATCTGGTCCATACCAACACAGCTATACCAGGAAAGGCCCTAGTGTAGACACAATTATACCAGCAAAGGTCTTCTACCGTTTAAACTGTGCCAGAAAAAGAGCTCCCTTAGGATATTGCTGGTATAGCATTATTGGCATATCTGCACCAGCAAGCCCACTCCAGGGTACACAAGGACTGACCACTAGTTCAAGACGAACCCCTGCAATTTGTATGCCAGGAACGAGTGGGGGAACACTAAATGGTTAGGGCCTCCTGCAGAAAACAACAGGTCCTTTTGCTTGCAGCACAAAGTATGTTCCTCTGCAAGAAAAGTGAAACCAGCTCTAAAACTAAAAACATTTTTAAAAATTTACTTGTTATTTCACGAACTCTGAACCCTTTAATTCAGAGTATTATAACGAAATGTTATATTTAAATAGTTACCTTCCCAGTAGCTGTAAGAAGTGTTAAGTTGTTAAACTGGCTAGATTGGTCTTTTCTCATCATATTCCCCTTAAATAGTTTATACAGCACCTTACATCCACAAGGAAAGCCTGCTGCAAGCTCTCTACAAAGTTCATGGCAGTGAAACGAAGACACCGCAGAGATAAAACATTACAACTATGTTATCTGCAGAACCAAGCCAGACAACAACACTGGAAAGAGCGAAGACTATGATACCAAAGCAAAACTGCAAGGAATTCAAGTAGACAGCAAGCACTATCTTCCGTTGAAAAAAACAGCCAAGACAGCAAGGCTAACTAACCCCTCTAATGTTCGTGGCAAGTGCTATGAGACCTACCGTTGCAATCAGTGGTCACGGCTGTTTCACCCACTGCATCACCAAAATCCCAATTAACTCAGAGGAAAGACAAAATAGCAAACCCATCATTTAACAGGCTTGCAGTTCAATTTTACTACAAAAATCTGCATTATTTCAAGGTGTTGTAAAATCTAAGTCATGAATCCAGCTATAGCAGTTTTCCTATGTGGAGAAGAGGATTTTGCTGTAAAGTATCACTGGTTGCAGAGTACACTTTGCCATCACTGTACTTGCTTGGAAAGTTACAGAAGTAACTGCAGGGCCAAGGATCTGTAATTTATTACCCCACATGGAGCAGGCGCGTTTCTCAGATTACGAAGAGCTCCCCCACTGCAGCAGCACTACTCTGACATTAATGACGGCTTCATTTCCTTAATAGTAATACTACAACATTAAAATAAAGATAGAGCATGACAAATATCAAATACTTCCCCTAGAGGCTTATTTAGTTACATCCCTGTTTATAGATGGAAGCTCCTTCTGAATCCTGTAGTTTAGCGTATTTTTTCTGCTTTCTAAGATCACAAGGGACAAATGTACAATTGTTTAAAAAAAACCAAAAACCCACCCCAACAGGGGGGATTAAAACTCATTCATATGTTAAAAGCTTCCTTTTTAAAATTAAACTGAGAATAATCGTCTTGTTCCCTGGTTTGGGTGGATTTTATTCTCCACTCTTCTTTCCTACCCTGTAGATGGAGACAAGACCTTCAAATGCTCCGTCATTCTCACTATTCAGTAGTTGTGACTTTGAATGTATTTCTGCCCTTGGAGAATGATCACATGTCCTCAATACTATTTGATTACATTTATTAAGAGACATTGGTCATTTTACTGTATTATACTAAACTATCCAAAACTACATTTATTATCCACATATATAGAAACATGTTGCCTCTCTTTTATTTTTTTAATCCTTCTCTTGCAGTTGTATTAAGATATTGTGAGTCTTTTTATCTCTATAGGTGATTTGGGGAATGAAAAGGTTTACAATTTAAATCAAAACAATATTTTAAACAACCAAAGATGTCAGAGCTTTTGGGAGAAGGCATGGTGGAGGGGCAGAAAGGTAGACAATGACATCAGAGAAGAGGGTGAAGCAGCCATTGCGTTCTTTAAAACTGGAAGATATTTTTAGCGAGGCTAACGGAAACATTCGTTCTATAAATATATCATGTCAGTCACGTTAAAATTAAAGCTGGTTTCATTTTAACTGCAACAATAAGGAAATGCTTTCCTGCTGTTTGCGACTATAATGCTACTTCACATTGTCAGGAAAACTCTTTCAAATGCAGCTGTCAAGAAAGTGCTTCTGTAACAGTGGCATTGTAGGCCTCTTAGACCAGGGACAGACGTTCCACACAGACCAGTTTAAGTGATCAGAAACTGATTTAAACCTGTAACAGAACAGAATCTCAGTGCACATAAACCAGTTTCAGTAGTATCAGACTGAACTAATTTGGGTCAAACCAGTTTATGAAACTTCTGTCCTAGACCCCTTCCTGGTTTGACTTAAATCAGAGTCCCACCACATGCTTTCTAGCCCTGGGCTGGTCTGTGTGGTCTGCTCCAGCAGAGGAATGCTAGGGGGGGCAGAAAGAGAGATACAAAGACTATCATTCTTCCCCCCCACCCCAGCAAACCCCAGCTGGAGTTCGGGGCTGGGGGGGAGGGTTAAATCCCCCTTCCCCCGAGTACAGAGCTGCCCTGCCCTGCTAAACCTACTGAAAATTACCGCTGGCTGCAGCTGCAGACTACAAATCCCAGAGGCACGTGGAAGCAGGAAGAAGTGATGAGCAACCCTGCAGAGTCCTGCTTCTGTAATGCTGGACTGCAAATCCCTGAGACCTCGGGGGCAGCAGGAGGAGGAAGTACCAGAGAGCAATGCTCTCGTGCTCCTGGGCTGCCCCTCCACCACTTCTGGCCTGAGCCACTGCAGGCATGTGGCTGCGGTTCCCGAATCAAAGGTTTGCAGCTTAGACTAACCTGTGAAGACTGAATCGATTCAGCCTTGGGTTGGTTTGTTTTTTGTTTTTGTTTTTACTGTATTTAGGCTTAAAAGTATCAAGACCTAAACTAGAAAGAGATTATAGTAAAAAGGAAGTCTTCATTCCAAACTAGTCATTTCAGTTTGTGACCCGAAAAGCAAGCTGGATTTGTTTCTTTTTCCAACTAGATCAGTGATAAAGATCCCGTAATCAGAACTAAACTTTTTTTCATAATTGTGCTAAGTCTACAAGAGAAACAGGAATGAAAAGCATCTAGCATTTAGCTTAGCCAGAACAAATGACATTGTACATGGAGAGCAGATAGATGAATTACAAAAGCTGGAGAAAATGCAATAAGAAATACAAAAGGAGAAAAAATACAATAAGAATCCTGACAGGACTTCTACTAGGTCACCATTTGAACACAAATGAAGCCATCAGCAAAAGTTGTGCTTGGCTGAGACAGCTTTGCTTAGCTTCTGCCACTAATTCTGTGTTTATAAAAATGTAGTGCTTTGGAGATGAGTGAATCTAAGCTATTTACAAAAAGAACTGAACCCTGAACTTGAGAACGTGGCAGTTTTGTCCACGGTTCATCTAGGCCAAGAGTCCGTAGCCATCAGCCCATGGAGCTATTTAATCTGCCCTGCAGGCGTGAGACCACAGCAACGTTCGCCAACTGTGGGGCCCTTGATGACTCTGAAACTCATGCTAAGCTTGGGACTACCTCACAAAAGTTAAAATACAGAATAATAATGCTAACTGCATACTGCAAGAGGCTGCGAGTTCATGGCTAGGCCATCTAAGAAGGAATAATGAAGCATCTCTTCCAGCTTATCTTGCTATATTCAGAATGATTTCAGGCAGACTCTTAGTTGTCTAATGTGTAACCATATGAAACATCTATCCTTGATTAATTAGTATGGTAGGTATTTTGTGACTAACTTGCGTTTATGTGCAGGACCAGACATTCCCCATATGTAACAGATGTCTCCTCCTGATTTAGTATGTTGTTCCTGGCTATTAATTGGTTTCTTGATGCGTTGCAAAATGGATTACCTCTTGTTACTGAAGAAGGTAACTCATTCAAATTAGAAATTTCTGATAACCAGTGATGAGCAGGTTTTTCCTGTCAATTACTGCTTGGGACTCTCTCTTGATTTACGCAACTAAAAGAATGCTTTGAAGGTGCTGAACTAAGGGTATAAAAAGGCAGTAAAACAGCAAACAGCGTGCTTCAAGAGTTAGAAATCTCTCCGACACCAGTTACTGATGCGCCCTACTTAGTCGAGAAGTCGACTAAGTGCCTCTTTGCCACCTTTTTTGGTGAGGAATCATCACTGTATAGCTAATTACTAGACTTTGATTTGGTTTGGGCTCACTTGACTTGATTTTAAACACCTGTAGTAAATAAAGCCTTTCTGTCACTCATCAAACGAGGTGTCATGTCAATCCCTGGGATAGTCTGGAGTCCTAGGTTTTTATTTGCTACCAGCCCTCTCTCCATGAAACGGTGCCTAGTTTCTAGCATTCACTCACCTCTGACCCAGACTGGATCAGTCTGGACTGCAGCTATAAAATGTTGCTCATTGCTGACCTAGGCCAGTGGTTTTCAATCTTTTTAGACTTAAGGCACTCTTTGGTAGACCTGCAGCATTCCTTGGAAAATGTTAGCGCTTAGTTTTCACTCTACTGCCTATAGAAAACTAATAGAGCAGTTTTTCTGTTGCGAAGAACTCAGAAAGACACAGCTGTGGATTTCTGTTTGAAATCTCTGGCCACGTCCATGCAAGCAGAAAAGTGCGTTTCCCTGGGGACAAGCAGCAGCAGCAGCGCACCTTGTGCCACTGCCACCTGTTCCTTGGGGAATGCCTGTGCCACATGACAGGCTACTCTGGGTGGGGTATGGGAAGCTGGGAGAGCAACTGTGCTGGCCCCTGCAGCAGCCTTACGTAGAGTCCTGGGTAGGGCTGTGTGAAGCTTCGGTCCCCGATTCAATTCGGCAGAGATTTGGCAGCCTGTGAATTGATTTGGACAGATCGGCGATTTGGATGTAGATACAGCTTTAAATGTTTTTTCAACACACCTCTAGGCAGCATGGGCCCTGGGAACTGCGGTGCTGGGGTAGACGCAGCGTCTCACAGAAGCGTGGGGGGCTCCCCAACGCGCTTGGCAGCAGACCCAGAAGGGGACCAGAAGTACTTCTGGCCCACTGGGGAGTGGGCGGGGGTCCCCTCGAACTCTTCTGGCTTAGTGACCGACTCTTCTTGGGTCTGGGGGGGCATGCAGGATACTCCTGCGACCTACTGCCATGCTGGGGGTTGTGGGGGTGCCCACCAGCGCGCTCCGTGGCAGACCCAGAAGTGGACCGAAAGTACTTCCGGGTTCGCTGCCAATCACACTGGAGAGCGCCCCCATGCTCCTGTGGGATGCTACATGCGCCCCAGCACCGCAGCAATCATGAGTCACGTTCGATACCTAAAAGTATGTAGAAAAAACTTTTCAAGCTGTGCCTGTGTCCGAATTGCTGATTCACTGAATCAGCACTGAATCTTCAGATGTGGATTCAGCTGAATCAAGTCAGGGAGAGTGATCCAAATCAATGGATTGAATCGCTGTCCCTCATCCGGGCCGGATCTGAATTGAATAGGGCCCGTTTTGCATAGCCCAAGTCCTGGAGGTCTCTGGGAGCTGCAGCCATGTCTCTCCTGTACCAGAGCCTAGCTGGCAGCTGGAGCATGGTTCCTGCCAGCCAGGCTCTGGTTTTGGGCAATACGCACTGCTGCCATGCGTGTTGCTCCACTTTTGTTCCAGTGTTATTTCACCATCCCCTCATCCCTTCAGGTGTCTGCCAAAAGCCATTTTTCAGACCTCACTGCAAATGGGCTCGACATAGTTACAGGTATCTGCCCATGCACACTGATTTGAGAGATCAGGGCCTTGACTGTACACTTTATGGCAGTGGTTGTCAACCTTGCTAGACTCCATAACTCTTCCAAGTTTAGCAGCACCCCATTTCAAAAAACTAATTCCACTCATTTTTTGGCTATGGAAAAGAACGGAGCGTTTCTTCTCTGGCAAAAAACTCAAAAGACCACAACAAGAGGTCAGAATGTTCCTGACATTCTGGATTCCTGTTTGAAATCTTTGGTTTTATCTTTTAAAAAATGTGTAGGTGTTTGCACACCTAACACTGCTAATATTGTGCATCACCCGTAAAAGGATCTGACAGACTCCCAAGCTGCTTTGGCATCCTGGTTGAGAACTGCTGTTTTATGTGCAGAGACAGTTTCTTTACATATACATCTCTGCAGAGCCCAGCACAAGAAGCCATCAACACTGCTAAGAACCTCTGGATCACAGGGGTGCACTGATAAAGATTTTTTGGGCTGATACCAATGGCCAATTATTAGCAAGCCATATTAGCTGATACCAATTTGATTGCCAATATGCAGTCTGACTAGTAAGCTTGTTGCAGGGAAAGGGGCATGGGAGGGGCAGAGGTTGAAGCCCCTGTGGTGAGGGAGGGAACAGGGCCAGGGCAGGGGCCAGTGTTGCTCAGCCAGGGTAGGGCAAAGCGCAGGGCAGGGCATGCCCCTTCCCTCCCAACAGACTTGCCAGCCAGATGCTGCTCTGCAAGCTGCTGGGCTGGCCATGTGCATGTTGTGGCTCCAGGCATGCACACAGCAATATCACATGAGCCAAAAAAAGGCAGTTGCTGATAATGTCAATTTTCCTTTTATCAGTGCTGCTACATTATAGACCAATGTATTGCTGTATCTCTACTGGATACTACTGCAGTTCCAATAATAATACATAAAACAGAGTGGTTGGTTTAGGATGAACTTTCCTTTGTAAAGTCTAACAAACAATACTTACATTTTATTAGAGAGAGAAAAGCGTAAACGCCCAGGTATGTAAACGCATACCTCACCATGTTAAAGAACGACTGTTACAGCTTAAAATTTAAGCTTTTGCCAAGGAAAATGTTACAAGATATATATAATGTTACAAGTATAATAATAATAAATAAGAATAGCAAACTAAACAGAGGGATGGATAAATTTGTAAGACTGCTGCATTATCCAAAGCTACCTCTTCTGTATTCCTTCTTTCCAGTCCCTTTTGTTATTCCTTATTTTTATATTAGATTTCTCTCCTATCCAGAAAAGCTCAGTACAGCTTACAACAACAAACAATCCACAAGGTAAGAAACAAGACTCCATGGTCAGGTGTAAGGGGACAAATTAGAAGATAAAGGTTACCATTTATACCTCCCCAGAGGTCCTTTCTCTGACAAAGAACCTTTCATTGAACCTACCAACTTCTTTGTGGGGTAGTGGTGGGGGGAAACTCAGGGTTATTCTATTCCCACTCACAGGTGAATCACTCCACTGATACCACAAACAACACATGAGGAAGGACTTCATTACTGCTCTAACGCGCCTTGCATCTTTTTGATTGCTGTTGTAACCTTTGCTGTCACAGAGAGAGACTGAAGAACGACATAAATGGCCATGCTGTACCATGGCACCTGGTTTTCTCTATCCCTCTCCACATAGGTGTTTGAAAGGAGTCATAAATATAAAAAGCAGTCTATGGCTCCATAAAAGCATTAAGTAGACCAGCCTGATTCAAAAACAGAATGCTGGGATTAATTGATGCTTCTGGGCACTTAAATAAGAAAGAAGTGAAGGGTGTTCCAGGCTTCTTTTTGCCCCCTACAGATATACATATATGCTTTCACTGGAGAATCATAGACAATGAGGGTCAGAAGGGACCTCAGGTCATGTAGTCCAACCCCCTGCTCAAAGCAAGAGGTTAACTTGCATAAAACACAGGATTTTTCTTCTAGAAGTTAGCTAAGGCTAAATCTAGGCTAAAGGTCCTCATAGCTGCTTTGATGAATCAGACAGACTTGGCCAAACACAAGATTAGTGAATCATGAAAACAGTGGGAAAGAGCCAACAGATTAAACAAGTTTAACACTGAAAACCTGAAAGTATGTGAAAGGCCACAGCTCTTGCAAAACTCACACAGAAGCATAAATGGCCATGATGCATAAAATAAGGGTTGCCGACTATTGTTAACTCTCACAAGCAGAGGGACCAGAAAAGAGTTAAACAAAATATTTGCCAGACGCTATAAATGGGTGTGTAAAATTATATACCTTTCACTGAAGCAGCTCCCACTATGTTTAAGGGCAGGTCACCAGACTGTATTTTTCTGAAAGTTTATAATTCAACCATTTTAATTCAGAATTGGACTGAAGCTCATTACACAATTTCTTAGCCAGGAGGCAACTTAGCAGGCAAAATCATAACTAATCCAATTAGTGTGAAAAAAATTCAGTACTGAAACAACCCAGTGATATAAGAACTGGAACGATTTGATAACTGTTCAATCATCTGCTACAACCAGGCCGTAGGCCTTTCAGCATTCAGGAACAACGAACACTCTTGACCAACGTTCAGAGAGGTTTGCAAAGCAGTACCGCAAATGCAATTTAAGTGACACCCCTATGCTGGAAGGAGAGAGAGGACAAAACTTCACTCGGGTCAGTTAACAAACAAACAATTCCTTTTACAAATAGTAAAGTCAAGTGCAGCTCTCAACAAACAAGGTTTTTCCCTGCGTGCATTGGCCAACATAACAGTGTCACCTGGAACACTTTCCTACCCCCAGATCTGTTCCTAAAAACATTTCTGGGCTGCGCTCAAGTTGTTATGGCAGCAGTCCTGTACACTAAGCCTATGAATACTGAATGGTGGGGGGAAAGTTGCACTCTCCATTTTAATGAACTGCTACAGACACAGAAAACCAAGGCACAGGGCTGGAACAGCATGTTTTAGTTATACACACCAGTGGCAGAAAAAACTCCAATAAAAATGCAGGTGTAGTAACAGCCTGCTGTTTTAAAGAGCAGATTTCAAATCTATAGCGTCCCTTTATATTTATCCCTCTGCGCTTTAGTCTTGTATCTCATACATTATGTAAGGTCATTCACCACTGAAAGCTCCTGACGTGCTAACAATACCGATGAGCTTCAGGCTTTTTTGATCACCTTAACTGGACGTTGTAATTACTTAATGAATACAGTGGAGCAGATTATTATCTTGACAAGGTCATAACAATGATGAGGCAAAGTAAAAATAGGATTTGCAGGTCTGCCACTGGTTGGTGTGAGGTTCCTTGGAAAACAGTCCTGTTAAATGGGCCTTTGAAAATGTAACAGTCCTCTGTACACAGCGCCGCAGCCTGCACCAGCACAGATCGGAAGGAAAAAGATCTCCAGCTCTTAAGAGATATAAGCAACATTTTGGCTCCATAACATAAATCCAAAACACCATTCTGGATTTAACTTGGAGCCTTTCTATCTTCAGGTTGTTTATACAGATGACTGATGCTCTGCATCAGTGAAGAACTTGGTATAATATTAATATATGCATGGTGTATTTAGAAATGCATAAACATTTAGAAGAAGCACTGTGCACGCGGAACAGAGACGCTTACAACTATATACACTCTCCCCTCCCTGTCAAAATTCATCTTGGACCTTAATTTAAGACATAATCTAGGGGTGTCTCCACAAGACAATTAATGCCCATTGCACAAATTCTACTGTGCATTAGGATGGCTGGCAAAAACTGCGCTAATGTGCAGTATATTAGTCCAATAAGCATTACACGTCACAAAAAAAATGAGTTTGTGCTAACGTGCACTGGCACCGATTACGGCACATTGTTAGTCCCTGTTATTACAGCACATAATTATGGCACCCTCTGGGTTTCAACTTTAGACCTAGGACAGTTACAGGGTGAAAAACTCCAAGGCACTGAAATATGCTTACAGCAAGAGTGCAGCAGTACTGCATGCTCTCCTGCAAAGAAACACCATGCTTCTGCTTTTGCAGAAGTTCTCAAGGGGAGAAAGGTCATGAGATCTTGACAGAGGAATTTACATATGATGCTGAGAAAGGCAAGCAACTTTCACTCTTACGGTTCCTGCCTCAGAGATGCTTTGCTAGAAGTGGGTGTTTAATCCAACCCAAAGCTGCGTGCTGACAGAAGAAGTTTAACTGAACTGTACTTCGGGTAGAGAAGGGTTTGTTGGTGACATGACTTTTGCTTTCTGCAGCCTGCCTTCAGCGATAGACTAAAGATCAGCACTGGACGCTCTAACAAACCTTCGTCCTGCTGCATCTGAATTTTCATCCTGTGCATCGCTGTCACCCAACACAAGCTCTCCACTCTCCAGCACGTGCTTGTTGACCCTGTAAAATGCTTTGTGAACTATCAAATATTTGTATGCCACTTTATAAAGGGCAGGGGCAGACTCCACCACCCAGGCCAGAGGCAGGCTAGTTTTCAAGCTTAAAGAAACCAACCCTTCAATCAAGATAACTTAAGGCCCTGCTACACGTTCAAATTAAAGCTGGATAGACACCACCTCTAGTTCTTACACATCATCAAGCACTTATAGCGGGTTGACTCTTTATAGCTGGACGGTCATTTTTACTGTGGGATAACTACTCGGCACGTGTGGCTGGTCTAAACTTATTGCGCGATTCACCCATCAACCACGTGACGCACGTAACATGCAGCAGGGGCTGGAGTCGCTCCACCTGCAGAGCCCGCAGGGGCAGGCAGCCCCCAAAAGGCAATGCCTTTGGCTCCTGGAGAAGCAAGCCGGACAACGGCTGGCCGCACGCAGGTGTCCTAAGTCCATGCATTGGGGGTGCACCGGAGTGGGGGCTGGCTCCGGCAAGGGGACGGCAGCGGTGCGGTGAGCACTGGCCAGGGAGCAGGAGCACCACGGCTGCTCCCGGCTCAGCGAGACCGAGTCCCCATCACTGACTGGGCCACCTACCCCCTGACTGAGGGGGCACTACTTGGTCCATGCCCAAGTCGGTGGCTCTCATCGCTTTTTATACCAGGACCTGCTGGTAAAAAACATGGACCAAGTGCCCCCAGCGCACGGGTCGGGGCGGTGTCTCACGTTTTCCTCCTGGAGGAGAGCATCCTTGTCTCAGGTGCGTTTCCCATCCGCCCGCCCGGCGCACAGCCCTAGCGCCTCGGGGCCGCACCTGCGTGACGATGGTGTGGTGGTACACGTCCCGGCTGTACTCCCAGCCGTCCAGGCAGCGCTCCTGCGGCAGGCGGGCCAGGTCCACGTCGG
>JAGPOW010003447.1:25287883-25298698 GCA_030014935.1 Caiman crocodilus
CGCTGCTCGCGGGGGAGGCTGGCGTTGGCCCAGGCGCTGCTCAGGTTGGCGCCGGGCGGCAGCGCGCAGCGGTGCTCGGGCACGCCGGCCAGGAAGACGATGGAGATGCCGCTGAAGCCGTTGGGGACGATGCTGGCGCTGAGCAGGAAGAAGACGAGGCGCTGGAACGGGCCCCATTCGCCCAGGAAGGCGCTCAGCTCCTCGTAGTCCCGCATGGCCCCGCAGCGCCCGGTCCGGCTCGGCTCGGCTCAGCTCGCCCGGGCTTTCCGGGGCCGGGCCTGGCAGGCAGGCGGGGCCTGCGCACGCCCAGCCCGCGGCAGCAGGTGGCGGCCCCGAGGCGGCGGCCGTCTCCGCCTTCGCTTCTGGGTCGGGGACGCCCGCCCTGGCACGGCCTGCGGCGTGGAGCAACACCTCAGCCCGGCAGCTCCTCGCCATCCCCGGCGCCCGGCACCGGTCCCTTTGCCCGGGCGGCTCGCAGCGACCTGCGGAGCCCCGGGCAGCGCGGGGTCCTCGGCCCGGCCGGACGGCGCTGCCAGCGGGAGCGGGCCGCCATCGGGTCGGGCCTGCAAGGGCTGTCCCGCGGCAGCGCTGCGCCTGCTGGCCGACAGCCCATGCACAGCCCCCCCCCCCCCCAGCCCCTACACCCACCGCCACACACGTGGCACACCCCCCAACCCTACACCCACCACCACACACGTGGCACCCCCCCCAACCCTACACCCACCGCCACACACGTGGCACACCCCCCCAACCCTACACCCACCGCCACACACGTGGCACACCCCCACCAACCCTACACCCACCGCCACACGCGTGGCACACCCCCACCAACCCGACAGCCAGCCGCACAAACTCGACACACCCCTACAAACCCCACCCCCACAATCCCCTACCCCCCTATGAACCAGACACCCCCCTCACAAGCCCTGACACCCACCTCCACAAACCCCACACCTGCCCACAAGCCTGATACCCACCCCCACAAACACAGGCGATGTGTAGCAGGTGCATACGGGTGCATGTGCACCCTCTGCAAAAAGCAGCACCAACGCTGCCAGCCATGCCTTCAGGCAGTTGCCACTTGCTGCCGACACGAGCAGTGTCTGCAATCACCGCTGGTCACTGCCCACGACATCAGTAGGTGGTCACTGACCGCCAGTCAGCGCTCGCCACCCGCCAGTCACTCCCCGGCCACTGACAGCCCTGCGGCCGCTTGCAAGAGCTTGCCACTCATCACGTCACGTTTCCACCACCAACAGCACCGCTGCCACCTGTGGGAGCTCGCGGTGCCCTGCCAGCCTCCAGGGGCATGCAGCGTTCATGCCCCCAAACCTGACACCTACCCTCCCAAGCCCCACCCATCCTGCAGGCTCCCTCTCACCAGCTGTCCAGCTGCATGCCACTGCACTGGTGCTTCCAGGTGGGTCTCTCAGCTGGAGTGTCAGGAGCCTCCTGCAGCTGGAGGCCCAGACCCACTCTAGTTAAACTATGCAAAATTATGAAGGGTCATGCATTTTATGCACAAAACTGCCTAAGCGCACAATTGCATAATTCCTCCAGGGAATAACTCGAGGCCTGGTGAGCAGGGGCAGGACTAGGTGCTGTAGTTGAGTTGCCATTAGAGGGCTGGGGAGCCAGGACAGGCATCTACCCCTGCTCTAGGGGTGGGGGTGTGAAAAGTCCTGGGATACTGGAGCACTTCAATTTGGGCCCCTCATGTGTGGGGAGTGGCTACATCTTAATGAAACAGCAGCGGGGTAGGGATCAGCTGTCCCAGGGCCCAGGATGAACCCCTTTCAAGCAGCTTAAACATTCATTCCCAGAGCTCTGCTTTATGGGTATTCAGGGTTTACAGTTTGCTGTTCAGGGACTTGAGGATAGTTAAAAGCAGACAAAGGCATAGACTTTATAAGGTTTCCAAAACACAACTGCTCTTTTCTGTAGCTACCACAGTAATAAACACACCTTCATGCATTTTCCTTCCTCAGTGTCCCATCACTTTTTAAGCATTCTTCAGGCACAAGGCAGAATCTTCCAAGGAAAGGCAGAGTTGCCTAGTGGCCTGGGACTGGGAAGGCACTGGCTCTAATCCAGTCTACTGGGTGATTTTGGTCAAACCACTTGATTATTCTGTGACTCATTTCCCCCACCTATAAAATGGAAACAAGTAAAGTGCTTTGGCAAAGTGCTTTTGAGGCCTACTAACAAAGTATTACAGAAAAATTAGAGATTAATTTTATTATTGAATCCAACTTCCCTCCTCTTGTCCTGACATGGAGTGTACGTACATGCCATATACATGAACTCTAAAGGTTGGTGTCTTTTCATTATGTAAAGAAGTAATTATACTTCTCACCAGCAAGTTTACTGAGTCCTTTTCCTTTTCCCCTCTTCCATTCTCCACCATCAGATGAAGACTCCCTGGTGAGGTGATCGGTAATCCCCACTTCTCACAGCCCCTGTATGCCAGAGCCAATCTTCTCGCTTTGGCCTTTTGTAGCAGTGAGGGGCTAACCTTTTTGGCAGGTATGCCACAGATTAAGCCACGTGCCTTCCCCTAAGGGCCACTCTGATCCCTTTCCCCTGTCTGATCTGCTCCTCTGCTTTACATTCCCTGTGCTGCTTGGTGTCTGCCACCCGTCTGCCGCATACCACACACACAGGCTTGTCCGTGCCATTTGTGGTGGTTGTGCTTCAGGTTGCCCCCGCCGCGCACTTTAACATATCATTGCACTAGCCATGGGGACCCAAGTGCTTGCGAGTCTCCAGAGTCTGCTCTCCCAACCCACACCTAGCTACACGGTGCACACCAGTCCAGCCAGTACGTGTTCCCCGCTCTAGGAAAGCAACTAAGGAGCTTAGGAATTAACCAGGTAAACTAAGGGCTTTGTTATGCAATAATTTTGGGCAGCTCCTGGGGTTCTAAACCCCTGGATTTCTGCCTGCCTCTGCTCTAAACTGAACACAGTAGTCTGATAGGAACTCTACCAAAAGATGTGACAATTCTGGTTTGGGATGTTTATAGAACAGAGTTGTGCAAGACTATTACTGTACATCTCCACTGATATACGCTACCATGGACCAAAAAGAAACAAATACATAAATAAAAAGAAATGCTGACATGTTGCATAATTACCCGTCAAGGCCTCTCATTTATAGTAGCTAGGTACCAAAGGTGGTGCATTCCTAGGCTTGCAAGCTAATGAAAAAACCACAACAAGCCTGTGCTTTGTAATGATGGTTTTGTTTAAAATATTTGGAGTAACCAGATACTTCTACTTGGAGCCAGCTGCAAGTTCATTCATACAACCACCCCTTACCACTCCCTGCCCCCCAAACTCCCCAAAACAAGACATGTTCAGATATTTGATGTCATTAAGTTTTAATGTTACAGATTTTTTAAGACATGTATGTGCCAACATAAAAACCATGACATAAAAACAAAACATCCCACAAATGTTTAGAAACATCCCACAAATGTCCAGATGTGCATCTTGACAAGCAACATAATAAGATACCTTGTCTTGCAAGCCCAAATGAAAAATGAAAACAGCCTTTGAAAAGCCAAGTATACTGAAGTAGGAAATTTAGGAAACTCTTAGCTTGGGGAATATTTGCACACCCAATTACCACAGGGAGACAAGGTTGCTGTGTAAACTGAAAGTCTAGAATTATTGTCTTGAAATTCCACTATGAGATAAGCATTTGACCCCCTCCAAATGGATCAATGCTGGCAGTGACCTGGAGTGCTGACACCCATAGTAAACCCCCTCAAAAACAGCGCTTTACTGGAAGAGGAATTGCATCAGGTTGACCTAGCTCCCTAGCATCTGTACAGCTCGCACAGTTATGTGGTGCTTTTATTTTATGCTCAACTAGATACAAGCACCAAGAAGCCCTGCCAAAGTGCCTGAGCTATACAGACACTGGGTGAGTGGGGTCGAAATGATATGATTCCTCTTCTGGGCACAGGCTACGCTCAGAGTTGGGGCATGCCAAGCTGGAAGAAAAGCACTGTTTTTTTTTCCCCCATGTCTGTAAGCACCCCTTTTGTGCCCAGGATGAAACTCAGTGTCTTCAAAATGGCTTTAAGATTAGCAAAAGGGTATCTGTGCCTAAACTAATTAGCTTGCAGGTTCAGGGCCTTATGATCCAGTTATCTCAAAAGAGCACTGTCAGGATTAAGTAAAAAAATAAAAACCAACCCTTCATCTTGGCAGTTCTCTCATTCAGGAGAGCTCACCTTAGAACTCCACTTATTGTTTTTGCATGCTTAATTCCCGCTAAACATACTTTAAATGACTCCCTGAGACTTCCTGTTCACAAAGTGCTAATATGCAAGAGGCTTCACTCTTCATTTATGACGCACAGAAAAAATAGGTTATTTCATAAATCAGTGCAAGTATTTATCACAATAAACAACATAACAAGTGGAAATGTGGCAGTTGCCACTTATAACTTAACAGTTGCAGTATGTCGTGTCAGATCCCACTGGGGACAGAAAACTATAGATACAGCAGGGTACACACAAAAACAGAGCAATACATGAAAAATAATGAAACTCCCTCTGAAAACAGTGGGCATGGTGCAGCTAATGCTCCTCCTTTCCCAATTCCTTCCCAACTCCCAAGCACTGCTTTACAAGGATATCCAACTATTCATAATGCACCCATAAATTTACATTAAGTCCCATCTTGTAAAGTTTCTTCAAGGATTTATAAGGCAGCTACACTGGACAGGCAGATGGCCTATCATGAAAGTTGCACTGAGAAGTTGAACCAACTCACTGAGAATAAATTAAAGCTTTGTCAGCAGCATTTTAGACCTATGCAATTCTCTTAGGTTACAACATTTTAACTAAGAAATAATAATAAATATGCCAGTTGCTTAAGTTTCCTGGCAACCCTTGAACCTGACACACAATCCTGATCTTTGGACTTCACTTTTGTGGGCATCAGTGACAGATTTACTGGCAGTGGAATAATATTTCCCTTGCAAATGCTCTATTCAATGAAACAATGACATTCCTCCTCCTGTTTGTTCATTTGGCTTGGACACAGCTCTAAAGTCTATTATATAACATTGTTATACTGGGAAGTTCCCTCCTGTTAAAAATTTAAAAACATTCTAATAAAACAAAAAAGCCAATTACAACTTGAGACACTTACTCAGCTGTGGTAAGTGTATCAGTACCCACAAGCCAGAAAATGAACCGATTCAAAATGGGGCGTTAAAAACATTAATAATAGAAAAGGAAACACTAACCTTTTTATTATCCTTCAAAAGTAGAAGATTATAAAAAGATTTCAGTAGGATCTAGAAATATCCAAAGTCTATGATCACACAAAACATCAACTTTTTATACAAAATATTTTCATAAAAACATGGCCATGATACACTGAGCTAAATCCCCACATCTGATGTAAACAAGCCCATCCCATGCTAATATACAATTAAAGTAATTGAAATAATCTAAATACTGAGGTTTTTTTAAAAAGAAAAAATGCAATTCATTTTACATCTTTAAATATGATCATATTATTTGAGAAAATTCTGTTTGCAAAGATGAACATTCTGGCAAGTATCATAAGATATGGCTTGCCTCATACTACACCATCATTATGGCACTAGTGTTTATACAAAAGCAACTTGATTTTCAAGTTGGAGACTGAATCTGTAACACTTAATTCATTTTTTTTACAATGAATACTAAAACCAGATGGAGCCTTTATAAAAAGGATATATAAAATGCCTAAGATAATTCAGAAGCAAGAGAATACATATTACATTTAAAAATTACAACTGTTTTCTTTTCATAATAAAAAGTGGTTTATTTGCAGCAGACCAAATTTCTTCTGCAAGTGGGAATGACATACCAGAAATTGATTAGCTATATACTGAGCTGCTTTTTCAGAAAGGCTGTGCTTCTACAATCCTGAGGGACACGTATATAGAATGGAATTTGAAAGCTTATGGCATTTACAGGGAAATAAGGAAACAGCTTTATAGCGTCCTGCACTGCAGACAATAATTTGGCTACTCATCTATGTTTGTGTTAACTTTTAAAATATTCATTTATAGTATTAGGATTTTGCAAAAGAAACTCCAGCTTCATTAGTGCTTTTCTTTCTTTTTTTACCTTGATATAATAGGAACATTTTTTGGGAAATTAACTATGGTTCCAGATTAACTCTCATAAAAATTTCACTGTAAGCAAAATTTCATCTCCAGGGCAGAATGTAGGATTCTGGGGAGGTAAGATTCTTGTGGGGGACTCGTCACACTAGGGCAATTTTTTTCTAAATACATTAGGTACAACACGATACAGCAAAAGTTCTGTTATCTGGTGGTACCCGAGGGGAATAGGAGGTGCTGGATAACCAAAAATGCTGGTTACCAGAGAGACATCTTTGCCTGCCTCCCATGGTGTCCGGTACATCAGTGTGCCGGAGGACAGCACCGTGTTGCCCCTCCCCTGCACATCCTAGAGTGAACAATCCCTTCCAGACACATTGGATTACACGTCAACTTCATTAGTTTATCAATAAATTTGCTGTGGGACTTCCGGTTTCAATTTCCTGTGTTGACTGGCATGCTGATTAATAGAGCATGCCGGTTAATGAAGTGCCAGATAACATGGCTTTTACTGTATATATTTAAAAGTGGAACTGAGGAACTGAAATTTCCTTCTAAAAAAAGAACATACTAAGAATTGGCTATACTCATTCACCAGTGAAAAGACACACCATGAGCTTAAAATTACAACTACAGTTCTTTTTAATAAAAAGCACTCTATCTGCAAAGGTCTACATTTCTTTTGCAAGTGGGGATAACGGATTGGGAAGCTGTGTTCTTTATCTTGATCACTGGCCAGCTTACTCTAGGCCTGTATAAGCAAATTGATTTTGATAAGAGATTTAAATAAGGTTGATTTTGCTTTGCACAGCAGGGTTAGACTGGAGGGTCTCTTCTATTTTTCTATAATTTGAGGGGTCACTTGGTCTCTCTGAAAAAGCATCAGCTTTTGAAAGTGTTGGTTGTAGCCATGTTGTGCTAAGGACATAGGCAGACAAGGTTCTTTGGGTAAATGTGATATCTTCTATTAGACCAAGTAAATAGTTGAAAAAATTATGTGTGTGTGTGTGTGTGTGTGTGTGTGTGTGTGTGTGTGTGTGTGTGTGTGTGTGTGTGTGTGTGTGTGTGTGTGTGTGTGTGTGTGTGTGTGTGAAAGCTTGCAAAGAACACTTTTTCCAACTATTTACTTGGCCTAATAAAAGATATCAGCCTTTCGGGGGAATTCATAGTACTGTCCAGTGAACAAAATCTAAGAGAGGTTTCAACCATCTTACTTTAAAATGTACTTGTTGTAATTCAAAAACGGCACACATATGCTTTGCTAGGAATGTCAGCTGGAGTTTAGCCACAGACTTCAAATGAGGCTAAGATCTGTCCCGTAAAAGATTTATGTACCCTTTAGAGGAGTCAGAAGACAGGCACGAAGTTCCCACTTGATCAGTAAATTTGCATAGTTGGGAAAATACCCACATTATTTGGTCTTGTTATTCACACTTAAGCAGCTTTTGAATCCAAGATTCATGGAGTCAGTGTTGTTCTTAATGCTCATGAGTGTCCCGATTTTCAAAAGTGTACCACACCTGCAGCTCCCAACATCTCCATGAAGATTGCAGTTGTTTGAAACCTCTGAAAATCAGGACACTCGTGACTCTTTTTGAGGAATCCAATGAAAGTAGATGGCATCTACAGAACTAATAAATGTATTTGGTGCAACAGCACCATGGTTTGTAGGGTCATAATTATACAGCTCCTATAGTGTTAATTACGATTTTTTTTCCCCAGTAGGAAATTCATTTGGAGACGTCGTTGGTGTTTTTCAGATCTCATGGATGTGCACAGCCTTAATCACGACAGGATGATCAATCTCATGGTTTTCTTGAGCTTCTTTTATACCCCTCATGTTGCTGTTTTGCTGTCTGGTTTTGAAACTGAAAGTGAACAAAATTCAAGAGCTACAGACTGCTTTAGAGAAACTGCCAAACACTCCCCCCTCCCAAAATGAAACTACTAAAACATTGGGGTTTCATCACCTTTTCTCCCCCCCAATATCCACCTTGCATCCAGGACTCTCTTTCTTCATGAGGAGGGAAGAAAAGAGTTGCCACTGAAAACCATGTTATATTACAATGTGAATATGTGCAGTCACTTCAAGCGTAACCCACAATACATAGACAACAATGATTATAAAATGTGACCTGTCCCTTCAAAGACAGGTGCCTTGTTTCATAACGGAGTTCTTCACTCAACACTGCTGGTACTGCTGAGCATGGGATTAATTATCAGCATGCCATTGGAATGTTAGCAGTTGCCAGAACAGCCAGTGCCTGGCTCAGGGGCAACTCTGCACATGTATTATAATCCAAATAGGCAACATGTTGAGGCAGGTTTATAATCAGGTTCAACATTCTCACTGAACAGCAATTCTATTGTTGAAAACTCTTAATTGCAAATCATTATTATTTATTTTAAAAGGTAATTATAACAAACATTAGAGCCAGCTGGAGATTAGGCATACAGCATCTGTTTATGCATGTGCATGAGCATGCCTCCATAATATTTCAGTAAATATGTTTCTTAAGGGTGACCCAAATAATCCAGACCAGTGTAGCAAAAGTGCTCTGGGTAATGCTTACAGCTATATGATGAGAATAGGGGAGAAATCTGTGCAAGACTGTAGCATTAATAGATTATAACACTAACTGGACACATCTACACATTCATTAACATGCAGTGGCTATTGTACATTTAATTTAGTATTTGTATAGTCAAGTACTAAATAAATGCGCAGAAGCCAGAGTTACTGAGCAGCAGCACCAGCAAACGCCTTTTTAGTGACACTACTGGAAAGTAGCCTAGTAATACTATGCAGTAACGTATTAGCACTGTCCGTGATGTGCTGTGCTACTATGCAATTAGCATCCGGTGTAGATGTGCCCACTGTTAAATTATAGCATTGATTCAGCTACCAAAAAGAAAATCAGAAGACTGAAGTCCTGTATTTTTAGAATAGAACCCAATATGCATCTGTTCAAAGATGAAAAGAGTTCAGATGAAAGAAACAAATTTCACTAAATGAAAAGTCTTTCAATTCATCATCAGAAAGCAGGGGAAGTGCTATATGCATATCTCCCCAGTGTTAAGCACACCTCTGGTAGGGATAAATAGGGAAAAAAAAAAAAAAAACACACAGAGAAGTGCCTGCCTTACATGAAGCAAGATTTGTGAGATGAGTCAATATCTTCTATTGGATCAAACAGTATAGCTAAGAGAGACTGGAAAGAAAAATGCTGCAAAGATAGATAGGGAATTGCTCACAGGCCTCCAGACTCCGTCTTTCTTCTTCCAAATCTTAATTCTTCAGTAAAATATAATATAAAACATAATGTATATACTGTGTGTGCATATGTAATTTCATTTTTTAATATATCTTTATATCTATATAGAGAGGTATAGATATATAGAAGTAGGATATTGAAAAGGTAATTATTATAACTTAATAATAAAATAAATAAAAGCCTTAGTCTGTCTGTGCATAAAGCTTTATTCACACTGTTTGGCTGTCTTGGCAGCCAGTCAGAGTGTGAATAAAGTGAGCAGGACAGCAGAGAAGGGAGTGCTGCCATGACAGCGGAGATAGACAAGAGGCGGCAGTGGCCCCAGGCCTGAACGCTGCGGGGGAATGAAGTCTGGCTCGAATGGCGGGGACGGGGCAGTAGAGGGGGCAGGGCCAGATGCTGGGCTCTGTCCCTGCCAGCACCCCGGGGGGCAGGCATGAGGAGAGTGGCTCTGACCCTAGTCCCAAAGCGGCAGGGGGGAGGGTAGGCGAAACAAGCCTGGCCCCAGGCCTTTGTCTCCACCCAGTCCCCCCGTTGGTAGGTGGTAGCAGCGATGGAGTGGACAGAAGGGGGGTGCTGGCCCGGTCCCCTCTCCTCCCTGTAGGCCATGAAAACAGAGTGGACAGGGGGATGGGAGGGGCTCAAGGCCAGTGCTGCTGGCCATGACCTGCCTCCCCACACCTCGCCGTAGCCCTGCTGGTGATGGCGACGGAGCAAACAGGGTGGGACAGGGTTTGTTCAGGGGATGGAGGCGGGGCAGCCCCCCCCAGCTCCAAAGCAGTGGGGTGGGGAGAGGGAGCAGGGAGGGCGGAGACAGACCTCTGTCTCCAGCCACCCCTCCCCCTGCCCATCATTCTTGATGGCCAATTGGCGTGCGCACACATGCGCATCTAATGCTATCGTGTTATTTAAGTATGTAGGAAGATAACATTCCTGTTTACTTTTTAGTGTGTGATGTGCTGATTATGCTTACATAACTATAGAATATGAATAGATGTAAAATACTAACACCCTATCTGAGGTATTCCTGGCTGTGAGTTTAAAAATCACTGAGCCATGTTGTTTCAAAATACAAAAAAATACAGCAGAAACTGCTTTTTAACATGCACATCCTTTTTGCCAGGGATGGGCAAAATGGTGGATTGGTGCCTGCTACGGGACAGGGAAGTTTGGGTGAGGGTGATCCCCTGTCCTCCATTAATGCTGACTTCATGAAGGAACATCCTGAGAAGCTGGATACCTTCAAGTCAGCCTGCCCTGACAATCTTCACCCCAAGGTACTCAAGGAGCTGGCGAGCATCATT
This sequence comes from Caiman crocodilus, assembly GCA_030014935.1. NCBI lineage: Eukaryota > Metazoa > Chordata > Crocodylia > Alligatoridae > Caiman > Caiman crocodilus. The sequence goes on from JAGPOW010003447.1 coordinate 25,298,598, forward strand.
GCCCAGCCTCTAGCACGGATCTTTGAAAACTCTTGGCACTCTGGTGTAGTGCCCGAAGACTGGAAGAAGGCCAATGTGGTGCCTATCTTCAAGAAAGGGAG
>JAGPOW010003447.1:25304282-25329455 GCA_030014935.1 Caiman crocodilus
TGCACTGGATGAGATATATTACATTTCTGGAGGTGCAGCCAGCTGTAAGATCTGGGAATGCTGATGGCTCTGTTGTGGGGTGTAGTGATTGTGGGGGTGGTGGGGATGTGTTGGCAGGTTTTGCATTTGTCCTGGATCCTTTTGGTGTGTTCTGGGCTCGAGGAAATTTCTTCTGGTGATGATGTAAGTGAGGTTCGGTGCTTGTTTGAAGGCTAGGATGGGTGGCTCTGGGAAGATCTTTTTAAGAGTAGGGTCTCTGTCTAGTATGGGTTGCAATTGTTCAAGGATTTTCTGTACAGGTTCAAGGGAGGGGCGATACGTTATAACCAGCGGTGTGTGATTTGTTGGAGTTTTTTCTTCTGTACTGCAGCAGTTCTTCACGTGGTATCCAGGTGGCTCTTTCAAATGTGCAATCCACCTCTCTGGAGGAGTGTCCTTGCTGGGTGAAAGCCTTTTTAAGATCGGTGAGGTGGCAATCCCGGGTGTGTTCTTCAGTGCAAATTTGGTGGTATCTGAGGGCTTAGCTGTATATCACAGCTTTTGTGGTGCGTTTAGGGTGATTGCTGGTTCTGTGCAGATATGTATATTGGTCTGTGGGTCTCTTGTATAACGTGGTCTGTATTTTATCATTCTGGATACTACTGATCATTGTGTCTAAAAAGGAGATGTTGGTGCTGGAATATTCTAGAGAAAGTCGGATGGAGGGATGGTAACTGTTGAATTTCTGATGGAACTCAATCAGAGATTGCAGGTTCTCAGTCCAAATGATGAAGATGTCATCAATATATCTTAAATATAGCAAGGGTTTGATGGTGCAGTTCTTGAGGAAGTCGTCTTCCAGGTGGCTCATAAAAGGTTGGCATACTGTGGGCCCATTTTGGTGCCCATAGCTGTTCCCATCATCTGGAGGAAGTGTTGATTATTAAAAGTGAAATTGTTGTGTGTGAGGATGAAGCGTATAAGGTCAGTAATATCTTTGGGTCTGTATTCTGAGTTGTAATCTTGTTCCTGTAGATACGTAAGGCAGGCTTGGATGCCGTCCTGGTGTGGGATGTTGGTATATAGGCTGGTAACATCCATGGTGGTTAGGAGGGTGTTGCTGGGAAGGTGATCTATGTTTTTAAGTTTCCGTAGAAAACCTGTAGAGTCTTGTTCAAAACTTGCTCTGTGGGTGATGAATGGTTTTAGGATTGATTCAATGAAACCTGATATTTCCTCAGTTAGGGACCCATGGAACCTGAAAGCTTGCTTAATAATTGTTTTCCAACTATTTAAACTGGTCTAATAAAAGATATCAGATTCACCCAAAGAACCTTGTCTTCCTATGCCCTTAGACCAACACGGATACAACCTATACCTCTGATACAGCATGACAGTTTACTGATAGGAGTTGGGACCCAAGTGCTGTCAAGTAGTATTTGATAATGAATTCTGCCATCATTTACAGGAAATGTAGCTTTTGAGAGCACTTGCAACCATTGCTTTGCAGAGGGACTGTGCTACACACCTCAACGTAGTTGGCATCAGTGCTTAGACCACCCTTCTTTCCCTAATAGTGGTAAACGGACACCAGGAGCAGGCAAGCGAACAAGGAAGGATTTTGTTCTGTATTGTTTACTTTCAAACAACCACAAAAAAAAGTAGTGGCACCTCATAAAGTCAATAAAGTTCTGGCATCTAACTCACCGAACGGTTAGGAGTAAGAGAGCCTGCAAAATATCCAGGTAGATCTTCACAAAGTCCGTTTCTTTTACTTAAGGCTGTCTGCCACTCCCTGTCGTCTTTACTTGTCAAAAGATGCTGCCCACTCAGACAAGGTATTCAAGGTCTCCCAGACAGTGAGGGCTCCAACACCTCTTCCACAGACTGGTGCTCTGGTGACATGGAACTAGATATATATAAACCAGTTGTTCAGCACAAGCCAGTACTGTACTCTGGGAAAGGCTGTGGTCCAGCTTTTGGAGAAGTCAGTGCTGGCTCCTTGTGGGTTGGCATTCAGAGCACAAGTTGTGGTTCACGGGAAGGAGCGGGAGACAGACTATCTGCACCCCACGCTTGTGCCCGTGCATGGCATGGCCACTTCCTCAGTTTTGTTTCATCTGCAGAAACTTAAAGTGCAGAGGGGAGCCCGTGGCTGAATCCTCTCATGGCAGTTTGGGGAGTGTCCAAGACAGGGAGTGTGACCAGATTTATAACATAGCTTTTGGGAGACAGGCTCAGTCGCCTAGTAGCAGTGGTCTGATTTAAGTGGCAGGCCATTGTCCAACTGCAGAGATGGCTCACAGATGGTCAAGGGCTCTGGGCTCCTGTAAGCACACGCCCGAGGCAGAAAGCTGGACAGTGTTGTCCTTTGTCAGTCGGACAGCTTGGTCTTCTTGCTACTAGCTCGCAAAGAGATAAACAAAGCCACGGGGGGGAGGGGACACTGCATTAGGACTTTGTTTTATGCAGATATATAACATGCCAGTAGTTCTGTTGGACCAAATTCAGTGTGTTGCAGGTCATTTGCATTACAAAGAGAATATGGGGAAGAAGTCAAGTGTTTCTCTGGGGGAGAACGGACTGCAAACAGTGCACACAAAGCCCTGTTTGCTTGAACACTGCAGGGGACAAACCACAAGAAGAGAGTATCTCTGTCCACAGTTGCAAACTCTATTTCCAGTCAATATATAGGCTGTTCTGAGCTACTTCTTTGGGTTACATTCTCCCTGCTTATTCTATGTGCTTGTTTTTTCTGTCGCTTTGACTCTCACATCAGCAAGCACAGATCATCTAGTCCACCCTGCTTTATATATCAACCTGGCCTTGAGACAATGCTTCTACTCAGCCTTGACAAGGGACGCTGATTAGGGTCTAGCCTATATTGTTTTGGGTTTTACTAAACAAATAGTATTTATCTGCTTTGTTATTTAGCACCAAGGGAAGGACAGCTATACCGATAATGCATTTTAACGAGGTTTGACCCAGATCATAACAACATTCAGTGGTAACAAATAATGCTGTGTGAATAACTTATTTAACAGATCATTGTTCAAACCAAGAAATAGGAAATTTTTGTTTCGGGACAAATGAAGCATTCAGAGTTTTTTCCCCCAGTTTGTTTGGTTTTTTTAGTTCCCTGTCAAACAATTGTAAAAGGAAACCTCATGTCAAAATTGAAATTCAAAATATTTACAAAAAAATTTTAAAATATTGGCAGCTTTCATTTTGTTTCTTCATTTCTTTTAGCTGAAGTCATCCAGCAGATTGAGCACACATTTGCAAATAGATTCAGCCGACCTGAAACTGCATTCTTCAGTGAAAATACTCCTTGTCCAAAATATTTCATATTGCTGTCATAACTCAGATGCTTCACCAAGGCAGGCAGATCAAATTAGCCCTATTTTATAGATGGCAAAACTGCAGTATGGAGTTTGACAGTGTACTCAGGGTTACATAGGGAGTAAGTGTAGAGGAGTTTATGGGTAGAACCCAGGTCTTCTGATCTCTTCTTAGGAGTATTTTGCCTTCAAACTCTTTGGTACATAGTCCTTTGAGTGAAGAGGTGGGCAGAGCCCGAGTACCTCAGTATGAGACAGGTCCACCTGAATCAGGTATACTGTACAATTTTTGCCGATTAAAAACAAAGGGTAAAATCCCTGGCCTCACTAAAATCAACTGGAGTATTGCCACTGAGTTGAACACAGCCTGCATGAGCCAACATACCTATTCTTCTAGTGTTCCCTCCTGCTGTTTCACCACAACCCTCCTTCTCTGCAGACCGATCCAAAAGACATTGTGTCCTGATTTCAATTCAATTCTGCTGCAACACAAATGTTATTTTTTGGCCTGAGCTCAGTAAAGTAATTGCTTACAGGAGTGACAAATATGTTACTGCCCTTAGTGCCCAGCTCCCTAGCAACAAACATCTAGTGGCCCAATTCTTGTCTGTGTTAGTTCAGTTTTAAGCAATTTTGCTGATGTACAAAAAAAATTCCATCATCATAAAACTAGAGCCATGTGGGGCAGAATCAGGACCTTGCTCTTTATGATGGGCCATGTTAGGAATTAATTGAGCAGAGAAGTTGTAACTCAAGTAATTATTTACTGAAGGCAGAGCTCACTTGCATGTCAAAAAGTATGTGAATGGGCTGTTTTGTTCTTTGGAATTAAAGCCACATACTACAGTCCTAGGACATTTCTGTTCCCAGCTACACTGGCATAGGGACAGTAAAGCCTACTGTGTGCTTACATGAATAGCATTTTTGACCAAACTAGGTGGTGTTAGGTGGGCTGGCTGGGCTGCTGGCCTGGAGAAGGTCAGTGCAGCCATTTATGCAAGAGAGACAAATGGGATCTGGCCCTTATCAGCACGACGTACAAAGTGCTTGGGGACAGAAAAAGTCACACTCCTCCTGTTCCAATAATAATAATAAGAAGAAGAAGATGAAGAAAGCCTTGTGGAGAGGGACTCATACACAAGACAATTATTAGGGAGAGACTGTGTTACAGTAATTTGCAGAGCAAGGAATGTTTGAATTAAGAAACTCTCCCCCTGCTTTTTAATAGGAAAAGGAAAAGACAGTAAAATGTGAAGAAGCAAGCTGTTTGAGTTGTGTCATGAGGGAATAGATCAGACATGATGCCACTTCAGCCATTCACAGGGAAGAAGAATTAACAGATTCCTTTAAACCCTTCGCTACTGATTTGCATGGCAACTTCTCTATGGAGGTAGATATACAGCAGCTATATTCATCTACTCCACAGAGAAGCTGCCATGCAAATATTATGGCAACTTCCTTGAAGGGCAGCACCAGAAGTGCCATCTGTCCTGTATACACAAGTGGCCAATGTAGAAGTAAGAAATGGGACTAGGGGCCAAGACTCCTTTTGTTCTAATAGTACCTCGAGGGCTGCTTGTCAAATTAAAACAAATTGACCCATAAAAGAAAGACCAGATACCACAACACCTTTGTCAAAGCCATCTTCAGCTGAACCAGTGATTATTTCTACTTCTTGCCATTGTTGAGAACTATAAATATAATTATATGTCGTTTTTCTGACGTGCCACGGATCCTTCTTTTTGCTTCTCAAAGGGCATTTCCTCCGTTGTGGTTTGGGAGGCTCACTTGCAGTCATGGTAATGAGTCAGTGCTTGTTCACTCATTGCGCTGAAGGGAATGGTAAGCTGTAGCAGACACTCAGCTGCTTGATGCTGATCTAGTATAACATTTAATTGCATCCACTTGATCAGACTTTGTATAAGAGAAGCAGAGGCAAAGGAAATTATTTCTTAACCTGTCTTTTTCACCTTCTAAATCCTTCTTACCTCTGACGTGCTGTTGCTTGTTAAAGGTTGCTTAACATTTGTTAGATTTGATGTAGGACACGGCATAGCTTATATAATGGATAAGACTAGGTATATTAATATGAATCAGGACACAACCTGTTAGGGACATTTCTATATGTTTTAGTCTTATTTAGCAAGCCTTTGAAGCTGAGTTAGGTAATTGAGTATAAATTGGATGTACTTTGGTATCTTTGTTCTTCACCCTTGACTGATGGTTCTTGCTGGATAAACCAAGGCAAGTGCTTCTTTAAAACTCAGTTTTAAACAGTTTTAAGTCCTTTTCCTCTCAGAGGCTGCTACCGGTTAGAGGTTTTTCAGACATTAGGACTAAGTATATTTAAAATAAATCCTTTTCTGTATAAATATTAAATATTCTATCAATAATGAATATTTGATTATTTAGTTTGAAATACTTGACCTAAACTGCTTTATTATCTACCATTTGTATTTCAATATTAACCTCACTAGTAAAATTTAGACTTATTCTCTTGAATATTTGGTTTTGGTGGGACAGGCTCCCTAACTTACCTTAGTCCCCAGAACACCTCTGAGGGTCCACAGTACCAATATTCAGCCTTTGAGCTTTTCAGTGAGGGACTACACACCTTGAAAACTCATTGATGCTGTTTCTCCTCTGTTTAGGGACACCACCAACCTGGTCTTGGAGCACTGTACAAAACACACAGATTTAGTCCTCTCTTTCCTCCATCAGGCATGGGTGAGATTATATGTACATTTTATGTTGATCTTTATATACACTTGGAATTTTTTTTGCATTGGGCTCTCCATCACCTCAACCATATTTCCAGCTTCCCTTCTGCCAAACAAGTGAGGCTCCTTCTACATCCTTAGTCCATTCCTTTCCCCTTCTATCAAGCCCCTGGGAGATACCTGCCCAGCAGGCTGGAAGCCTTAATGAGGCATATCCAGCCTCCCTCCCTCTGACACAGTAAAGTCTGCCTACTAATTCTTTTATACCTGTTACTTCATAGCCCATGACCTTCTTTCCCCTATTGACTCCTGTAGGAAAAGGTCAGTGTTGCAGATCAACAGCAGAAGTTGAAACACAAGGGTACTAGGAAAAGGGGCATGAGTAGAAGCCAGAAATGGATTTCTTACTGTCTGTGCAAAACAGTTAGAAGATGCCTCAGCACAGCTGTGTTGAGCACATTGCGAGCACAGAAGCAGGGATTTTCCCCTATAGTGTGGGAAAAGTTTCGGTGCATGGTCAGAGCCTGCCAAAACCTTGCAGCTGCACCAGTGAGTGCATGCTTGCGATTGGCTTACGCTAATTTATGCATACGTGTCGGTCAGTGATTGGCTCGCTGACCGAATAAGAGGCTTGGGCGATGCCCGCCCAAACCGGAGGAGAGCTGGAACACGCATGAGGAGAGATCCCGTGTGCATTTCCAAGCCACGAAGGAGGCCTGATCAACCAACGACAACTCCCTGCCGGATTCATCTGATGCCCCATACCCTGCGTGAGTGTGAGCTTCTGTGTGCCTGTGTTCCTGTTTGAGTTTGTAACTTCAAGGAACACGCTTACAGCCTAAGGACTGTAAGTAAAGTTATTTTTGGCTTTCAACAACCTGCGTGTCTAGCGCCTCAATTCCACTCCATCAGCGGCCCCATTCTGCCAGCGTTTCTCGGCCCCCACACGGTATCACGAACAGGATTATCAGTACGCCGGGAAGACGCGATGGAGCTGGAATTAGTTGAGGGTTGTCCCTGGCGCAGTGGAAAACACCACGTGCTAGGTGCCAGAGAGTTGGAAGCGCATATCACTTACCATCTTGCAACGGGTGGAACGGGTGGAAGAGTTGTGAGCGGTTGCCTTTTGCTCGAGGGAGAGGGGAACCCAGCGAAAGAGTGGGAAGTGAGCCTCCCCCTGAGAGCCTTCGGATGTGTAATGGGGAGCGAGTGGGTTCGGTTTAAACCCCAGGAGCAAGGGGGCAGCGAGTCCTCAGTCAAGCAGGAGCCAAGCGAGGAAGATGCGGCTCTCAGTCAGATGTTTGCTCGCTGTATGCGCTGTGTGTGGGAGAGCAAAGGACCAGCACTGATAGATGTAGACACGCTGTTACCAGAATCGGGACAGCTGGAGCTTTGGGAGCTCCACGGAGAAACGGAGGGAAGCCACTTCATATCTGAAGCGACTGGCACGGTGTTAGAGAAGGGGAGAATGCTGTGAGTAATGTTCAGCACGGTCACGACCCTTATACGGGAAAGGACTGAGTTGGAAGCCTGATTGCGCACCGTACATGCAGTTAAGCAGGTTGCAGCTGTGGAAAAAAGCCGGAGTCCCCTGTCATCGCAAGATGGCAGCGAGACGGAAGGGGGCCGTCACGGAAGGGTCTAGAAGGAGGGCGGAGTTCCCCACGGCGGGGCGGAAGTAGCGACTCCACCCCAGAAATACCGCCACGGTTGGGAAAAAGAAAAAGGCGGAGCTAACGGTGGGGCGGATGTAGCGACTCCATCCTGAGGCATTCCCACAGGCCTCCCCTGGGCCGTAACCAGGAGCCAACGGGCCTACCCTGGGCCGTAACCAGGAGCCAATGGGCCTACCCCTGGGCTGTAACCAGGAGCCAATGAAAAGCATCCTGCAGCTGAGTCATTCATCAGATGCAGTGACAGCTCGAGCACCCACGCATCCTGTGGCAACGGAGGGTCAAGTGATGAGTGCAGCCTGCACTACTGCACCTATCACGCCAGGACCTGGACTGAGATTCAGGCCTTGTGTAAAAGGTCTAGAATAAGAACAGCAGAGACCTTAGCTATGTGGATCGGACGCCTGGTTATGGAGTTCGGATCCGATCTTGTGGATCAAGGTGAGGCAAGCTCTTTAGTCAGACGAGCCTCATGGAGCGGAGGACATGCTGCTGATATCAGCATGGTGAGGTACAATTTTTACTGGCCAATCTTGTTTCCAGCACTTGTTGCAAGTCAAGCCAGCCAGAGAGCCTATGCGTGGCATGAAGGAGGACCATCGAGGGTCAGCGTGGAGCAGATCTTACAGGCAATCATTGGAGCTTCCTTTTGCACGTGGAACCCAAGACGGCACCCGCTGGGACTGTCACCAGCCCACCAGCAGGAACCATGGCCTCATCGTTACCTGCAAGATCCAGGAGCTGTTCCAATTATGCTGGCAAGTATAGATGCTTGTGTCGAAGTATACGGAGGAAGAGCTATAGTTATTCTCCAAATTTTGTTGAATCCCTCAGCTGGACAGCCTGCAAGTGATTTCTTGAGGCAGCTACCACTACTGCAAGCCTTGCTAAAGCCGGGTCAAAGAGAGTTCAGCAACCCAGAGCAGCATCGAGCACACGAGTCAACCCTGCAATGCTTTCAAGCGACGCAGAGGACATTGGAGGAACGCGACATGTTCCTGACGCGGTTCTCCAGGCTCACGAAGCAGCAGTTGAGAGTGGTAGGCGATGAGGGTCAATGGAACCTGGCCTATGAGATGGGGTTCCAGTGCCAAGATGAACCAGATGACAAATCACCTTGTGATAATGATTAACTTTTTTTGTCAATAAGCTAATGAATTTTTTCCCTGAGAATTTCTTTCTCTGCAGATCCGCCGGAGCATGTGCAGACCGGATCAGAGAAAGAAAAGGATTTTTGAGACAAATGAATTATCTCTGAGGGTCCACTAGAAGGTGTGTGCAGACCAGACCAAAGAGAGCATTTTGAGAGAGGGAGAACCTCTGAGAACCGAGACGCAATGATGCCCAATGAAGTTTTGATGATCGAATTGTTCATCATGAATGTACTAATGTGTAGTTGTGTTTTGTTAGAATATTGTTTGATTAGATCTTTGGAGAACGAACTTGCTTCGTTGTCTGCTCTTGTCTATGCTCATTTAAAATGTAAACCTGTTCAACAATGTAAATGCGATACAACAGGTCCGAATGTGCTGCGGACACAACTGTGCCTTCGGCAAGGGGGCATGTCTGTGCAAAACAGTTAGAAGATGCCTCGGCACAGCTGTGTTGAGCACATTGCGAGCACGGAAGCAGGGATTTTCCCCTGTAGTGCGGGAAAAGTTTTGGTGCATGGTCAGAGCCTGCCAAAACCTTGCAGCTGCACCAGTAAGTGCATGCTTGCGATTGGCTTACGCTAATTTATGCATACGTGTCGGTCAGCAGTTGGCTCACTGACTGAATAAGAGGCTTGGGCGATGCCCACCCAAACCGGAGGAGAGCTGGGACATGCATGAGGAGAGATCCTGCGTGCGTTTCCAAGCCACAAAGGAGGCCTGATCAACCGACAATGACTCCCCGCCGGATTCATCTGACGCCCCATACCCTGCGTGAGTGTGAGCTTCTGTGTGCCTGTGTTCCTGTTTGAGTTTGTAACTTCAAGGAACGTACCTACTGCCTAAGGACTGTAAGTAAAGTTTTTTTTGGTTGCCAACAACCTGCGTGTCTAGCTCTCTAATTCCACACTCCATCAGCAGCTAGCCTTTCTCGGCCCCCACACTTACCTGTGCCTAAGCTAATTCTCACTTACCAGGGTCTGGAGTCCCTCTTTCTTCCCCAGTACACTTTCCTTATAGATTAAAGATATTGCAAGCTACCATGTCTTTGGAACCCTACATATTTCCCGAGATGTATTCAAGCAAGAGGTCTGGGGTCATGGTTTGTAAGAGAAGTTCATAAGGTAATGAAAAGTCAGGAAGAAATTGAATCTTTATTACAGTCACATGCACAGAAAAATATAAATAATGATGCAGAGTGGATCAATCCCAAGTCATGAGAAAAGCCTCTCATTGCTTCCCAAGACAGCAATTTGGATATTTTAGCATATCAGATATATTAATTACAAGTATCTTTATATTAGAAGCCAGCTTCAGCACTGCGAGTACCAGGAAAAGCTCCAGGGACTTTAAGGTCCAGGGACTGTTGTCTCATAAAGGCTCATGTCATTAGCATGCAACTTCTGTTAACAGTAATGCAGGGTGACCCTTGTAAATCCTTCACACATGGATGGGGAACAGGCCCCTTAGTATGTGCTAATTCCTTATATGGTATTTGGCTGTCTGAAGTTGCCCACTGAGGCCTAGCTTTGCCTACAACCCATTTAAATGAATTCTGACACATATTACCGCTGTTTTGCAAGTTGGATCCAGCCTTTCAGACCTGTTCTCATTTATCTCACTAGGAATTAAATTCCAATCAAGGGGTCAACATAGCCTCTAAACTAGTGATTCTCAGCCAGGGTGCTGGGGGCACCCCAGGGTGTCATTAGATCTTTTGAAGAGGGCTGCAAAGGGTAAGGAGATAAGGAGGTGTGAAGAGATAAGTTCAGGTTCAGGCTCCTCCCTGCCTGGCTGCTGCCCCGGGCCCCACTGCCTGGCTCTGGTACAAGGAGATAAGCACTATAATAAATAAGTTAGCTTTTGAAGTGGTGTGCTGCTTAGTTCTCAGAAGTTATGGAAGGGGTGGGGGCCAAGTCCCATGGGGGGAGCCTTGAGTCTGAAAAAGGTTGGGAGCCACTGCTCTCGACATAAAACCAAACATGGAAAGGTACCATCCCAATGTTCTGCTTTAACCAGAACGGTAAGAAATGTGACCTACTACTCACTGTTTTTTGTAAACCCAGTTAACTTTTACTCATGGTTATATTGTATGCTCCAGTACTTCATTTGCAACAGAATCAAGGGTAACTCAGTAATCATGCCGTCTTCTGGGAGTCTTCCTCAGTGCTCTGCAGAGGTGCACCATGCTAATGACTGTGGCTTCAGCAGGGCTAAGTGTTTGAAGTGTGGTGATGTACTGGTGACATGTGGAAGTGGGCAGCTGCATCTACTGTACCTTTTCTGGGTCACCTTCTTTATCATCCAAACATTTGTTACTTTGGAAATACTTTGAAATGCTCTTCTTACAGGGCTTCTCTGAGGGCTGTCTACTAGGAATTCACTTCTCAGTAGAAAGAAAATTGCCATTCAAAGAGCTTTACATGGCTTCCAAGTTTAAAAAATGCTTCCAGAAAAAGAAGAAAAAATCCTGCTGGTCCTGGAATCACTCCAGCGTGTTCTACACTAAGGTTTGGAGCTGGTACAATGATATGTGACAATCACAAACCTCACCGACCTTTGCTCCCATCACCAGAGACCTTTCTGTAACTCACGCTCTTCAGTAAAACCACTGCATGCATGCGTTCCTCAGAGATATGTCCATTGGCAACACATAGTGGGTGCACGCAGGTGCATGCGTACCCTCTGAGATTGGCCGCTGCCAAAATTTTGCAGCTTGCTCCTTTCCCACAACGGCTTCTGGTATTTAATACACATGGCTGTCCTGTGCGGAGCACCTGCTTACTTGCTCTGCACAAGGATTAAGTCACGAAGCTGCAGGTATCTGAAGGTCATTAAAAAAAAAAAAAAAAATCAAGCAGCTTCTCCCTCCCCTTCTCCCTTTGTGAGAAGCAGGGACAGCGGCGATATTTATTTAGGTGTGTTATTGCTATGAAGCCAGCAGAGGGAAGTCATTCCCTTCTAGATATGCTGCAGGGTCACTAGACCAGCCTGAGAAATGGATGGGAGGGACAGGATGTTAGGGTATCACATCATTTTCTGCAGCAGCCAGCGTTGCATTTTTAACAGGTCAGATACCAACATTTGTCTTATTATATTATAGTTCAAACAGTGCTTGAGATCTCAACTGCCGCCTTGCACCAGAGATGGATCCTGCCCAAACAGGAGGCTTTTGCATGCAACTGGTATACAAGAGGAAACGATGTACCCGAGCTGCTGAAAGCCTGCAGAATTCACACATTAAAAGGACACTTTTTGTGCCGGGTTTGGGTTTGTTTCCCTTGCTAGTCAGGGACACTCCATTACAAGATTCATTTCACACCCCAAGTCAGTCAGTGTTGGGACTTGTTGTCTTTGACATTATTATATTAAAATATTCTCCTGGGGAGTCTGATCCTGCTGTGTCTTCAGCAGGACTTTTGCCACATTGAAGAATAAAGGATTGGATTGATAGTGAAAACAACAAAATGAGACAGAAAGAAATGAACTCCCTGGGAACGTCATCTACCCTTGTATCCTTCCACGTGAAATGCCCCCCATGCAAGGAGATCCTATTCAAGCATGCCTGCCTCTGAAGATCCATCCAGAGCACTGCACCTGCTTCTCTACCTACATCTCAGGCAGCTTGATTTTATAGAAGGGAAGGGTTTAGAAATCACAGAAATTGAGGGTTGGAAGGGACCTCTGGAGGTTATCTGGTCCAACCCCTCGTCAAAGCAGCACCATCTCCAACTAGATCATCCCAGCCAAGGCTTTGTCTCCCTGGGTTTTGAAAACCTCCAAGGATGGAGCTTCCACCACCTCTCTAGGTAACCTGTTCCAGTGCTTTACTACTCTTCCAGTGAGAAATACATTCTTCCTAATATCTAAACTTAACTTCCCTTGCTGCAACTTGAGACCACTGCTCCTTGGTCTGTCATCTGCCACAACTGAGAACAGTCCAGCTCCATCCTCTTTTGAATTCCCATCAGGTAGCTGAAGGCTTCTATTAAATCCCCTTTCAGTCTTCTCTTCTTCTAACTAAATAAGGCCAGTTCTCTCAGCCTCTCCTCATAAATCATGTCCCTCAACCCCTTCACCATTTTCACTGCTCTCTGCTGGACTCTCTCCGATTTGTCCACATCCTTTCTGCAGTGGGGGGCCAACACCTGAACACCGTACTTCAGATGTGGCCTCACCGGTGCTGAATAGAGGGAAATAATCACTTCCCTTGACCCGCTGGCAACACTCCTACTGATGCAGCCCTGTTGCCAAGAAGGCTAATGGCATACAAGAGCACACTGTCTCATATTCAGCTTATTTTCCACTGTAACCCCCAGATCCTTTTCTGCAGAGCTGCAGCCCAGCCAGTCAGCCCCCAGTCTGTACCAGTGCATGGGATGGAACAATCCCAAGTGCAGGACTTTGCATTTGTCCTTGTTGAACCTCATGAGATTCCTTTTGGCCCAATCCTCCAATTTGTTGAGGTCACTCTGAATCCTAGCCCTACCCTCCAATGTATCTACTACTCCCCCAGCTTGGTATCACCTGCAAACCTGCTGAGGGTGCACGTTTATGCCATCGTCCAGGTCATTGGCAAAAACATTTAACAAAACCTGCCCTGGGGGCACTCCACTTGATACTGGCTGCCAACTTGACATCAAGCCATTGATTGCTACCCTGTAAACCCAATGCTCCAGCCAGTTTTCTATCCACCTTACAGTCCATTCATCCAGCCCATACTGCCTTAGCTTGCCTGCAAGAATGTTGGGGGAGACCACATCAAAAGCCTTGCTAAAATCAAGGTATACTACATACACTGGTCTCACCTCATCCATAGAACCAGTCATCTCATCATAGAAGGCAATCAAGTCAGACATGATTTGCCCTTGGTGAATCCATGCTGACTGTTCTTGATCACTTTCTTCTTCTCCAAGTCCTTAGAAATGGATTCCTTGAGGATCTGCTCCATGATTTTTCCAGGGACCGAGATGAGGCTGACTAGTCTGTAGTTGCCTGGATCCTTCTTGTTTCCTTTCTGAAATATGGGCACTATGTTTGCCCTTCTCCAGTCACCCAGGACCTCTCCTGATTGCCATGGGTTTTTAAAGATGATGGCCAGTGGCTCTGCTAATATCATATCAGCCAACTCCCTTAGCACCCTTGAGTGCATCCCATCTGGCCCCATGGATTTATATGTGTCCAGCTTTCCTAAATAGTCCCTAGCCTATTCTTTCACCACTGTTGGCTGTTTACCTCCTCCCCAAACTGTGCTGCCTGGTGCACTAGTCTGGGAGCTGACCTTGCCTGTGAAGATTGAGGTAAAAAGCTTTGAGCATGTGAGCCTTTTCTGCATCCTCTGTCACAGGGTTGCCTCCCCCATTCAGCAAAGGACCCACGCTTTCTCCGATTCTCTTCTTGCTACCAACATACTTGTAGAAACCCTTCTTGTTACCCTTCTCATCCCTCGCTAGTTGCAACTCCAGTTGCACTTTGGCCTTCCTGCCTTCATCCTGGCATTCCTGATTAGTGGTCTTATACTCCTCCCTAGTTACTTGCCCAAGTTTCCACTTTTTATACGCTTCCTTTTTGTGATTTAGTTTACTGAAGAGTTTCCTGCTAAGCCAGGCTGGTCTTCTGCCATACTCATTAGTCTTCCTCCGCAACTGGATGGCTTGTTCCTGCGCTCTCAGTAAGGCTTCTTTAAAGTACAGCCAGCTCTCCTGGACTCCTCTCCCCCTCAGACTGGCTTCAAAGGGGATCCTGCCCATGAGTTCCCTGAACGAGTCAAAGTCTGGTTTTCTGAAGTCCAGGGTCCTTACTCTGCTGCTCTCTATCCTTCCCTTCCACAGGATCCTGAACTCAATCATCTCGTGATCACTGCTGCCCAAGTTGCCATCCACTTCTACATCCCCCATCAATTCTTCCTGGCCAGGTCAAGAAAAGCATGGTCCCTAATTGACTGCTCCAACACATGCACCAGGAAGTTGACTCCAACACGGTCTAAAATCTTTGTGGATTGCCTGTACAATGCTGTATTGCCCTCCCAGCAGGTGTCAGGGTGACTGAAGTTCCCCATGAGAACCAGGGCCTGTGATTGGGAAACTTTCAATAGCTGTTTAAAAAAAGCTTCATCCACCACTTCCTCCTGGTCTGGTGGTTTATAGCAGACCTCCACCACAACATCGCCCTCGTTGCTCTCCCTTGTAACCTTAACCCAGAGACTCTCAACAGGCCTCTCTCCAGTTTCACACTGGAGGGCCAACCTTGCTTTTCCTCCAGGTCTTCCTCTTGCCCACTTACATCAGGGCTTTGGTCTCCATCCCCTGATGAACCCAGTTTAAAGCCCTCCTCATGAGCTTAGTGAGCCTGTCAGTGAAGATGCTCTTTCTTTTCTTCATCAAGTGGCTGCCATCTCTTCCCAGCATGCTCTTGGAACAACATCCCATGGTCAAAGAAGCCAAAGCCCTGCTGGGGACACCACCTGCACAGCCAGAGCTCTAGATAGTTTGCTCACCTCAGGTTTAAATCTTCTTACTCCCAGCAGTTCTGGGGGCTGCAAGAGGGATGGATCAAGAAGTCATCCTTCAGCAGAGCAGGGTAGACCCTGGTAGGGGCAGGACTGGAGACTTCTGGTCTATCGAGTATAACATGCCCAGTGCATGCTTTACTTGCTGCTTGCTTTAGTAAATTCAGGTGAAATCCTAAGTTATAACCCCCTCCCCTTCAAGCCAGTAGCCAGGCTCACATGGAGCTGTGGTACCCCATAGTCAGTCCTGGTAAAAAGTGCTCAGGAATTCAGGGGGAGAGGGTAAGAGAAGGAAAGATACTCACATCTTGCAAAAAGGTAGTCAATCTTGTGCCACATAGCACCAAAATCAAAGCTATAAGCTCACACTGGACACAAGCTGAAAGAACCAGAACAGGAAAACCCTCCCTTTGAGTAGGGTAAAGCAATAATGTTAAACCCACACCAGAAAGCAAAATGAATAGTTGCTATAGAGTGGGGGCTCATTTGTGGAAGAGAAGTAGTTTGGAAAACTTAAAAGTGAGACAGAGAGATGGAATTTCAGGGCTCTCTTTGCCCACCAGGTATCACTCTTGGCTATTTATGTTTTTGAAAGTATTACCCAGATAACTCTTGGATACATTAATGCCACCAACGACATCAGGATGAGGGACGCACATAAGATTTCTGCTTTCAGGGCTTTCTTCTACCTTGCAGTAATATTCCCCGACTTCTGCGTGCCTGAAGAGTGTGGGGATTCGAACTCAGTCACTAGGTGGCAATGCAGAGCAGCCCTAACAGTTCAGATCATGCTAAAAAACTCCCTTGTAGATTTTTACCTTCCTCGTGGACAACACCCCTTCTATGCCTTTTGGTTTGTCCTATCCAGTCCTTGATGATAACTGCAGCAAAGTAAAAAATAGCTTGCCTTTATTTGTATTTATTTGCACTATGCTAGTTAGTGCCTGGAAACAGCTGTTACAGCCCAAGATTTGATCATGCCAGGCACTGTACAAACACAGAACAACACGCCTGTCCCTACTCCAGAGACCTTTTGCATCAAACCCAAATTTAACAAGGAAAATGATAAGGCTTGACAAAAATCTGGCCAATCTTTTGTTAATACTGAAATGAGGTGCTGTGCACTTCCTGGTTTTAATCAGGATAGGAAATGCTGAAAATCCCCACAAGGCCCTTATTGGTTCAGGTAGGTCAGACTTGGCCAATGCTCCAGGGCCCATTGCCAGGCCAAATAAAAAGATGAAATTAACACCAAGCTCCCAGTTTAAGGTCCCATTACAGCCTTTACTGAGGCTGCCCAGACTGGAAAGAGCTTTAACCAAGACCAGTAGGAGTTTCAGGGTTGCAAAGGCTGAATGCACATGGATCTGAATCCAAGCATTTCCTAAGCCTGGGGCCCTGCTATATCAGAGTTGGGGGTTCCATGCTGGGCTCATGGCCAGCGAATCTGGGTTGACAAAAGCTGTGCAAAAGTGTGGGGGGAGTACACACAGGGTGTATCTACATGTGCACATAATTTGAAGCAATACACTCTGGTGTACATTGCACTGAAGTTTATTGCTCCTGGGTATCACATTTGCATGTGCACCCAGGAACAGGCTGCCTGCCAGCCAGCCCTGTATTGGAGCACCCTTGGGTGCCAGTCAACCTCTCTGCAGTACATTGAGCCAAGTCAGTGCAGCCCTGGCTGGTAGGGGATCCAGGGCGTCAGCCTGCCAGTCTGAGGCCACTGCAGCCCCCCTCAACATACTGCAGAGGAGCTGGCTGGAGCACGAGGGTGCTTCAGTACAGGGATAGCTGGCAGGCAGCCCCCACACTGAAACACCCTTTGCCCCAGCTGAATGGGTCAATGTCTACATGTGTGTTGCTACACAGAAAAACTCTGTAGCAGGATTGTTCTTGTATTTACAAGTGCTAACCTGCTGCAGAGTGTATTAGTTTCCTGTGGCTTAATAGGGCCACATGTGTAAACACCGACACATTTACTGCGGAGCTAATTAGGCAACCCCACAGTAAATATCTTGTGTAGACACACCTACAAATACTCCCCACACTGGGGGCTCCTTTGTCATCAGCCAAGCAAGATGAACTAGCTTTACGCAGCTGCCATTCAGATAAGCATTGGTCCGTGGCTTTTATGCTGATCAAAGTTCGGACCACTTTGCAATTACCCCATCAGACCTCCTGCTGTGGTGCCAAGAGCACAATGGGATTGGAAAGTCATTGTTCTTTATCTTGTTTTCACTCCAAACTCAAAACAGGTCTTGGAATCAGATTCTGTCTATTCAAGACAACTTCCTCTGGGGCGCCTGTGGAAATGGATTGCATGTAACTGAGCAGTGATGGAAAGTGAAGACAAGCTTCACTCATATTTCAGGGCGGAAGAGGGAGCTTGGGCCTTTACTTTTTTTTTTTTATTTCTTTTTTCATTTTGGAAAGAATAAAAGTTGCATAAAGCCCATGAAATTCATGCTGAAACGGGCTTCACAGTTGGTTCCCACAGCTTGTGAAAATATGAATCCCCATAAGCCTTGGGCATTTTCGTGCAAAGTAAACCTTTACAGGCATGGAAGAAGAAATTGCCATAATTAATTAAACTGAAAAGGCTGTTCTGAGAGAGTGGCCCACCTCCCTTTCAGCTCATAACAGAAGAAAAGGGAGGTCAGCAAGGGCTTGTTTCATTTATTCTTTATTACAACAGAGGCTACAGAATCAAAACCACCATGTGAATCCACACAGGACTTTTTAAGGCCAGCTCCAAATCTTGCCCAAGGAAGTTGGCCCTCCAATCAAGGAGAGGGAGGCAGGAGGTTGCTGCTTTGCCAACTGCATCAGATTATTTTCTTTCCCCCTGGCTCAGTTCACATTACATCATAAAAACAGGGAGACAGGATGGGACAGGACTTACCCAAATATATAAGAAAAGCAGCACTATGGATCTAGAATGGGTGTCATGTGATTTCTCACCAGAGAGGCTGGAAAAGGCAGAATGGGCCCAGGATGCTGAGCAATTTCAGCTGGTCCATGGTGAACACTCCTTGCCTGCCAGAACCTAGGCCCACTCTGACTTCCAGCATGAAATATGAGATTGGGCAGCAGAGTGGGCCTAGCTTCTTGCAGCACCTCTTTATCCACAAGGAAACATTCATGTGTTAACTAACTTCTGATTTGCAAAAGTTAACGAAGCCCCACAAACTCCTTGCCCCTGCCCCTAGACTCGGAGAGTAGTGGCTCATCTTACTTTTCAGACAGTGAGGATGAGAAGGAGAAATTAAGTGGTTCATGGGGCTGTGCAGGATGCTGGATTCCCCCAGAATTCAGGTGTTTAAATTCCAGACAAATCCATAAGCATCAGGCGAGGGCTGCAAACATGCATCATATCCAGGTGCTAGTGATGCAGTTAAAACACAACCCAGCTCCCTTAATCCCCAGCCTTGTGGCCTGTCTGGTCCTCATTTGTGCCATAAGATATGTATGTTGGTTGGAATTGCAGAATACACCAGTGTTTGATCAAGGCATAGCTAATGCTGAAAATCAAGCGTCTCCACTGGAACATATCAAAGTACTTTACAAGCAGCAACCAGCAAGGCAAGGCATGTCAACACTATCACCTTCATTTCATCCAGGAAGGAACTGAGATACAGGAAGGCTGAGCGACTTGCCAAGTAGCACTGTGTGGCAGAGCTGGGAGCAGAATCAAGGACTTGACTCCCAGTTCTCCCACACATGCTTTTGCCAAAGACCTGCAACTTGAACTGTATGAGCACAAAACACAGAGGTGTCACTTACCACTGACTTCAGTGGCATATCCTCCCTGAAGAACAGGTCCAATTGAAGACAGCCTTGTACAAGACTCAGATATAAGTAATATGCAGCAAGACACCTTCTTATGTTGGGTATTATCTCTGAACACTCACCTCGTATGCTGCCTCAATTTCTTAAGCTGCAGAAACATTTCCACAGTTTAGAAAGTGGAAACCTTGACAGACTGTTAGAAATCTGATGCCGGGGAGAGCTTTTTCATAAACCTCCAGGTACACAGGCACTTCAGACTTACCAGATCTGGCCCCAGGGAATGGAAAAAAACAAACAAGGGGCATGGGTCAGCAGGAAGCAAAAGCTGCAGGGAAGCCTAGCCGGAGAAACATTAGGCTTTCTTTTAGCAGACATAAAAACATTAAAAAAAAAAAAAAAAGAAGAGAAAATATCCTCCTTGGTGGTCTGTTGAATATTCAAACTAAGGTCATTTGCCTAAGTCAATAGCAGATGGTAATAAATAGTGGTGAGGAAAAGGTAGTGGTGTATTTCATTCAGATAAGACTGGGATTCAAATGCTTTCATGCTGACTTGGCTCGGGCCAGGTCCTCCCTTAGCCGGTGGCTACCACTGTTCTAGAGGAGCGTGCCAGTTGTTCTCATTTCACTCGCTGTGCACACTGTTATTTATTTTGCTAGTTTTAATAAAACTTTAATTCTTTGAAAAATAAAGCCAGGGCATGTCTACATGCACGACTGCACAGTAAGCTTACTGTGCCATAATATACTGCACACTAAGCTTTCCCTGGCAGCGTTTCTACACATGTGCCCATCAGGAGCAAATTTGCTCACAACAGGACCAGTTCAGTGCCCGGCTACTCCTGCCCTGCTCTGCCCCCCTACAGTAGCCAGGGGGAGTTCAGGCTCCACCGGATACCAGTCCCAGGCTGGCAGGGGGCACCAGGGTCAGACCTGGGTTTCAGCTCCTCACCCCTGCCTCAGACAGCTGCCTGCTGCCCAGCCCCTGCCATGAGATCGGAGTGGGGGCTGGGCAGCAGGCAGCTGCCCGGGGCAGGCGAAGATGTCCCAGCTTTCTCCTGGTCAGCTGTCTACATGTGCAGTACTGCGCAGAAAATCTATTATCTGTATTTATTCAGGTACTAGCCAACCATGCAGTAGACTAATATACAGCACAGTAAATGCTGTGCATGTGTAGATGCTGCTGCTTTAATCTACTGCGCAATAAAGTGTCTTTTGTAGATGTGCTCACTAGGTGAATACCTACAGTTGCCACATGACTGGCATAGGCTAGAGAGAAGAACATAGGGTGAGTAATGGTCAAGTCAACATCTTAGTGCTTTTATCTGGGCATCTCACAGCACCTTGATGCCTTGGCCAGGCAGGCCTCATCTCAGTGTGAAGTATGTTGATGCCTTTGTCACCATTTCAGTGATGCAGAAACCGAGACATCAAAGTCAACCCAGAGGAACAGGCAACTACCGGTAGTTGGCTGCTACTAGAAATTCCCTGGGCTACATGAAAGGGTCTACTTGGTCCCAGGTTAGTTTTAAGAGGCTGTGTTCCCACCATTAGACCACCCCAGAATACACATCCTGATCGGCTCTTTTCTCAGAGAGAAGAGCTATCCAGCACTGTGAGGAGGTGCCCTGGTGCTGGTCAGAGCCAGATGTATCTTTTGTCTACCTGTGCATCCAGCCACAGAGCAGTGGCTATGGTAAAGCACGTGCTCCCCTTACACAGAATCTGCCCTGACTGCTCTGAAATCCAAGCCACTATCTCAGTCCAGTCCAGAAAGACAGCTGTCCAGCACTGCTGCATACAGCCCTGTAGCCTGCCTCTCTGCCTCTGCTCCTATCTCCTCTCAGCAAATCCAAGCCTAGGCCTACCAGAAGCCCCTTTTTCCACTTGTCTTCACTGCCAGGAGACAGCCTGTTTGGCAGAGGAAGAGCGAGCCCTTTGCCAAGGGTTTTAACTTTGCCTGGCTGGCATAAAAAACAACGGCACACCAGTAGGCAAAAAGCACAGGCCGTTTGCCAGACAGGCCAAGATGTAGTCCCGATGAATCAGTGCTTGGCAGTGTTGAGTGTTTGGTCAGCCCATGCTGGATGTATTCTCTCCAGCTTGGAAGATGACCCTGATTTTTCAAGACTAACGCTTTTCAAGACGCCTTTTTCAAAAACAGCCAATCAGTTCCTTTGCTTAGTGTCTTTACTGGCTTGGTATCTCAAAGTGCCAGCCTCAGACACAGTCCTGCATCCGCCGCTCCCGATTTTTTTAGAACCAGACTCCAAAACTGAATTGTAAAGCTGGTCAAATGCCTTTGTGGATCCAGAGATAGGCTTCTGGGAGTCAGCGGCCTTTGTTTTCCCCAAAGAAAAGAAATAGCCTTGCACGTAAGCTGCCCTGGCAGCAACGGTTCCATTTCTGCATTCATCCTGGGGGCTGTTCTCCCGACTGAAATAATAACAAATGCACGCAAAAAGAAAAAGGGATAAGAAAGGCTTCTGCCTTTCCTCTGGAACAGAGCCCCTCCTTCCTTTATCTCTGCTGGGATCTCTCCGTTCAGGATGGCACCAGCAGTTTTATCTCAACAGGAATGAAACAGTCAAGATTTCTCTAAGGCCCCCGAGGCAGCCATCCAATAACTAAAGTTAAACAACCTTAAACAAAAGAAGTCAGAAAAAAAAAGGTGTGTGTGGGGGGAAATAGGTGGGGGCAGGGAAATGGGGTTGGACATAATGGTCTGTGCCTCCGGAGTAGGAAACTTTAATGATGATTTATGGAGAAGTAAAACAATTAGAACTTCAAAATCAATTTGGCTCTGAGCTGCCCTCCTGCGTAACTAATAAATAGCGTCCACATCGCGTTTGATCTCGGAAGACGGATTTTCCAAAATAACGATCAGCCCTGACGAGGTCCTGTCGTACACACCGTGTATTATGGGCTTCCCAAATTCTTCCCCGGTTGAGATCTGTTGTTGTTCACATTCCAGGTTGGGGAGAAGAAAAGAAAAGCCTTTCATAACTATGCTGCAGGGAAAGATTATGCTCGAGCTAGCCCCACACTGTAATTTAACAGTCGAAGTCCTTGAACTCTGTCTAGTCACATTATGTCATTTCATTTTGAGAAGCAACTAAAAAACACTTTACTCCGAGGACAGGGATTTGGAGTAGTGCATTTGGGTTTGTAAATCTCAAGCTAGGAGTGTCTTGGAGTTAAATCCATCAGGTGAAGAGGCAGTTTACTGCTTTACATGGTTCCAGTGTGGAAAGCTTGGAGTCAGAGAAGTAGTTGGTTGAGCAGGCCGGCCTTGGAGTATATACAGTATGTGGAAGGGGGAAGAGAGCGAGAGCACAAGTAGCCCCCTTTCAACTTTTTATAAAGCTTCTAATCCATTTTTATTAAAAGATGGGTGACCTGGGAAATTTGGATCCAAAAGTTTAAATTTCCCTTCCCTGTGCTTGGAGTTTGTTTGGATTACGGCTGAGGCCATTGCCGCGGTGGATTCCAACTTCAGACCGAGAGTGCTCCCAGCTGGAGGTCTGGCGTGGGCCACCCTTTAATGTGCCGGGATTTTGAACAGCGCTTGCCACAGTAACGTGCAGAGATTAAACTGCCTGTCCCAGCACGAATACTTTCCCCTGTTTTGTGGTGTCTGGGGAACAGCTGGCTTCTGGCGAGTTGGTCTCAGGGACATTTTAAGCAGGGAATTCACCTAGAAAGTAAAAACTTCCTCCAAAACTTAAATACAGACCCCTGCACAAATGCAGGTTGGGATGACTGCATCGAGGGTCCACCCTTTCTGAGGATATTTGCTCCAGATGGACTTTCTGGTAAGAGACTTTTCCCCAGAGCTGCAGGAGAGGAGGTTTCCAGTACAGAACAGAAATAAAACACTTATAATGATGGGGGTAGGAGCATCTTGAAACTCTTTGGGGCACGTTAAAGAAACCTGTTGGAGTTCTATTTTCTCAGTGACAAAAAAGCTCCATTTGCAGTTAAATACCTACCATGGGCTCAGCGGTTGGGCAAGGAGTAGTTCTGACATAGCGCTGCCGGTGCTCAAACCTCCATGGCCCAAAGTGACAGAGGCATCTAGGCCCCAACTCTTATTCCCAACACCCAACTCCCACTAAAATTAATAGCCCTTAAAGCCCTAGCTAGGAAGCATGCACTTAAACACCTTGCTGGACCTTGTAAGCATTAGCTAGTCCTCACAGTGCCCCTGCTTAGAAACTATTCCCATCTTACACAGAGAAAGAAAGCAACTTTGCCTGAAAACAAGTCAGGGACAGAGTCGGAACCAGAAACCAGGACATCCTAACCCCCAGCATGGCAACTTATCTGGCAGAGCATGTACATAGGGATGGTTGTTCTAGCACCAGGGGGCACAAAGGGTTCAGTGAGCATATACACCAGTACCCCCATACACCTAATGCCGTGTCAGCACTTGCAGGTTGTGTTGCTGCAGTATGTTCTGTTGAAGTACATGCAGAAGCTGCAGCTGGTAGGAAACACGGTTGCACACTTGTTTGCCAGAATTAACCACGGGAACATGGCACTATAAACCTGTTTAATAGAACAGTTCTATAAATTGTTGTGGCACTGAGCACGTGGTGCAAAACTCAACCGTGTTACTATAGTGGGCCTAATCCTCATTTGGAGCAAATTAGCATATCCTATAATACATACTCATGTGGGCTCCTATAGCACAGTAAAAGAAGCCTTTATATAAATCAAATACATTAATCTATAAACAGTAATAAGGTAGATTAATGCAAACACTAATGCCCATGATTTCTGACTTGAAAATGCAGCTTCACAATTAAAAAGCAGAGCAGAGGAAGAGGTATTGCTGAGATAAGGATAAGGGCCTGATTTCCATACTGAGAGTCTATAGGCACACATCATGGCTGGATCTGCAGAGTTTGCAGGGGTGTGTGAAAATTGTTAATTAATGAGGTGTGTGCTGTATGCTCACTCTGGTACCTTGAAAGTACACACCAATTAGACATGCAACTACATGACAACTTACGAAAATCAGAGCTTGCAAAATGTTGCTCACAGTATATTTTGTCTTTTAAGATACTTAAAGGCATCTAGAATTATTAATTTATTTTCTCAGTTAAATGAAACTTTTATTATTAAATACCTCCAATCAGAATTTAATTTATGTGCACCAAGCCTCCTAATTAAAAAACAATTAATTATTAAAAACAGATTTATCAAGTTGTACCTTTTTAAGCAAGTGTGCATCCCTGAAAGGATTGTTAAACCATGGTGTACGTGTTCTCAGTCTCTTGGTACTCACTTGAAATGCTATAACTGTAGCAACCCCCCCCCCCCCGTTTTCTTGTTTTTATTTATTTTAAAATGCATTCCCTCTCCTTCCCCAACCATTTCTGACTTTTTCTCTCCCTCTCTATTACCTAAATAAGTATAAGTAAGCTAAGATGTAGGATAAGCATTAATATTTTATTTTAGGTAATAAATTTTATTTTTCTCTCCCCTCTTTGCAAATAAGTGCCCTGCTATTTTGATATAGACATCCACTGTTTTATAAGTGATAATTATTATGTTTTGTATTGATTTTTTTTTATTGCTTTTATATTGTGCGATTACTGTTTTAGGCCTATATATAAGTTAGCATAAGTCATGTCAAGTTTCCATCTTGTAATGTCAAGCCTCCGTCTTATCCCCATGCCCTGTTGTGTAACCCATGACGCACACCTACCCCTCCTATGTAACTTGGTTCCTCAATGAATGGGGATGAATGCGTGCGCTTGAGGGACAATGGCAGTAGGTCTAAAAATATCTCCTTCTGAATGACCGAACCATCAAGACCAATATCTGGACCAACGAAGCAGCCCTTGGAGCCACCCTCCACATTCAAGAAACAGAAGATGAGGCAACCCACCATTGTGCCAGGCTGCACATGCTCAGTAAGAACACCTGGAGCCCTCTGGGACAGGACTGACCTTGCCTGGACAGGCCCTCCCCATAGGAGATCAGAGGTAGTCTGCCC
>JAGPOW010003447.1:25329555-25377589 GCA_030014935.1 Caiman crocodilus
CTGCACATGCTCAGTAAGAACACCTGGAGCCCTCTGGGACAGGACTGACCTTGCCTGGACAGGCCCTCCCCATAGGAGATCAGAGGTAGTCTGCCCCATGAAAGGGGTAGAGAAGACTGGTTCCTTGGGACGCCCTCTCCATCTGGACCAGCACCATGCCACACCACCTATCCACCCAGAGGCCCTGCCGTGACCCCCCCTGGACAACATCTACTGGACAAAGACCCCTTTCCAGCCCCAAGCTCCCAGGTTTCTGCCTCTCTCTCTTTCCTGGCTGTCTCCTCCTTGCCACCAGGCTTCTTTTTTTCCTCTCTCTTGCACCAGTGACCTCGAGTAACCCTGGGGCCACTTGATCTTAAATAAACCCAAGCCTCAGCTCCTCAGCCAGCTTCTCTCTTGCCCACCGGTTCTAATCCTGGTTCTGGCAACGTTCGCTCCCTACACTTGAACTCTCTCTCTCACCTTGATCTTTCCACAAGTATCCCAGGTACCCCAAGCACACACATACATACTATACCATCCAAGTTAGGAACTTACCTATGTGGAGATGGGTTGTATGTGTATGAACTGATGTGTATGTGTGTATATATATAAATTTTGTGTGCACGATATACAAATTAGTGATCTGTGTATGTGTACTGAGTGTGAGGGTATGGACAATTGATTTTTGTCTAACTTTTGGGGTGTATAGTGCACGTGCTTAAATTGGTGATAGGTATGTATGTGCCTAGGCTGGTTTGGATATGTATGTGCCCGAGTTGGTTTTGTGTGTGTGTGTGTGTGTGCGTGTGCGCGCGCGCGCACCTAACTGATCTGTGTGTTTGTACATGTGCAATTGTGTCACACCCTCCTGTTTAACAGCGCAATATGGAGATCCTGAGAGTTGGCCTGATCCCACAGGGCAACATAACAACCCTACTAAATCTTTAATTATAAGAATACTACAAGTACATTTAACTCTTACTTTCACAATTTAAAATCGTTTGATATTATTCTTCAGCTTCCTGGAAAAGTGGCCAGAAACACAACACACATCTCCAACCACCACAACAAAAAGGTGTCTGAAAATGTGTTTTCCATTAACAATTCAACACTGGTGGGGTAATTTTTAAATGCACTTTGCTTCAATGTTCGACAAATGTATTTGATGGTGGATGAATGGCATATATTATCAGAAGCAGAGTTCTGAGTACAATATATTGCTTGTTACAAGCTCAAAGTTTGCATTTACTTATTTGTGATTTGGCAAAAAATCTCTCCCTCGCTCTTTCCAGTTTCTCTTACTCCATCTCCTCCAGCACTGTTAATACATTCTGAAGAAAGACCTAAATATGGGATTTTTAATGTGCTGAAAACATTCATCTGAGACATTCCACACATTTAGTGGATTGTCATCCTGTTGGGAAAGACTTATGTTAACTAGCTAAGGCAGATGACCCAAGAGTCTCAGGGTGTGGGCTGAATAGATCTGAGGGAACAGCCAACTCTAGGAAAAGCCTTAAGATGACTTTTATGCTACTTTCCTGTTTTCTTTATTAATGCATCCATTCTCAAGAAAGGAGGAGGTGTTTATAGAGCAGCTTTGGAAAGATGACTGCCCATAGGGTCATTTTGAAGCTTGGACTGTGAGAGCATGAAGCTTGGCATTTTAAAGCAAAACACTTCTTCAGCGATTAAGAAAAGGGGAGACAAACATGAGGAAGAGAAACATTATCAAACTCCCTTTGTACTTAAGTGTGAACTTGTATTGGTTACTGAAAGCCCAGCCCCTTTAACAGCCCATGAAAAGTGATGTTCAAGGTGTAACTGCTTCTGGGTGCATATCTAAGCTTTTGAAAAGCAGAATTTAAGTAATTCTCACAATGCCATTTACCTTCTGCCAGGGACCTGCCCCTGTACTAACACTGCTTGAACTACTGTGGTGACAGATTCTACTCCATCAGGAGCAGAGAAAAACGCTGTTTTCAAAGGTAATCCTCAGCTAGCCAGAACTGTGGCAATTTATTCCTCTAAGCAGATAATCCAATTGAATTTGCAATGTACAAGACGTTAAACTTGACCTGCAGCCAAGGATCAGAGAGAGGAATGGCCACGGCTGCACGGGTAACCAAACAGGCCTGTAATCAGGGTCTGGGTTAGCCTGGATTTACTGTACACTGGCCATTCTTTTCTGTAGGGACTGTTATCTTACAGGAAAGCCTTACTAGCATGCAAAAAGGCATGTGGGAAATCTCCAGCATAATTCACAATACACAGAAAACAACTGAGCCATGGCTTCTTTTAGATGGACAAAGATCTGTACAAATAAAGAACTAGGAGTGCTGTGCCTGACAACTCCAGTCACATATGAAAAGCAGAGAGGACGGTGAGTTTTAAACACATGCAGGTATGCACAAACACACCAACTTTACTCATTGAAAATCTCTTATCTTATGGCTTTCAGAGAGAACAACTAAAATGGGTTTCTGTTGTCAAGAAACAGTGCATGTAGAGACTTGCATAAAAGATGCAGAGAAAAATGGCAACCTGTCCCCAGAAGAAACAGAGCAAAGCATTTGCCATGAGTTACAGGGCCAGCATCTTTTCAAAGGCAAAGAGAAATATCCCTGCAAGGACACCACTTACATGAATGCTAATTGTGTGCCAGCAGGACTCTTGGGTTCCTACTAAATAGCAATGGTCCTTGGCCCTTTGGGCACTGCTGAATCCACTTGTTGGGTGGAGAGCACTGGCGTTCTCTGCATGGTGTCATGTAGACGCACACTTTGATTCTGCTGCTTTCCATTTAATTGTAGAATCATTAGAACCTCATTATAAGGAAAGACTTGTGTTACCATTCATTCCTAGAGAGCAGAGATACTTCCACATTACACAAGTAAGACCACTGCAAAGTCTGCGGGCGAATTGCCTAAAAAACCTCTCCGAGTTAAAGGGAAATGATAGTCGTAGGCTAATTGATTTAAAACTATCCTTTCCAGAAGATAATTTTGAGCAGGAGTCTCAGTTCAAATCTTCCTGCACTGGAGTTTTCAGAGCTCAGCAGAAGCAAAGCAGCACTGTTCACCAAATGACAGAGAGAAATCTGACACGGTGGTTAAAATTGTGCAACTGCTGAGGCTGCCATCCCATTAAAGGACAATTAGGCCACGAGTAGGCTTGAACTTACAAGCTAGTATCTCTGACATCCCTGGGGCTGAGCTGCTTGCATCCAAAACGTACAGCTGTGAGGCTCCTAATTTTTCACATTGTCCTTCCAAGCAAGTATAACAGTGTGACAAGTAACTGGCTCCTGTTAAAATCAACGCAGTAATTGCAAACAGCCCTTTCCAGCACAGATGGACAAAGCAGAGAGCTGAAGTCTGAAGCTTCAAGATGTTTCCAAGAATTAGTTAATGCAAAAAACAAACAGCATTAAACCAATTCACTGACAGAGTTTTCCTAACTACCGGAAGAGTGTCTGTCACTTTTCAGTATCAAACCTGCTAATTGCATAGGTCATTACGAAAAGCAAGTCACTGAAACTAATAACCAAAGACAAATGAAATCTGTGGGGATTTTTATGCCCTGCCTGGTGCATTTCTAGAAGGGCTGGGAGATCCATCATCTTGTTTAACCCTACCTAGCAGACATCCTTTTTGATCTTTTAGCAATCAATAGGTTTTAATTAGGATACCAATAGTTTGAAGAGTCTTAGGTTCAGTAACTAATACTTTTTCTCAGGGAGAAAGGATAATACAACTGATGCTGGGTGGGACTCAAACACCTGGGCTCAGTTGGACATTGATCACCTGTGTGACCTTCAGCGAGCAAAATAGTTCTTGTTTCCATGTCTGATTTTATTAAGATGGCAAATTCTTCAGGATATGGTCTGCCTATTAACATGCCCTCAGCACCAGCCTCAACTGGGGCCTCTCAGAGCGGTTGTCATATGCACAGTGATTTATTTGGTGGAGTGAAAGTAATGTCCTCCAAACAAGCAGAATTTGAAAGGCTTCCCTGTGGGCTTTGAGTGCATTAAGCAGCAACTACTTCACTGATGCTGAAGGCACAGTGTGAAAGCTGTAGTCGGGCCTGTCTACAACATCACAGCCAAAACCCTTTAAATTTAAAATATCAGCCTTTCTGCACGATCAGGCCAGGAAAGAAAATTTTACCATCCTTGTTTCAGCTGAAATATCTAACTCTCTCACCTCCCCAACTTTGTTTGGGCCCACAATATTGGGGAAACACCAGAACAGCTGGTTTTGAGAGATTTTGGGCCTTGTAGATGCAAATCTCACCAGAAGAGCTCATGACATTTCATTGCTCTCCATCCCAGATTTTTAATCCCAGTCTGGAGCTGGGCATAACCTCCTCATCCCAGTATTTAGTAAAGTCTCCACGTGCTGCTGCCTCATACGGTGCCACAGAGGATCTGGTGTGGGGCCGCAGAGGTGACAATGTCCAGTAGAAGGCTGGTTTTGTAAAGAATATGCCATAATACTCATGTTTCAGCAAAACCAAGAGTGAGGTAGTCAAGTAACAGCCTGTTTCATATCTAGGCTGGATAGCATTTAGGGAAGAATGCAAATAAAGAATTAGCAGAATTGTATGTGGCCGTTTACCTGTTAAAGGCTCCAGCTGGTAAGACTTTAGAAGACTGCATTAAAAGCCACTTGTCTTGCAGAAGTGAAGTGCCCACCTACCAACTTCCACAGGATTTGGGCTTGCTACTTTTGGCAGTTTAGTCAAAGGGGCCTGATCCTGATGAAAGCAAAGCTGCCAGCTGAATGAGTAAAATACGGAGGGAAAGGGGCCCGTGGTTGGTGCCAGCCAATTTTAAAGGAACAGCCATTTAACAACTAGAGTTAGGGTTGGAAAGGAACAGTCCCGTGATGGGTGAGGGTGGGTAGCACGTGGAGGGAGCCAGCTGCATCACTCTAGGGCTG
Organism: Caiman crocodilus; assembly: GCA_030014935.1. Classification (NCBI taxonomy): domain Eukaryota; kingdom Metazoa; phylum Chordata; order Crocodylia; family Alligatoridae; genus Caiman; species Caiman crocodilus. The sequence goes on from JAGPOW010003447.1 coordinate 25,334,484, forward strand.
CGCGAAAATTTCTCCAGCTCTTTTGTTTTGATGCACTTTTTGAGGTCAAAACAGCAAACTTGAAACGAAACACAGGGCTTTGAAACAGCCTCAAAACAGTTTTGCCGAAACAAAGAGGAACGGTGCTTTCGAAACCAAATGAAACTTGAAACAAAACCCTGTCCTGTCAAAACGGGGAACGGGAAGTCAAAACAAAATGGCACTGTTTCGCACAGCCCTAGTGTTTATTTACCTCCTTGATTGCTGTTGGTTTGAAGGTGCAAGTTCCCTGTGTTTCTGGAAAGCAGGGCATCTGGGGCACTTCTGAAATTTGGCCTTGACAACCGTGATTTGCTTTCCCTACTTATACACACCACGAAATTGGCCTTTGAGGTGGTTTAATGCCCTTTTGCACCACTTTAATGGTGCAGCTGTTTACACATGCCGGTGGCATAATGCGCATTAAATGACTTTGGGATGCAGCAAAATAAAACATGCCTGAGGTGTTTTAGTTTGCTACCTTACAGCCGCGGAGGGATGCTCAGGGGCTGTGCAGGCAGCCATGGCAGCAACCCATGCAGGCAGGCTCCACTGAAGGGAAAAAAAGCAAAAAAAAAGCAGAGAGCCTGATCTTTTCGTCTTTTTTTTCCCCCTTCCCAGAGCCTGCCTGCCCGTCTGAGCTGTGCGGGAGCTCAGTGCTGCCCTCAGTGGCTGTGGCACCCCCCAGGACCACCCAGGCCAGGTGCCTGGGGTGGGTGCCTCCTGGGGGGCACCGCTGCTGCCATAGAGGGAAGCACTGGCCCCCGCGCCTCGCAGCTCAGGGACCGTTCGGCCCGCCGGCAGCTCACCCTCTTTTGCCCGCTGCTGGAGAGGCAGGTAAGGATCGGGCTTGAGCCTCGTGTACATGCCATGGGGATTTACTTCACCTTAAATCGATGCAGTGTTTTTGAAAACCCATTGCTTCCGTTTAGGGAGAATTCAACTGAAGTGAACCCCTGTGGTGTGTACAAATGGCTGGTAGTGACACTCTGAACCTCCATGGTCAGGACTGACATTTTGGGGCCCCGGTTGCTCATCAGAGATGATCCTGTTGGTCTGCCCTTAAAAACAGTGAGGAAGAAATGCCCTCCACGCCTCCATGTGAGCACCACCGAGCGGAGGCATAACAAACAGTTTCTGTGCCACGGGTGGGGAGTGGTGGGCAGGCGGGCAGTGGTGGAGGTAGCAGGGTCGAGAGCCGCTACGGCAGCTTTTCCTGTACTCCCTCGAATCATTGTGCCCCAGTCACCTCCCCTCTCAGTTAGACACAGAGGGAAAGAATTAAGTAAACCCCTCCCAACCTCCAAAATTCAAAACTATGAATGATAAATACCCTTCTTTCTGAAGCTTGCTTTCAGCTGTGTGCTTGAGTTTCTTTTATGGCTTCCAGAGTGGAAACTGGCAGATAGGGAAGTACTGAACAGAATAATGAAATCCTCTGTGTCATGCTTGCGTTTCAGGTTTAAATTTAGAACATGTTATCATAGCAGTTTGGTTTGGGATATATGATGTGCTCCAGTGACTGAGAAAAAGACGGTGACTTCATGCTTTATGAGAAACATTTTTACAGATGTGGCTTAAGGAAAATATTCTTCAGGAAAACCAACAACATCTGCAGATAGCATGCTCATTATGTCACTAAAACTACCTCTGTACTCCTAGCGTTTACGTACAGTTGAGGGCACGCTCTTCTAAAGGAATGGAGTGAAGCAGAGCAATACAAGACCTGTGCACTGGAATATTGATTCTCTAATTTTAGTTATGGTTTGTGCAGAACGTGAAGGAAACAACCTCCTAATTGCGTATGTCCAGTACTAAAGGAGCTGTTGAAAGTCAGCAGGAGTCAGAATTAGCATCGTAGAGCGTGGGATACCCCCAGCACATAGTTAAAAAAAGAAAAAAAGTGAAAGATATCCTAAAGCTGAGGTTTCTTAAAGTTGCCAGGGGATTTAGCAGCATGATTATCATTGCAGTTGCTGGGGGTTTTGCATGGAAATCCTCCAAGATGCTCTGAAAATCCCTCTGCCTCAATATAAAAAGAATACACACAAGAGGGCCCTGATTTAGATCCTATTAAAGTCAAGGAGAGTGCTAACACGAGCTTCATGGGAAAGAGGATCAGGCTGAAAACCAATGTCAATGGGGAGGAGGGCAAAGCCTTGAGGTCCTCACCCCTGTTGGGGAAGGGATCGGTGCCACGAGGGCAAGCATGCCCCGTGGAATGGTGCATTCAGCTGGGTAAATGGCAGCCTGGGGCAATTACCTTTCTTGTCCCCTCCTTCTCAAAGTCTCAGAGGGAGACGGCTCCGTCCCAGCGCTGTAGGGCTCAGTTCTTCTGTTGACTCATGGCATTACAGTGTAGTCACATCTCACGATGCTGTCACAAGCCCAAGGAGGAAAGATTGGTTTGTTTAGCTCCTCCTCTTCCTCCAAATTCCCAAGAATCTCACATTTTTCCTTTTTCTTTAAGGTGAATATCATGCATTTAGAGAAACAGATGGAAGCTTGAAAATGTGACCCGAGAACATGAAAAGCTCAAAAAGAAAATCAAGGGAGAGAGAGAGACAGAGAAAGAACTGAACATTTATTACCTTTCTGTGTTCTAACCCCTGATTTTTAAGCATGTGGATTGCCCTGCTGAGTGACTTCGGTACATTTGTCCCGTCAGGGAGATGCAGGTGAGCACATCAAACCTGCTCTTCCCTCCCTGTGCTAGCTGGCATGGTGCCTGCAGGATCAGGGCCTAATCAATAAAGAACAGAAGGAAACAGGAGGAAGAGGACAAATGTTCCTCCCTTTGCAATGATTGTGGCCAGTTTATTTTGCAGGCCACCCATCCTGTCTGCTCCCCGTGCTCTCACCACAGACGGTTTGGAAGGCCGAAATGCTTGTTTTGGTCATGCTTCAGTGAGAAGAACATGGAGAAAAAACAAGAACTAGTCAACAGCATTTGGCCATTTCAAGAGCACTTGTGTTTTTTGGAGAAGGAATAAATACTAAAAGCCAGGCATTGATACAGAGCGTATACTTCATCTGCAGCAGAGAAATGAGAAATGGAATCGAGCACACAGGGCCTGACTCTACCTGTACTCCCGTACCTCTACGGGAGCGAGAGGGACCCTTCAGCTGGCACAACAGAGAAGCTGGCACTGACATGGGAGGATCATGCCTCCAAAGCCAATGTGACCCCAACTACGTTAGAGCAGCCTAGAGGTTGTTCTTCAGCCTAAAATGGCCAGTGTGCAGAGTGCTCCAACCATTCCCCCTTCCGCCTCCGCACCTGGATGCAGGGCCCAGGAGGGCCTTGGTGGAAGAAGTACAGGGGGTGCATAGAGAAACCTGGCCTGGGAAAGCTGCACAAATATGATTAAGCCTTAACAGAAGGGTGAATCAGGCCCTCTAGCCTCAAAAATTAACTCTGCATAGATGAAGAGTGGTCACTACTTCCACCAAATGTCGTGAAAGTGGAGGCAGCCTTGAACTGGAGTGGCGTTGTCTGCCCACCCAGGGCAGCACTCGGGAGACACAACACAGAAATCTGGCCTTGAGCATGGCATTTCCCTCCAGTGTCCTTGCCTGGTCCTGCCTTGGAAGCCAGCCCACTTCCCCCAGACATAAATGATCAAAACCATAAACAGCCAACAGGAGTTGGCCGGGTGACAGCCCGACAGTGCTAGGGTCAAGCTCTAAACAGCGAGGGACCTCTGAGAAATTCAGCCCATTTTATGAGTTCCTCCTATGAGTGAAAAGTCACTGGGATAACTGAACCTTGTATCAGGGTGTAGCTGAGAGGTGGTAGGGATGAGGAGGAGGTGCAAAGGCCTCCATTGCAGAGCTTACCTTGGCGTCGTAAGAAGAAATGGAGATCCTCCCGGAAGAAAAAAAACTACTGTGGGAGTTACCGTCACAGTAACAGTTCACCAGATGTACCTGATCTCCTTCAAAAGTTCGCAAGGCACATCAGTTTTCTTTTAAATAAAACAGAGAGGTCAACCTGCTGCCAGGGTGCCGGTATAAAGCAAGCTGGACCTCCTCTACAGCTGTGAACTCTCCTGCTCGTGCCAGGCTTAGCTGTTGATCCCAGTAGGGCAAAAATGGCAACAGGCCAATCTTCCAGACCCAACTTTAATTGTAACGAGATGAGAAAATTGGCATAAGATAACAATTAACAGCTGAGAAAGACCGGGATTCATTATGTGACGTTGGCAGAAATTAGGCCCAAATGGGCTTAAAAGATGTTTAAAGGGAAGTTTTCTGTGGAAAAGTTGGTTTGGTTGTTCATTCATTTTATGCTAGTTACTGAAGTAGGATAAATTTTATTTCTAAATTTCCTTCAGCTGTGGCCCACCCACTGGTCCTTGGCCACGAGCTGCTAGGGAGCATGGGAACGGGCTGGGTTCAGCAAGCTTTGCTCGTGAGAGCTCTGGGTGCACCTGTGTTCAAAGCAGCTCTCAGGCTGTACAAACCAACTGAGGAGTCAAGTACAAGTCACCGAAAACACCTGAGCCAAACCATCCCAGCCATGGGCAGGCTTGGCGCGGGTCACCCACTGAAATGCTGGGTGGTTTTCTGGCCGTGCCATGCTGAGATTAGTCCACGGCAGATGGTTCCTTGTCTTCAGACATTCCCTATCAAGACTGGTTTAAAATCAAAAAACACACTTTACCTGAAATAATTACCCATGAAAGGCATTATTGAGAGACCCATGAGGACCAGCACACTCCGTCTGAAAGGCAGCTGGAACCCCTCCGCCCAACTTACATTGCTGCACTTCTACAACCTCCCAGAAACTGAGGCTATTTCCACATTGGATTCATCCAGCCCTCAGGGCTCATCTCCATGGGGAAACAGCCCTGAACAGCCATTCCACAGCAGTTCCCAGCTCTTGCTCTGCATTATGATTGTTAGTTTTAGTGGATTAATCTAAACCATACAAAGGCACGCTTAGGGCTCATCTACACAGAGACCTGCACAAATTAATGTTAGCAAGGATTAGCGACACTGCATTAAACCCCTGTGTGGATACTCCCATTCAGGTGTCAAGATTGCTGGGTGGGCCTTCAAATTGCTGCCCACCCAGCCCCAGGCACATACCATATGGTGCAGACAGAAGTGACAATTTCTGATCTGGCCACAGAAAGCAGTCTATAGACGTGACCAAACACAAGTGAACGGCTGCAGACCACTTAAAAAATGGCTGATTGGGAGAAAATTGCATGAGGGTTCAGATGAACACATTTCAAAACATCATCTTCTGTAACTTGTGTCTGCACTGCCTCCCAGTTAGTTACTGTTTTCAGAATGGGAGGGGGAAAGGGAGTGGAAGGAGTTTGGTCTGGGGTTTTTTCAACCCTCGCTGGAGGGTGGGGCAGGTGTATTGGCGCCTCCTTCTACCCCCGAGTTAGGTGGGCTCCAGCTCACCCACCTCACCCTCCAGAACTCATTGGGGAATGAGCTCCCTCTGCTCCCTTTCCCACCTCCCATTCTGAAAACAGTGTGAGCTGGCAGGGAGGACGGGCCATTGCTAGGGGAAACCAGCTGCAGGCTGCAGCCAGCAACTAGTCCCCTCTCCCCTGGAGCAAACAGTGAACTTCTGTTTGGTCCGGGGGATTGTTGTACTTCAGAACAATTCCTGCAAAGTGTTCTCAGTTCAGCGGGGAGTTGCACTTCTGTCCGTGCTCTTAGTTGTAACACATTCAGGGGTCAGCAATCCCTGGCACATATGCCGAGCATGGCGCGCAAGGCCATTTTGCTCGGCGCACCACCGTCAGCCCGGGCTCTAAGCAGCTGCTGCCAGCCACGGAGCCCGGGCTGCTCCCAGCAGATGGCTGGGAGGTTGCAAGCCCTGCTGCAAGCGGACTGGGCTCGATGGGCCAGCTGCAGCCAGGAGGCTGCAAACAGCTGCTCCGGGCTCCGGCATGTTGGCACTCCAGCACCTCCCAAGGTAGACATTATGGCTTTTTTGGCATTCTGGCCAAAAAATGTTGCCTACCCCTGACACAGCACAAAGGATGGCTTGGTCTTTCTTGCTGGGACTTGCATGGTGTTGCGTTGTGATGCCGTGTGATGTGGAAATCTGTGCAGTAGGGTCTCAGCTAAGACCATTAGTTCATGCTGCACAAGCCTCCAAGCAGCTGTCCAAGGATCACTGTGCGGCTTAACACCAGCTGAAAGACTTAAGGATGAAAACCGTTTACAGTATATACATGCAGCCCAAGTGCTCCTTGACAGCCAAACCTAAAGGACATCAATCCCTCTGCTAGCCTGCTGTTCCATGCCAGTAGTTCAATGTGTAATCACCTGCTCTCCTGTGCTTCTGTTAGGTGTCAAAAAAAGGAAAGAGCCATCTTGGGACAGCTGCAGCTCACAGTGTCCGTGAATGCATCTAAGCATTAATACACTGTAGTTACGGTGCATTAGGTTTAGTACTGGGTTAACCGAGTACTAAATCGACGTGCAGTAACTCATGCTACTGTGCAGCAGCACTGGCGTATAGGTTTTTAGTGATGCTTACTGCACAGCAGCCTACGCTGCAGTAGTGGTGTATTAGCGTGATTTTTGCGTGGCACGCTCTATTGCGCAATGTTATTCGGCTACTGCACAATAAGCATCTTGCGTAGGCGTGCCCCGTTCGTTGGGATGCTGTAGGTTAGAACAATACGGCCTTCATGCCAGACAATTTTGCAGGTCACGGGGCCAAGGGGATACGCAGCCATTCTCAACTATGTCCTTTTCCACCTCTAGCTTTCCAAGAGACTCAATAAGAATTCTAGTTCTGAGTATAGGATAGGTCACATCTGGACTCAAATTACTGTGGTCTGAAAGTAAACAGTATCAGCTGCTTACTGTGTTAATTTGCTGCCAATAAATGAATATCCATTTCTACTAAGAATCCAGGAGAATGCATCTTGTTACTAATGGTCTTGTGAGCAGTTTTCCAAGACAAAATGATTTTTGTTATATTGTTTATCTTTCCATTTTAAATAGTTTTGTCCTTTTAAAATCCCATTAATAAGGAGCAGAGCAAGAATGCAAGGTTCAGCAGTAACACAGGCAGCATCTGCGTATTTTTTTACTTCACACTGTATGCTGTTCTCAGAAATAAAACCCTCTGTTATCTGTACTATAAACACAAGAGGCAGACTCGTCTGTAAGTGACTCATGTCGGGACGAGACAGGACATTAACAAAGCCACAAAGGACAGAACGTGTGACTGTTCTGTCCTTATTGAAACAGATCTGGTACAAAGGGCATGTCCCTGCAGGATACATTTCTAAAAGCTGATAATAGGAGGAACACATTCAGCTTTCTTAATTGGACTATACCCTGGGCCTGGAGGAAATGGATTCCTTTTGCAGAGATCACGGCCATGCCTTCTTACCAGGCAGGAAAAGTAATGAGAGCTCCTTCAGAGGATGAGCAACAAAAACTAGGTGCCTGTACATTCAAACAAAATTAATTCCACTGTGTATACAACACAATTTGCTCCATGCAGCAGGACTTGCATCCCACTATGAAAATAAGGCTGCCATAAATCGAGATGATTTCCTAAAGGCAATACAGATGTACTGAGAATGCATTCTTTTTAGTGATCATGCAATGGCCAATCTGGTATCCACCTGCACCTCGATACTGTGGGAACATCAGTGTGTGTATGATGTATACATACCAGTGGGAGAATAGGCCCTGCTGTTGAAACCGTGGCCAAAACATAATTAAACGGGAGACGGGAAACCAACAATACAACTTTATTTTGTATTCAAACAAACTGCATTTGCCAAACGCGTTACAGAGTTAAATAATTGAGTTAACAGACACTGACAGTGTTTGCAAGGCTTGTTTCTGCCCCAGCCTGGTGAGGCAGGTAAAACAGCATGCTGATTTTAGTAATTTGTTACAAGACAAATAATGTAAGCGAAATGGAATGAGTCCAGGAACCAATTTGCCACAGGATATTATTTTGCGAGGTGGCTCTGTTTCAAGCAGCTCAGGGGGATTGAATGAGTTGATTACTCATAAGAAAAAGGAGCCAGGAGACAAGCGTGTGGAAAAAATGATTTGTGGAAGCCTACTTTCAACTGAAGAGCGAGGTGCATCACAGTCCCCCAGCTCTGAGCTCACCGGCATTATTTAGCAGCTGGACTAGGCTACGGAGGATCCTGCACCTAAATGATTTATATGTTCCATACACCAGGGCAATGAAACAATGAATGAATTTCTAAGGTGCGCCTCCTGTTCGGGTTGCAACACATCTGAAGTTCACACTGAGCAGCTGCGGTGTGAAAAATAGCCTTACACGTGAAGTTGAACAGGAGACACAAAGGCACTGAGAAGTGATAGATGGCCAAACCTAGCAAGCGTGTAATTCTTGCAACATTAAATTAGAAAAAGCTGGTGAGACCAGGCCCATAGAGCATGGCCTCCTGTCCAGCTCTGCTTCAATCCCGTCTTGTTTGCTTGTAACGCCTCTCAGTGATGATGCTTCCTGGAGATTGCCAGGTAAGCATAAGATCCATGCCTGCTGGGCGCTGGCTAGCATTCTTTGTTGCTGCGAACTGTGGCATAATGAGAAAATGGGTAATCACCTGGAGAGGATGTTCAGCTTTATGAATAAGAAATCTCTGCAGGAACCAGAAGCCCATCATGTGACCAGCTGGAGCCACACATATCTAAGGGGCATCTACACTTTTGTCCGGTACCTGATGTTGTTATGCTGCGACCTGCAGATCCTTGCAATGGACAGAAATGACTTTTCATTGTTATCTCTTTGTTTTTTCATAAAAGGACACCACAGCGTCTCTGGCATCTTCTGTTTCAGGGTACAGATACACAAATTACAGCGAGCTAAAATCTGAAGCTAGAGGTGACAATCTATGCTAGTCTGAAATCAGGCAGAAGTTAAGGCAGGGGGCCTCAGAAACTAACTGCTTCAAAGGCATGGGCTTTTGTAGGCAAAGACTTACTCTGCATCAGATACTTTCCATGTGCCTGCAGCTCCGTGGTAACTGTCCATGGGCCTGTTCTTACAGTGGGACAAGAGAAAGCTAACCTGTAGAAACTTAGCCATGGTCCACGGAGGTAAGCAGGCCAGTGTTAGCCTACGCTTACTGTGGGGCAAGAGCAAGTGTTGCATGGGGAGTCCTTACCAACTTCTTAACTTTCTGTAATTTATTCCTTTATTCCTATGCATTTCATGATCATGAATGAAATCTGCTTCACAACGCCTTTAGGGGGAAGTCTCATCCTTGTTTTACGAATGGAGACATGGAAGCAGAAAAAGGTTATTTGCCCAATGTCCCACAGAAGCCAATGCCATGTTTTGAAAGAGAACCCATACTCCTTGACTTCTGCCCCCTTGCTGTCTATGACCTTTCATGTGAGCAAGTGGGCATGGCCTTTAAGTTAGAGCAATAAAAGTTAGAGGAGATGAGCCATAACTAATATATATATAGAAATAATTATTGGGATCATCAAGCTCATAGGGGAGTACTCAATGGCTTTAGTTGGCAGCTGGTATCAAATGGTGTGCCCCAGAGTTCAGTCCTGGGACTGGTTTTATTCAATATCTTTATCAATGACCTGGAAGATGGGATGCAGTGCACCCTCAGCAGGTCTACAGATGACACCAAGCTGGCGGGAGCAGTAGATAGACTGGAAGGTAGAGCTAGGATTCAGATCCATAGACAAACTGGAGGATTAGATCAAAAGAAATCTCATTAGGTTCAATGAGGACAAGTGCAAAGTCCTGCACTGAGGACGGAACAATCCCACTCACTGGTACAGGCTGGGGACTGACAGGCTACGCAGAGCTGTGCAGAAAAGGACTTGGGGGTCACAGTGGACAATCAGATCAATATGAGCCAACAGTGTGCTCATCTTGCAAAAAAGGCTAACGGCATACTGAACTGCATTAGTAGGACTGCTGCCAGCAGAGTGGGGGAAGTGATTCTTTCTCTCAAATTGGCACTGGTGAGGCCACATCTGGAGTACTGTGTCCAGTTTTGGGCCCCCCAGTACAGAAAGGATGTGAGCAAATTGGAGAGAGTCCAGCAAAGGGCAATGAACATGACTAAGGGACTGGGGGACATGACTTAATGAGGACAGGCTGAGGGAAGTGGGCTTATTTAATCTGGAGAAGAGAAGACTGAGGGAGATTTAATGACAGATTTCAACTACCTAAAGCAGGGTTCAAAAGAGGACAGAGCTGGCCTGGTCTCAGCTGTGGCAGATGACAGAACAAGGAGCAATGGTTTCAAGTTGCAGCAAGGGAAGTTTAGGTTTGATATTAGGAAAAATCCTCTCTTACTAGGAGGGTAGTAAAGCACTGGACAGGTTACCCACAGAGGTGGTGGAATCTCCATCCTTGGAGGTTTTAAGACTTGGCTAGACAGAGCCCTGGCTAGGACAATATATTTGGGGTTGGTCCTACTTTGAATGGGGGGTTGGACTAGATGACCTCCTGAGGTCCCTTCTAACTCTCATCTTCTATGATTCTATGAAAGAAACTGCAAAAGGGCCCAATAGTTAACGCTGATGCGCTGGTCTGTAGGAAAAGCAAATCTACTTTACAACCTCAGAATTAGGTAAGACAGGAGCCCACTTCATAAAATGCATTGTAACCAATTAAGTTTGGCCCAGGAACATACAAGGCTAATAAAAAAGTCCAAGTGAATGTTAATGACAATTGCAAAATAATACATTCCCAGAAGTGGCCTCAAACACAGAGCAATAATATTTTATACTTGAATACTGCTAACCCCCTAATCATTTACAGTTGTCCAAAGTATTTATGCTTAAATGGTCCAAACCATTAACCAAGTCTAATGATATGCAAGGGGGAAAAAAGAGACTCGAATGTATGACAGCCTTTGTGCATTAGCTGCACTTTAATAATTAGAAGCCCTCATCACTGGAGGGAATTGTGATACATTATTGTTAGCTGGAATGTGCACAGCAGGCCTTTCTCCTGCAGAGAAATGCCTTGCCCTGCTGCCAAAAGAGCTAGGCACACACACAAAGAGAAGTGGCATCCTTATATTTACTAAATACTGAGCTCTTCAGCGCAGCTGCTCTCTGGATTCATGATTTCCCAGCACAAACTTGTGATAAACCCTGCCAGCTCGACAAGGACACTCAGTACTGAAAAATCCTAAACCCTACGGCTGCAACATTAGCAGTTTCCATTATATTCTTTTGCCATTTGCTCTTCCCAGCATAAATCGACCTACCAAAAGTGGGACACAGAGCAATCCTGCTCTCTGAGGCCCAGAGCTTCAAACGCAATAGCAAATCTGATATTTTGAAACCCCTGTGAGCTGCAGCACCTGGCAGAAGAATCTTTCAGTAGGTGACTTCCATGCCCAGCACTGGTCTCAATAATATTTGTGCCCTTTCTTTTTTCCCTTTTCTCAGACTCTTTCCATGCAAAACCAGCATAGGAAAGAGCAGCTGCCCAGATGTCCTATCAATATTCTTTTCAGTCTGCAGAGAAGGGGCAACTATAATGCAAGTGGGACACATGTCTTTTTTCACAACACAGCTGGCCCAGGTGTGTGGGTTAGGGAAAGGAGGTGACTGTGGTTCAGTAGAAATAGTCCCAAGCAATGATATCTTTTTCAGCGGTTTCGCTGTGCATCCTTTTCTAGAGAGTGAGCGAAGGACATCTGCGACTAAAGCCATCTCATCGGCTTGCACTGAAGGCTTTACTTGGAGTCAGATGGACAACCGAGGGCGAGTTCCTGCTTCCCTCACAGTTCCTGTTTGCTGCTTTTTAAGCAGGAGCAAGAAACCAGGTGTCTGAACAGGGTACAGGAACTGTAGCAGTGTGCACTTTAACACTGACTTGGATGCAAATAGGTGATTTGTTTTCCTTTCTGTTTTTAGGCTGTTTGTACAGTTCAAATCCTCACCAAGCAGCCTGTCTCCTGGTGACTACACTGGGAGGGAAGGGGACACGGAGGCACCACTTTCCCATGGCAGGCACTATAGCACTGTCTGGAGTGCAACATCACACCCGTGGCCTAGAACACAGTAATTATTGTAACAGCATCTGCCTACTGCCTCTTCTCATGGGAGATCAGTAGCAGGGAGGTGAACTTCATACAGGAAAACAGAGTCTGAGCTGCTTAGTTTTCCTGAACTGGTAACAAAAGGCACAGAGGGTGATATATAATTCTAAAGACAGCTAAAAATATAACCAAAGCTAGATCAGGTCCATCGTGGACAAAGCAGGAATAACTTTAATGGAGGGAGAATAGAGAAATCAGAAACTTGAACACCAAAAAACAGTTTAGGACTAAGCCAGGTGGCCCCAGGACATCTATACAGACAGGGCATCTATACACATGCGCTGGGTTGGAGGGAGGAGTGCTTTAATTAGAATAGTTCTTAGAACCGCGCTAATTAAAGTGCCCACAGTGTCACATGTATTCAGAGCCCCACTCTTCAAAATGATAGCGGGAGCACTTTAACTAGACCTCATTCAATGCTGAATACACGGGACACTGGATACACATGACACGGAGGCTGCTGGAGCACGCTAATTAGCACGCTCCAGAAGACTCGCGGCAGGCTGGACTAATTGAGTTTGCTCCAATGTGTGCTAATTCGGATGAATCAGAGCACAGCTGTGTCACATGTACAGGTGCACACAGTGCCCTAGGGCAGGGATGTCTGACACTGGCCCATGGGCTGCACGTGGCTCAGGGGGCCTGTGGCTTGCTCTGCTGTGGCTCCAGACACTTAGAAATTGGGCACCGGTGGGGGATGTGGGTCAGAGAGTGCCGGATGACAGAGGGTATTAGGAACAGAGCTACTATGAAACCAAAAATAGAAGGGAAAAACCACGCTATGGATTGGAGGTGCCAAGTGTGAAGGTTAATTCTCTTTGATAAAAACTCAGAGGAGGCTTGTAGACCTAGAGTAAGGCTATGCCATTTAAACGCGATGTAATGCGTTACTATTTTAAATATCTTTTTTTTCCACAGTCACCTCTATGTGAGATCAGATTTAGCTTAGAGACTCTTTCACTCCATCATCAATGCTACATTGCAGTTACTGTGCTTAGTTTCCACATGGCTTCAATCTTTTATCACTCTGAAAGCTGCAGCGGCATGTATTACTGAAAGGTATGAAATGAAAGCAATGCAATAAAAGTCTGTTTTTTTTTCTTAAAGTGCCTTATTTCCTTTCGCGCTTTTTAAAATGTTTTCCTTACATTTTAAAATGAAGAGGGGGGAAAAAAAAAAAGAATACTGGTTTTATATGAAACAAAGTAGAAAATTAATCAATATTTACACAGATCTTGGACAAAGCTATGGCAGGAACTAAAAACCCCAAAGCAGAGTGTCAAAAGGAAGGAAAAAACCTGCTCATACGCTTTCAACACCATCCCTTGGAGATCCCTAGTGTAAACCGTTTTATCTATAAAAAGGCATTTTACTGAGACTCCAGTCATCAGAGTTGATTACAGCCATATTTTAAAACTAGCGCCGTGCGTGTGGGTGGGCGAGCCACCTTCTGACCTCTCCAGGAATAGAGTATGGGTTTAGACAAGTTCAACTTTAGCATTTGGATAAACAGCTACCACGTCATAGCCTTCCGGGGGCTTAACCCTTTCCTTTGCATGCGTTTCGCAGTACAGCTGCTCCTCAATGAAGAAATACCCCCTATGCTTCAGGTTTAGGCCACAGTCATCGCACATGAAGCATTCTGGGTGGTAGAGCTTGTCCCGGGCTTTGACGATCGTCCCTCTGTGGAAAGCAGGAGAGAGAAGGCTAAAAACCAAGCGCTGTGTCACAGCAGCAGCAAGCGTGTGCCCCGCGTAAAAAGGACACGTGGAAATAAAGGGCTTTGTCTTTCGCACTGTGGCTTTGAGAGACGTCTACAATTTTTTCCACCTCCCTGGTCTCCGTGATACTGTCTTTGCTCCCTTTGCTAGCCATCTAAGGTCTTTCCCTCTAGTCAACCCTCTAGTCATATAATGGCTTACTTCAGCACATGCTTCAGCTCTTATACTTCCCACTTCCCAAATACCTTGTGACTTCCTCACCTCTTGCCTAGATCTCCCCAGGGTTTCCTTCTTCCCACACACCGCTCCCTTCCCATGCCAGGGTGGCTCTCTGGCACCGTCTCCCTCAAAATCCACGCCTTGTGTAGTGCCTTATTCCTGTTTTGAATCTTACGCCCAGGAACTGGTTGGCAAACGAGACCAGTCAGCCTCAGCCATGAATATGCATATGCACTTCTATTAGGTGAATGGAGCAGTTAAATGCCTGTGGACAGCTAACGGCTTTGTGCTACGCCACGGTATTACAGAACGTGAACACTCTGGAGAGATTCCAGTACTTACACAATCCCGTTTCCACATCGGGTGCACTCGGGAAGCATCTGCAATCCAGACATGGCACCGCCAAGTTTAGATACCGGCGATTTGATGTTTCGAGGGCTGGCCAGCCTGTCGTGTTTTTCACCTACCAAAAATTTTGACAAGATACAGGTTGAAAGCTGCCCCCTTCTAAAAAAGTCAGGCGCTATGTTTCTTCCTGGGAAAACATGCAGTCTCACAATGGCAGCAACAATTATTTCTTGCCATTTGCTAATAAGAGAACAATAAAGAAAGTGGAGGAACCAATTAGACCAGAACAAGCTGAGTGTTGACCTTCACAGAAAAGTGACTGGCCTCACACAAATCCTTTGATCATCACGAGGAAGCCAGGAAGGAGCCTCCGGGGTGGCACTGAACTGCTCAGAGGCATAGCAATGAAACAAATGTAGCCCAACCATTAATTACATCCTGATCTAAACATGCACCATCAAGGCTGGGCTGAGCCCTCTCAGCTAACAGACCAGGACTGAATTTGGCTGTGAGATTCTGCCGGGAGCTAAGAGACAAGAACAGCGAGAGAAGAGGTCTGCTGGTGAAAAAAAGAGGAGTAAAAGCAAGGGAGAGGGAGATATATCCAAGACGTATTTTTATCTACGACCATGCCAAGAGAAAAAAAGATGAACAACTTTTTAAGTATAAACCAAAACCACACAAAACCAAAATGTTTAAACAAACACAGTTATATGAATTTCTCCTCTTAGGAACTGTATTTGTTTTATTACATCTGTCAGGAGCTGAGAAGGTTTTTGAGACCCTAAAGTAAAACAGCATGCTCAAAACTGACCCTTTCCCCCCTCCACCCCCCTTCATATTTGGTTTTGTTTTACGCTGGAGACCAGCCAAGAGAAAGGAAGCAATGAAAGCTTTATGCCTGTGACTGGTACATTGGCCAAGCATGGAGAGTAACACTGTAATCACACACGTATGTCTACCTTGAGGACAAATGACAATCATAAAACTGCAAGATCTTTTGTAATCCCTAGCGTCACAGCTGCCATCTCAAGTGTGCGTGCCACCAAGCCTTCAGTCAGCAACCCATCCCTATCCAGCCAACCACTTAAGCATGTGGTTAAGTTTAGGCATGTGCTTACATTCCTCCGTGACTTCAATGAGACTTTCGTACGTGGAGAGTACTTCACTGAGTAAAGAACAGATACTTTAGCCCCCACACATCTATTTTTGAACCTTTAAGCTTGATCTAACTCTACAATGCCTCATCTTAGTATCTAAGCAAGTTAATTCTCTGCATTTTTAGTTGCTCAGTGTTTAATTATTCCAGGTGGTTTACCATACTTTGGATGGATTTATACAATGTATTTCTGAACTGCACGACTCGGTAGCGCTTCCTTCCCTTCTTGTTTAGAATTTGCTTCCTACAACGATCTGGGGAGGAGAAACACCCCACACGTCTCTTCAACAACGTCGGTGTAACAGGAAGGGGAACTTTTCCAGCTTTTGGCATAAGCCTGGTCATGTTCCTTCCCACTCTTATAACTGTTGCCAGCACACCTGCAGTTTCATCTTTTTTCAGAGCTCTTTGCCTTTAATGTAGGGCAGCTACTATATGACAGCATTAGCAGGTGAGCAAAAGGGCCAAAAAATGGCCTTACCCCACAAAGTTAGGGCCTGCAGGCCTTTAAAGTGTTCTTCTCACCTTGCACCTACAGTCAATGCTGCTCATTCACAGTATGCTAGGATCATGGTTTGATAGCCAGACAATTAAGACCAGAAAGACTACACTCCCACCAAAGCCCCTGCTGCAAAATAAGATAAAATGTTAACATTTTGAGTAAAGTTGGAATAAAAGAGCCCTTCAGTATGGGCGAGACTGGCTGACCGAGGAACGCACTGAGATTTATGCTCTGCAGGCCCCTCGCATGCTTGGTTGGACTCAAGCAAAACTTGTTTGCCACCTTGGTGAATATGAACCAAACAATTGTGCACGCTGTTAACTTCTCACAGCTCTGAGATAACTTCATTTGCCCATTCTCAAACATTTACTGCACTACATGGGAAGCTGCTATTGTTCCTAAGGGAAGAAACTTGTGCAATGAAGTGTTTCCAGCAGAGCCCCAGAGGGGGAGAGATTTTATAGTAAGGCAGGACCTTCACAGTGCAAACTGGAAGGATGGGTCCTTTCTCTCTGCTTTTGCAGGCACAAAGCCCCATACTCATTTATGTTCCTCCACTAGGCAGCTACATACTTGAACTAAACAGTCTTGAACATTTTTGTCTAGGCTTTGTGGTCACAGTACTCATCTTTCATGGTTGAAGGGCACCCACTGAGGCAACTGATATGTTTCTTTACAAATTCTGTACGAGCCTCAGCAGGAAGGATTTCTTATTAGAGGCACAGTGTGGTATTGTTCATGACTAAGAAAAAAATCCTGCTTCTACCTGGAACATTTCACATATATTCCACATCTTCAGATGAAACCCCAAGTCCACTGAAGTCATTTAAAGAGAAAATGCACCTAAACTTGGACCCCCTAAACTGTCTATATTTTGGTATAAAGAAAAAGGAATAGGAAGGACTTAACCCCCTAAGATGGTTAGAAGCTTTTTCAGATATTTAAAAGATTCCGAATGAAACCAGATCTCTTAAACTGAAACATTTCCCCACAGGAATGACAATTCCCAATATTTCTGCATCAGAGCACAGAGGGATAATTAGTTAGAAAACAAACTGGAGAGAAACCGAAGAGTCTAATTTCAACTGTCTAAGGCGAGTGAAATACAGAAAGAGGCTAAAGGAAATAAAAGTTTAGATTTTAAAAATCCATAATGCTCTGAGTTTTATGTTGCCTAAGTCTCCTTTCAGAAGGGAGTCTTTAATTTTAAATCCTTTATTAAATAAACCTCAGTAACTTTACAATCATATAGGGTCCCAAACTGATTCCATATTTGTTAGCTTTGTTGCAGACTGTGTCATGATAATGTAAAAATCATTAGGAGCTGAGCAGCAAGTTTAACCTGACTGAGAGAGAAAGGATGTTGGTGGCTACAGGCCAGAAACTTGCTTGCTGATCTTCTGGTTGGTATCGGTTATCAATTTTATAGCTCCAGACCCTGATTCAAGGTGTTGCCACAATACCATGAGGCTGGCATTGCAAAACCCCTAATGGAGCAGAAGAGGGGACAATTCTTCAAATGGTATTGTGCTTTTACAACACCCTGTTAAAGCCTTGTAAAAAAGTAAGGTCCCTGCGTGCTCAATACCTTCCGTCATGAAAGAAGGGGAGGAAAATACAGTCCTTACCAAGCACTGATTCAGCCACTTTCTGCTTTCTCTCTCCTAGTAAGGAAGTTTTGGCTTCTGGCTATGAACGATTAGTACTTTGTGGGGAGATTTGAAGGTACGGGCAGAGTCTGGTATTAGTGCCAGCTCACGGTGCCACCCTAGAATGCCAGGGAACTTGCACGCCTGGGCTACTACTGCTCATGCTCCCCTTAAAGGCCTTCTCCTGCCAGTCAGTCCTTGAAAATGTCAATAGTGGCTATGGTGAGAGCTTATGCACAGGCCTTCTGCCACAAACCCAGGACTACAGATTTATCACTGTCTCGAAGACACCCAGTCCCTCTGTAGCTGTGCCACCTACGGTGTTTGGCGGATGCCCTTGGGGCTTCCATTTGTCCCGTCACAGTCACTTGACTCTGGCAAGAGACTAGTAGCAACTTTTTAAGTAAAGTGAGACAGCAAATTGGAGAGAACCCCAGATTTGGCTTCCATCCTTGAGCCGCACCTCAGTGGTATGAATGTGGTTGGCTGGAACTGTGTGCTTCGGAGCAAAGGGGAGCAGGACTTGTTCAACTCAAGCCAACTGAGGCCACAAAGCTGGAGGTTGGCAAACTTCCTGATGGACTCTCAAAAACCACTGCCATCTCCAGAGCACCGCGATCCTTAAGAATTCAAAGGTCTCTACAAATGTGTAGACTTGATCCACTGATTCTTGCACGTACTGATGTCTGTGTGAGACTTGTGAATGAAGTCCCACAACAGCCTTTTATGGTCAGAATGGATCATCTAACATGTAGGGAAAGCAAGGAAAATGTAGCTTACTACATTGCCAACTCTCACAATTTGATCCTGAACTGTCTGGCTCCTGAATTCATGTGATTAGGAGAGGATCTCTGTTTATTAAATACATTTATAGCCCTGACTGTAGAGAAAACTTTGAAAAAATGGAGCTCCCACAGCCCAAATTCCTACATGCAAATAAAAAGAGTACAACATTTACTGTTTAAAATGCCATGGTTCTTGGGGTCTGCCTCAGGATTTGTGAGTGTTGAGGGCTGGCAAACCTGGGTTATATTAAATCATTTGTTATGAAAGAAGTTAGTTGCAGACTTGGGAATCAACCTAGGACCTTCTGACTTCTGTTCCTACATTTCTCAGGACTATCCATTCCCTTACATAAATGCCACTTATTTAGGCAAATAATATTTTACTATGTACTGAGACAGCAGGTCTAAAAATACTGATATTTAAATGGATGCCTATAGGGAAAAAGCTGCAGAGTTGATAAGGCTGCAACTCTGGGCTGCTTCCACAGGATGTCCAAATCAGCCCAAAGCCGCTGACTTGAATGCTGACTTGTGATGTGCATTCAAGCACTCAGGCCTGTAACCAGAGCTCTGAACGTTCACTGCCATAGACGCTGTTACTGCTGGAAGGGTCTTTGCTGCAACTCTTGGCACAAAGGAGGTGAGCTTCAAAACAACAGGAACAAGAGGAATCAGTGTCCCAGGTTCTTTTAAAAGGCCTGACAAATTTGGGATATGACTCAAGAGGGAGAGAGCTACGAAGTGGCATCACAAGGGATAACAAGTCTCAGCCCAGGACTCCAAATCTCCAAATGCGAAGCCTAAAGGCAAGCTGCCCTCCGCGTAAGGGGAGGGAGAATTAAGCTGAGGCTAATCCCTAATACGTCTGGAGCCAAGCAATGCCCTTGCACCCTTTTTTGCTTTGGTTTCTTTTCAGTTTCCAGCATAAAGAGCAAAAGAAGGCTGCTGGCAGGGTCAGTTGCTGAGGTGGTTTGTGGTTCAGGACAGTAGAGCCAGAAGCATTTGGGAAACAGCTCTCTGCAAAGCAAGTGAAGCTGAGGTCACTCGCTCTGTCTGAGAACAGCGGGAAGTGGGAGGGGTGGAAGTTCAGCCTTTGAAGTATCCCCGAGACACTCCCTTACAAACACACGCTCTGCCTGTAAGGATCGAAAGAGATCACCATTTGCTGCACAGCATAAGTGGGCCAGACACATCAGACTAGGTTGGCTGATGAAATCAGGGCTGTGGCTTTGTCAAGAAGCTCAATACATTCCTTTCCAGGCATTTAAGTAAGTGTTGATGCAGCTACATATAACCCAGAACAGTTTAAAGTCTGGGTTGCAGAGGTCTCTGCCCACATGTGCAATGTGAATGAAAACATGAAAGAGCCTTCCTCACTTGCACCTCTGGCACAGCTGGTGCGGATGTCAGCTGGTGGTGGCAAGCCTTCAAGGATAGCTAGGAATGACAGTTCACTTGGCTAGGACAATATGCAAAGACTTGAGTGATCCAGGTTCAGTTCCATATAGGCAAGTCACTCAGACCCTCTGGGCCTCAGTTTCCACCAGTAATATGCAAGAGCACTTGAAGGATAAATGCATAAAACATTGCAAGGTGCTCTTGGGTTACAGCAATAGACTACAAGGTTGTGCCCGTTACAGGAGGTGGACATCATGTGCCACTCTTCACTGTGATGGATACAGTGGTAATGGGAGGGTGATGACACTCCACAGTCTTTCAAGGTCTGTATGAGCTCAAAGAAATCTAGCAGATTTCTAGCAAAGAAATCTAGCAAAGGCAGCATAGACTCCTGCCTAGCCTGTTCTGATGGGAAGCGCTATGCACAACTAACAGTGTGGGGACAGCCATCTTTCCCCATGCTCAAGTGCCGGTCAACTCTGAACAGAGGCACTGACATACCAGTTGAGCAGCTTCTTCATTCAGAAGGAGCTTAAGCATATCTGTGGGCCACAAAAACAAATGAATGGTATTTGCCTCAATGATGTCAAAGGGATTTTAGCAGCAGGGCTGTGAAAAACATCCAGCCAACTGACTCTAGAGAGGAAAGAGAGGTGCTGAAATGTGTTTTGAAGGGGCCCTAAGATAGTTTTCTTGTGGTTAGGACATGGGATATTTTAAACAGCACAAGGAATCTGAGAACCATGGGTTTTCGGAGGTGTGGGAGACTCACTGGAAGACATCCTAGGTATAAACAGTTGGAAGCACCATCTTCCTTACCATTCTCCCCGGCTTCTAACATGCCTTGCAAATATCGGAAAGATCCAGACTGCTTAGGCTCCGAGACCGGCTTTTCATAATCTTGAAGCATCTTATACACATCTGACTCCATGTCGATCCCATTTCTGCTCCGTGGAAGAGATCTCAAAGGGTCGGCACTGTTTGAAAATAAAGAAACGTCAATGTTAAGAGTGAATCAACCCTTGAACAGGTGCAGGAACAAAAACATCAGCTGATTAGAGAGGGGCAAACTTCCTGGAGCTTAAGGCTCTGCAACCTGCCCCAAACATTTTGAGGCAAATAAGCCTGCATCTGATGGAACCTCTACAGCTGTAAATTACATCCCTGCTATTATTTCATAGTGATTCAATTAAACACCCTTCCCCCTGCCCTGGAGAAGCCTGCTTTAGGGAAACAGTCATGCAAGGCATGCAAGAGAAATGTGTATGTTGCTTGTTCTTCTGAGCAACATAATGAAGACTCAACCATTTCCAAATTCTCCTGGAGAGAGGGCAGCTGCTAAAAAGCATTGTAAATTGCTACACATGGAACTTATTGAAAAAATGCATAAAATAATGCATTAAATTAATGATTTGGGGCATTGGAAGCCACCCAATCCTTGCTAGAATATCTGGCATCAGGGATACTATTTGTTGTTGCCAGCCAGAGCCCCAGTGGGATATGACGTTATCTTACATGAATGCACCTTTTCTAATGCAGCTTCCTTCTAGGTGATTCCAACTTTAAAAGGCACGTTCATGGGTTATAACGCTGGACCACAGCAAGTGAGAAATAGACAAGTTAAGAAAATGCCCTATGTTATGGCTCTGTCCCGCATCTCCTTTGATCTGCTTCGACTGGAAGCCCTCTGGGACTGCCTTCACGTCTGCCTGCAAGGCAACCAGCACAATACTGGGGGCAATTTAAATGATATTGCAATAAAACAATAAATAGTCAATCCAGGCCCCAATCCATCACTTTATCCCTACACAGCAAAGCAAATCTTTTGAAATGTAGGTCCCAGTGACTTCAAAGAGCTTAAGTGCTGGCTCAATGGGGATGGACTTAAGGTATGCATTTAAATGGTCTACTAAACCAAGGCCTAATACAGTTTCTTGGAGAAAACAGTTTGTCTGCAAGGATCCAAGCATATAAAGATACTAAAAACAGCAAGAGCACTTAATCCTGTCAGGCTGCTTAACATATTTGAATTGCAATCTGATTCACTGTCTCCATTGGCGTTGTACTTGCATGCACACAAAAATCAAACAAAATTCACACTTGACAACTGCCCAAGACTGCATGTTGTGGAAGTGATCTGGGTCTCAAAGTCTGGCTGGTCACGATGTGCGTGTGGTGGGATGTAATTTAGGAACTCCAGGCTAAACTCAGACAAGCGCGTATCTTGCTTTCACAGTTCACCCTGTGGGACTGGACTGCTCGGCCCTTCCCGCGTTCTCCCAAGACTGCAATGCGGACGAATTCAGGAGACACAGAGCAGAAGGGCCGCTGCTGAGTACGGATGGGTGCGGTCGGAGGCTGCTGAAGTTGCTGGCGCTGGGGAGGTATGTTATCTGTGCCAATTGTTCTGATATCTTGCGCACAAGTTCAGAGTTATTTAACAACCTTGCTAAAACTCGCTCATCCCTCACTGGATATGTTTTCAACAAGGAAGTAAATCTGTGTTTTATCAGCTCCAGGCAGGCCGCAGACTTGGAAAAGACTGCACTCATTGACCCAATCCTGAACCTACAACGGGGTTCAAAATTAGGCAGAAACATGTTTGCTCACTGCTGAAGTTAAATCTCCCTATTTTTTAGCCAAGATACACAAAAAAGACCCATTTTGTTCCCAGTGATTTCAGTGCAGTTCCCAGGACTTCCAACCTTATTAACTTCGATGAAGCTGCAAAGGGGGAACAGAGCAGAACGTGGCTGATACTTTTACTGAAGTGTGAATTCGGACAGGCATACAGCACTTCATGACGTGGAAAAACAAACCTTCATGTTGTTTGGAACTGGTGTGGGCATTATTTCTCATTTAGACTATTTTAATGGCTCTTGTGAAGTATATATTAGTAACAGCTGGAGACATGTGAAAACACACCAGTCCAAACTGTTGGTCCCCATCAAAGTTTAAGACAGTTGTCTGAGCTGTGTGTGTTTTCATTTCTAAAAGCATGAATATCTCTCTGCTTTCCCAACAGCTGCTTTAACCCAACCTAGACTTTGCCAGTTTATTGGGTTTAATTTTTATGAAAACACTCTCGAGGGTTTCACTTGAAAGTCTGCAGAAGGACAATCCTGACTTCTCCAAAATACATCAGGACCAGGAACTGGGGAATGTACTGGTGAATACTGGGGGCTCAGGTCTCCAACTAGGAACCTCTGTATAAGAAGCTTAGGTCTATCAGCTTTATCCCCCACTGGGATCTAAGCCAGGGCTTTCCAGCCTACTACTGCATTTATTTGAATATAAGACAAGGTTTCCCCCCACCCCACCAATCAACACAGGGGCAAGGGGAGAGCCTTGTCTTGGATTCAAATACTGGCCCAAGACAGGCAGCAGCTCAGCTCCAGCATCAGTCCTGAGCTTAGGGCTGAAGCCAGGGCTGAACCGCTTCTGCCCCAGGCCAGGATGGTCTGTTCGGCAGAGAAGGGCGTTTGCAGCTGGTGGAGACTGGTAGAGATCGCAAGCAGGCAACAACAGGGGAGACCCACCTATGCAGATCTATGGGGAGCATAGGAAAGGCTGCATAGCTTGCCTCCCCCAGCTGTTCCTTTTCCTCTTTACTTTCTGCTCTGGCTTTGGTCCCTCCGGCCCCAACCTGCCCTGGCCAGGAGCTCCCAGTACTTCTCCCTGGCAGGGCTGGACTGGGGCGAGGCAGGGCCGGGCTGCTGTGGCCAAGTGCCCTGGAGCAGGAGCAGAACTGCAGCAAAGGGCAGAAAGGTCGTCGTGGGGGCATGGAGGAGAGGTGGCCAGGGTCAGGCACCAGCTAGCTTGGTTGATTAATTTAGATACGAACTCAGCATCCTCAGCGCAAGCCGGGAGAGTAGTAACAGCAGCATGCAGGGGTAGGTCCTGTTTTATCCTGTTTCATCCAGTTGCTACACACATGCGTGACACACGACACAACACGACGCACCTCTTTGCCACCTCCACACCTAAGTTAGCCATTGTTTGGATGCCCACTGTAGGGCAATTTGGTGCAACTTGCACCATTTGGCCAGTGACATTCATTCTGAATTTGGCTCCGAGACGCTTGCAGCAGGTATGCTTGTTTGCTCTTCGGGGTGGGGAAACGCATTTTGCTGAACTTGACTCTTTCTTTCTAATGAACATAGGCTCCCCTCCTAGGAAGACCTGTGGCAGCCAGCTGAGGCGGTTAAAAGAAAAAGTCTCTCAGGCCTTTCTGAAACCCATACTTAAAAGAAAAATGGCAACTCAAATTTTTTTAAACAGACCATTTTTAAGAAGTGCTAATCGCTGACAGAACGATCTTAAAAGAGCACGTTCTGATTTTTTAGCAAGATTCCTTTGAAAACGTTTAAAGTTTTCCTGTTCTCTTGTTAAAATTTATAAAATGTAAAGGTCTTTTCATCAAGAGAAAACCTGAGTAAGTGGCTGTACAGAGGAAACGGAAGGAGAGATTATACACAGTGGGCTGCCACATGCACAAAATATAACGGTGAAGAAAACAGAGAATGTCTTTAACTGATACCATTGATCAGTTAGTTAGTTTAGAAATTAACTGGAGGGTATAACAGAGCCACTGTCAGGCAGAAGTGTTTTTTTCTTCTGAATAGACCACTGCCTTTTAAGGAAACAGCAAGTCTGAATGCTCACACCAAGTGATTATTGACCAGTCATGCTGGCTATGGAAAAAGCACACACACACAAAATCCCTCCACTTATCGCTTACTGGACTGCTTGTGCTGTAGTTCACATGTTCTGATTCAACAAAGCCATCACTAACACTCCCAGGATTTATAACGAGCTCATGTGTTGGATCCGAGCGCCAGAGGGGCAATCGATGAACTTGACCCGGGACAGCAGGCGTCTACCTCCCTCCACGCCCCCTCCAGCCTTCTGAATAGGAATCAAGTCTTCAGTTCCAAAAACAAAGGTTTCACATTTCACCCCCACGCTGACTTCACATCTCTGCTGACATGCTGGGACTGGACCAGCAAGCTCTAAATCACAAAGCATTTGTACAACCCCTATACTCTACACGGCCTGGTACTTCTACACACATACCTGCTTTGCATCACACTTTGTATAAGTTGCAATTAAAAAGGTCGAATTCCATATCGAACTGTTAACAAGAGAAGTGCATGAATTAAGCTTCTCACACACCTTTGGGAGGCAGCAATATGGAGCCCACTCAGCTGTGCTGGCAAACTGGACTCAGCATTGTTATTGGCATACAGTCGCGTTGGATTATTGTACTGTAAATTCAACATCTGCTTGCTGTCAGTCGGGCTCCCTCCAGCAGTGTGAGGCACTGGTCTTTTGCTCTGGACAGGTCCATTATCCTACGGGAGAAAAAGGAAAAAAAAGATGTATGGCTCCTGGTACCAAATAACTGTGCTCTGACTCGTAGGCTGGGCTAACATTTGATCCCAGTAAGTAGAGGAAGACAAAGAAAAAGGAAGTTCAAACTAGAGCTATAATTTGCTCAGTCAGTGCAGCCTTCATTGGTCTGTAATTAAATAAGCT
Source organism: Caiman crocodilus (assembly GCA_030014935.1). NCBI lineage: Eukaryota > Metazoa > Chordata > Crocodylia > Alligatoridae > Caiman > Caiman crocodilus. The sequence goes on from JAGPOW010003447.1 coordinate 25,359,889, forward strand.
TGAGCGCTTCTCCGGATTTACCACCTCTAAGTGTTCTTTACTTTCTCCACAACATCAATATTCATATTTTGCATACCGAAAAGCTGCAGCCCTGATTCCAGTCTCAGCTACACCACTTTCTACAGGAGATACTTATGCACCATGCCAGATTCACACTGGTACAAGCAAGATCAAAATCAGACACGAGGCCACAGCAAATAAATATAGTGGTGCACCGATAAAGATTTTCTTGGCCAATACCGATAAGATAACTGATATTTAGCCTATTTAGTGCCATTTCTAAGCATGGAGACGCTGAGATAGGAGACATAGTGGCACGTTAATTGGGGCTGCTGTCAGAGCCGCTCTAATTAAAGTGCTGTCCCCCCACTCCTGGAGCACGTGTAGGAGTGCCCGTGCCAGCTGCACCAGGTGGGGCTAACCTAGCAGTGCCTGGGACTGGCTGTGCAGAGCCCTTGCCCTTCAGCCCCAGCCTGGGGGCAGCTGGCCCAGCCTGCCTGGCTGCCCGGGGCTGGGTGATTTTGGGCCAGGCTCCCTGCCCGCCTGCCTCTGCCCAAGGCAGGGCCACGGGACTGAATGGACCGGGCCCTGGGAAGGACAGGACCCGGCTGGACGGAGGGGCCGGGGAAAGCACCCTGCAGCACACAGCGGGCAGAGCTGCTGCCCGGGGCGGTGAGTGGTCACAGAGGCAGGGAGGTCAGCTTCCGACGGCCCTTGCTGGGCGGGGAGGGACGGAGTCTCCTCCGAGACGGTGGTGTGTGCGTGACCCGGGGAAGCTCCTTTAGAGCCCTTGTCCTGCCCCGTGCCGCCTGGCCACACGAGGGGCTTGAGCACCAGTGTGGGGCGAGGCGGGCAGAGTGTGGCTTGTGAAGGGGTGCAGCTGTGAAGGGCCTCGGCCCCCATGAGGCAGCGCCTACCCTAGTGCCTTGGATGTAAAATGAGCCCCCCGCAGTGTGGATTGGGGGGGTGGAGAGAAGAGCCTCTCCTCTTGGATTCGGGGGTGAAAGGGGGCAGGCAGCTGTTGCAGCTCCCACTCCAGGTCAGGGCTGGAGTCAGACCCATGGCAGCTGCTTGCCCCCCTTGCACCCACTGCCCTACCCCTTATCGGGGACACTGATGCATGAGACGCTGGAGTCTGCTGGAGCACTGTAATTACCACGCTCCAGCAGACTCAATTAATCGAGTCTGCTCCGACGCACTGGAATTACAGCGTCACTGCAGCCTCGCAGCTCGTGTACAGGAGCCCTCCATTGCAAGGTACCAGGAAAATGCGTATTAGCTCGGCTTAACGCGCATTAAATAAAGTGAATGCTTTTTAAGTGACACTTAACGTGCATTAGCCTAGTTTAATGTCCATTAAGTATAAAGCATGGTTTTTCTATGTGATACTTTAATGCATATTAAAATAGGCTAATGAGCATTAAGGCGCACGTGTAGATGTCCTGTATATATACACCCATGCAAGCCCGATTAATGTGTACATTAAGGGAAGAATGGACTCTTATGTGAGAGATGTGGTATTAGGCTCATTTATACACTCAGTTTTCAATATTCTTGTATACCAGGGCTCGTGAAAAAAAGTCAAGAAAGAAAGAGAAACACATTGTGAACAAACAATAGAGTACATGGTTGGGGCTCTAGTAGGTTTACTTTTGACTGATAGGAAACAAATGTGTATCATTGGCACATACAATACTGGCACATAGTGTAAAAAACCCTCAAACAAACTGGTAAGAAAAAATAAAAACCAGATCCAACTAGAGAAAAGGTTTCCAGGAATCCAGTCCTGGGAATCTCTTGAAGGAAAAACTCCCATTAATATCAATGGCACTATTGTCCTAGTACAGGGGTGGGCAATTATTTTGGGTGGAGGGCCACTTACTGAGTTTTGGCAAGCCATCGAAGGCCGCATGACAGGCAGCCAGGGGCAGATAAATATTAATTTTCTGAATTGGGGGGTGGGTCCTGCAGGGTGGATAGATTGGCCTGGTGGGCCACATCCAGCCCACGGGCCGTACTTTGCCCACCCCGTCCTACTAAGTAGGGATAATCAGGGCTTTCAGTGACTGATCCTAAAACCATTAAACACGTGAGATACACTGGACTTGGTGAGACTGCGAGAAGGCAACACAAGTTTAAAATCAGCACAAAATTGGGGACTTACCTGTAATATTATTTCAGAGAAACTGAGATATGAGGCAGGATTGTTTCTAAAATCACAATTACTGCAAAATAATGTTTAAAGTTGTCCCCAAATTATACTCTTTAAGAAAATGATTACCAAGCCATTGCTCCCAATTCCTAGATTTATGGCACTATTTTCAGGGAAGTTAAGCAAACACTTTCTTCCATGCCAAAGAGGGGAAAAGGATAATCATAAACGTTTGAGGAAAAGCAACGGCACACATTGGCCAGAAGATAAATAACATTTAGTAATCAACTACGACTATATCTGCTGACACTTTTACTGTAGACGTCTCTGGAAGAAGGCCTGACATTGCACGGCACTGAACGCTATCCTTTTTCCGAGCCCAAGGTCCAGCCAGCACGGCTCTGGGAGGGGTACGGCAGTTTGGGATCTTGGACCGACAGAACTATCCTGGCGAGAGCCTCCACTTCAGGCATTTTACCCACAAAACTTTGATTTTACTGTTACAGGTTGTTCTGCTCCATGGATGGGCACGTCCATGCTTGGAGCCCCTTGTCAATGTAGCATGCTAGTAGGGCTAAGGGAAAAGCCAGCACCTGACCCTAGTTAGTCGAGGAATAGGGAAACCACAGAGCCACGTCCATTGGCTGGTCGGGTCTAGCACTGAGGCCTGGCAGTGCTGTTTGACATGGAAGAGCACTCAGAAAGGTGCCCGTGCAGGTGCACGTGCAGTTCCTAAGGAAGTCGGGACAATGCAGCATGTGTTCATGGGGAGCATCTGGATTTTGAGTCTTTGGGCCAAATGCTCCTTTCTACAAAGAGACAGAGCAGGTCTGTTAATGGACTACCTGAGCGCATCATACCAGAGGCTCTCGCCCTCTTCTCCTCGGGTGCGAACCCAGAAGGAGAGGACACCGCCGGCACCCAGGAAATCACTGAGAGGCCTGAGAAAGCTCTGAGCTACCTTGGGGGGCCGGGGCCCATCCCTCTGTGCAGGGTTAGAGCTTTTCCTTGGTTGGAAAACACACGGAAAACTTAGCTAGGCCACCCCCTGGACTTTCTAGCACTCTTTCCTCATCTTGTGTGTGCCTCCCTACACAGGATGCTGGACTGTTTAGCACGGAGGTAACAGAATTAGGGTTTTTTTGGGGGGGACTAAATCTTTAAAAAAAAAAAAAAAAAAAAAAAAAAGGAGTGTAGAAAGCTATGATCTCAATGGATTCCTTTAATCCCAGGCAGTTTGTAAACCATCAAGCATTCATTTTTGTTAAATAACAACGATGTGTAAAATCAATAACAAATGTTTCTATAATACTCTAAAAATTACTGCTTTGACACTTTCCAAAAGGCATAAAAATGCAGCGTTGGACGCCAGTGCTGAGCCAAGTCTCCTGTCTTGCACTCCTGTGATTTTAAACACCAACTTCTCAGAGTCCTGTGGGGTCCTCCCCACTGCTGCGTTGCCAGACTGTACGGCCACGGACCAATTTCTGTGCGAAATAGTATTAGTCGGATTGAAAGAACAAATGACTCTTTTACAAGAGATGCCTTCCCTCTCTGTGGTTTTGTGGCTGGAGTGCAGCTCAAGATGGTCACTCTGCGTGAGGAGAAGCTGGTCCTTTTTGACCCCAGGTTGCTTCTAAAAAGTCCTACTCTGTACCCCAGCGGAGATATTCTTCTCAAATTAAAATGAACCAGTTTGTTTCCAGGCAGGATGCCAGCTGCAGGGAACAGTTCCTCGTAGCAGTGAGAGAAATCAAATACTCTTTGCTTTTCAAGTGTTCTTTAAAGCAATCAGATTGGGTATATTTTTTATATTGGTCCTTAAAGCCAGACAAACATTTCAACAAAGCGCCTAATCCTGCCCCCCACTGCAGTCTGTAGCAGCAGGTATGGGCAAGTTTGCAGGTACAATATCCAGGTCCCTAAAGAATAACTGGTTAACTCGGGACTTGGGCGCCCAGAGCCTGATTTTTTCCCCAAAGTGCTCAGGGACAGATTCTCACAGGCCTAACACCCACGGGGAGGGTGATATTCCCAAGGCACCTCTGTTTCCATTGAGACCCCCAGGTAAGAGTCTCTTTAGTTTTCCATGCTCTCGTTGTAGCTCTTACAGTTGCTTCTTCCAAAGAGCTGAGTACTCAGAGTCCTGCAATCTTGAAAGTCTGGACACGTCTTCAGACATCAAAATGGGAACTGAACTTTTTTGAAGTCCTGACCCACGAGCTTTAGAAGAGGACCTATTAGAAATGGCTGAGAATACAGGGCTCCCTGCCCAGTTGCCAAGCCTGGGGATGTGGTTTGCTGTGTGCCTCGTTATAAAGTTTTGCCTCTGCTGCTCTTATCGCACTTCCTGCTGACACACGCCAGCAGCACATGCAGTCCTCCCCTTCTAATGCTTTCCCCAGATTTCTAACTTCTTTATGGAGTTGAATTTCTCTTCAGCTCAACGCTAAGCCACGTCTCCTGTCTTGCACTTCTGTGATTTTAAACACCAACACTCAGGTGACAGGAACTCTGGGATTCATTAAATCTTGGTCATTGTAGCTAATTATCTGTTGACCATTATAACACCACACCTCATACACATTTTTCATGATCACCCACTTCCCCTGCCATGTCCAAGGCTCTCCTGGGAATTCGGTGACATCAATTCCTACAAGAACAGCTGTTTCCCACCTACTCAAAGCCTTGGCCTTGGGCCTGTTGCCTAGAATTTCAGGCTGCAGGCTGCTAGGTCTTGTTCTGGGGAAGAGTATGGGTGTTAGCTGGCTCTGGCTTGAAAAGGAAAATAGAGACAATATTCAGTGTTCAGGGAACTCATTTCTCTTTGTCTTCCTTGCATCGCTCCTCCATGGTTTCTCTGCTGGGGGACTTTTCTTCTGTAGAAAATATTGTTGCTGGGATTGATTTCAGTCTCCTCCTTTTCTCTGTAGCTGCCTTGGGATTTTCCCATGAGGCACATGCAAGATTTTACACTGTACAAAGCACTCCTGCTTTGGCACCTAGGCACCTAGATTCAGATGGATTTCCTGGCTCTTTGTATTTAAGAGTTGCAAAATTTTCCCACTTGGGGCCTAATTTTCTTTTGTCAGCTGCTTCATGTCCTTCCTTTATAAATTATCGTAATTAAGCAATGGGGTGTTTTGAGATCTCTCTCATAATTTCCCTGATAAAACCTAGTTTTGCTGGAGGGAACTCTTTTGATCTCCAAGACGGAAGCACTATGATGCATTTATTCATGCCAGCCTTCCATGAGAGTCCACTGAAGCTGCTACCAAAATGTAACAGTGCTTTAGGGCCCAGCCTCTGGGTTGGGTTTCGAGCTCGCAGAAACCCCTCCCGACTCGTAGGGAAATTGCTATCTGAGCTGTAGGCCCAAAGTCGGTTAGCAGGAGGTGCCGAGGTGCAATCGCACAGCGAGCCCTTCGAGCCAGGAACACCATTTTCAGTCCCCAGGACACCGGGGACCTCGTCCTTTGTGTATTATTACGAACACAAAACTACAACAAAAATGAGATCTACTCCCATCTCACTCAATGCATGAACAGCCGGCTAATTGTGAAAGCTGTATTCTGTGGTCAGCTCTGGCCTGAGCCTTCACCTCCTTCCAAATATGACACAGATGGAGATCCCCGAGCCCTTCTTTCCTAACCCACCTACAAGAAAGATGAGTGGATGAAGAGAGAAAACAGACTCATGGGCTGTGGTGAGGAAAGGACTTGCAAGATGTCCTCTTCTAAGTTCACACCAGTGGATGCCCAGATTCCCCAAAACAGCTGGATCATGCTATCACACCCAAGAACAGCCTTACTACCACCCTTTGATTCACCTTCTCCATCCAACCCCATTTGCACTTCAGAAACTGCCTCTCTCAGGTGTGTGCACACTAGCATGTTGCTTTCCTTTTACAGAAACGCACTCATCTTTTAGCAATAAATTTCTTCCCTGGCTTTGCCCTTACTTAATCAAGCGCTAGGATGTGTGGTCTAACTGAGGCACCTAACAAATTATTTCCAGAAAAAGGAACATGCGACTATATGGCTCTGAGTGTTTCTCTTGGCAGATGCAGAAGTGGAAGGAAAGTACACATGCACATTGGTGGTAACAGCAGCACTGGCAGCAGGCAGCCATTATACCACTGACTGCATTAAGTGCAAACTCTGACGAGGAACAGTAAGTTGGCTATTGTACTTGGAGCTACTGGATTTCTTTCCAATAACTCCTCATTCACTTTGTCAGTCTTGCATACATTGTACCACAGAAAGAGCCGTAAGTATCATAAGTGCCATAGCTTATCACAAGATGACAACGGAGATATTATATTGCATTTTGTCAGCTAATAACTTCTGGCCTTTATTGTTACCAAATGGTTCAACATGGAGAGCACCAAATGAACTGTCTTATGAAGAAAAAAAAATATAATGACTGTCAGTAGAAATATTAGGAATACCTATAATCTCATAAGGGAAGAGAGTTCATGAGATTTGTACTGGGAAGTCTGGAAAAGAAACAGACCTCCCCACCCCACAATAAGATTTAGCTGTCAAATTTTAACTCTTGATCGGAGACTTGAACCATTTTTATTGGACTTTTATTTGACTTTTTTAATGCAATACTATTATTTTGTCACAATTTGGGGGGCGGAGAAGGCAAATGCTTTGACCAGTGACCCTTGGAGCCGTAGGTTCTTGCAAGTGTACGCAGCTGGCTTCCTGGTAGCAATCGAAATACGTTTCCAGTGCACAGATATTTGTTTATCTCTAATCTCTCCTTCAAACAAGCCAATGAACAAAAATGTGAGAACAAACAAAATACCACTGGCACTGGACGCTGGTTAAAGAATTCAGCCTGTAGTAAAGTGTTTTGTTTGCAAGGATAATTAGCCGTTCATAGTCCAACAAGCTCATTCCTGACCTTTCTTTGTAAAGGATAGAATAGACAAGAATTTGGTTCTGCACACATCCTTTCATATGCAGCATATTCCAAGGCCCAGAGAAAGCAGTAAGATGTAGCAGAAAGCCACCCGCACTGGAGATCAAAGAGGCCAAGAAGTACTCTACAACTCTTGCCCCAAGACCCATGGATGCGAGCACAAGCTGCTTTATCCAGGCATCTACCTACCTGCCCCCAAGATCTAAGTTTCCTACGCTGTTCTCATCCCCCTGGTAACTGATAAACACATGAAAAAAATGAGAAAGGAACTACTGCTGGAACAAATAGTCCATTGATTAAATAATTGTTATGGTCATTTTAAAAAAATGAAACAAACATATAATTAATATTCAACTGAACAAAAACTGTTCATCAGTATGTTTAGAAAATAAGTCATAAAAGCTACACAAGAACCATCTTGACAACATCACAAGTGGACTGTTCTGACAGATTATCAAAGGAAAAGCTGAACAGAAAAGGCATTTTGGCTCAGCCGTGAACCGCTAATGTCTTTTATACGGCGAATGTCTCTTGCTGTGGCTGCTTTACAGGCCGAGCACTTATAGTAGCAAGCTCAACAATCCAAAAAGCTTCTTAAAATGGAAACTTTGCTTTCCTTTTGGTTGCAATCTCCCTCATACATGAGATGTCCTCTTTTTTAAGAAAGAGAGACCTTCCTACTGCTGGAAAATGGCAAATTGTTTGAAACTAACACCTGTTCTCATTTTCAACCTGATTCAAGTCATCCATAATAAGCATTTCAGACAGAGCCACCTTCACAGGTGACTCTTTATAGGCTTCTTTCCATTCCTAGAAAGGTGCCGCTGGACAGCAGAGTTGTCACCCACCCCGGGGAGTTTCCTTTAGCTTTACAGCATCTTGCCTATTGCTCTAGTCTACCAGATGCAGCCCCTGACAGTCCAAGGATCAAATGTCCGGACTTTCTCATGTCAGGAAACATGTAGTAGATTGAAATTTTCTCTGCTTCCTTTTATAATTCTTCACGAAACATATTACCTCCCTACATAGTTATATGGATTCAAAAACCTGCACATAGGCATAGTATTTGGTAAGTTTCTATCATTACAGTCCAACAGAAATGTTATTTCCATACTTACCAATATGATGCCATGCTTTCTGGACTTGCACACACTTTTCTGTATTATTAATTCAATGTGGACCACATTCTGAATAGCGTATTCACCTTGCGTGTAACTTACTTCACAACTACCCCTGTTCAAATCACTAGAACAGCTTGGATCAGAAAACAGTTCTCCAGGGTCATACCCAGAGTCATAGGAAACTCCTTCAGTGCCCAGGGTGGGGCAGGAAGGGTAAGACAACCACTGTAGACCGTAGGAGGGTGAATGAGGGAAAGGGAAGCCTTTTCCCCTCGGGCTCTCTGCTCCGCGAAGCAGGTGCTGCAGCAGCAATGTCAGCTTGGGCAGCACCAGCCTCATGGCATGGGCTCCCTGGAAGCCACCTCTGCTGCCTTGTTGCCCCCCCGCCCTGCCCCACTCCCCCAAATATGTTACTGGGAGCTAGGCCTGTGCGAATAGGGAAGTATTTGATTTGGATTCAGATGATTCAGAGGACAGCGATTTGATTTGGAGATTTGGATCATTGTCCTGAATCGAATCAGGACTTCAGAAGATTCGGCACCTGAATCGTCCTCAGAAAATTCGGCAGCGATTCAGATTTGGAGATTTGGTCTCCAAATTGGGCCAAATTTCCTCCAAATCGAATCGGCTACCAAAGCTTCACACGGCCCTAGAGTAGGGCTGTGTCTGCTGTGGCAAAAACTCCAGGGGGGCATTCTGGCATCCCTTCCTAGTTGGCGTCGCACCCTACCTAGTTACGCTACTAACAAAATCCACTGCTAGTGTGAGCAAGTGGGGCACCACGAACTTTAAAGAAGCTATGCCAGGTCTTGCAAACTGTTGCCCTGGCCCAATATGCATGAATGGCACAATGTCGCTCAAATTATTGTGTGCTGTAGGTGTAATATTAAGTTAGGGGGCTGTATTCAAATAATACCCCCCTCGGTCTATCTTTTAAATCAGGATGATGGTAAAAATCCTATAGCACAGTACGTCCAGCCAGAGAAGTGAGGAACGTGTAGCTTACCAATTCTCAAACTTTTAAATTACTTTGTAAAACAAGACAAGGCTCAAAAGCTAAACCCTTCCATCAAGCAACCATTTCTAATGGTTCCCATAACCAAGAAAATATGCAACCAGCCAGGAATTCTGGAAAGGGTTAGGAAACTAGCCTCTCTTTCTCTCTCTTTGGGAGAGTGTTTATCATATTTTGTAACCACACTTTTGTAGACAACAAGAAACATAAAACACAGCAAGATTTCAAAAACACGACAAAGAGCATGAGATTCTGACTGTCTGCTTAATGGGAATACTGCTCCGCTTCAGAACTTGAAATGATCTTAAATCAAGGATTTAGATTTAAGCTGTTTTCTTGGCAAGCACAGCCTTGATGTCCTCACCAGGGTTAGGATAAGGTTGGTATCAGGAATTCGCAGCTATGTTCCTTAGTGGTGTCTCATAAATATTCTGGGGATAACTGCCCTTTGAGCTCCCTGTGAGAGGGGGCTATTCTAGGCCAGACACCGTTTCTGAATGTTTTGGCACCTTCTCTCTTTTAATAGTTTGACTTTTTGTTTGATTTCCAGCAAAATGTTCCATTTTTCTTTCTAGCTTGTTTAGCTGGAGATCTTCTATCATGGACAGGATTTCCTTCCATAAAGGCACACATTTTTAGGCAGTTGTACAATACAGGTTCTGGTCCAAAGCCCAGGAAATCCATTTACTTCACTGGGCTTTAGGTCAGGCTGAAAGTACAAACATTAAAGGCACACGGTTGAAGGTACAACTGTTAAAAAACACAAGTTCTTTGCTATTCAAACATTAACAGCCTTGTGTGATGGCAAATGTTATTCATCCCATTTTACAGGTCAGGGTGGTTCAACTTCTGTATGGCCAGGGTCTGCAAGACCTGAATGCATGTCATGTGGACCACATGCCTCCCACACAACATGCTGCACTGCGCTGCGCTGCACAACCCCCCTTGCCTCCAACCACTTTTTGCCCAGCGGGCAAACCCCGCTGTGCTGCACATGGCACAGGGTCCCTGAGCCTCACAGAGGCAGGGGCCAGAAGAGGAAGGTGGAGAAGGGTTAGGGTTAGGGTTAGCAGCAGCAGGAGAGCAAACGGTGTAGTAGCGCCTGTACCAGGAGCCGAGGGCCTGCAGGTTAACCCCTGGCAGTCTGCATCTGGCTCATGGGCCAGCAGTTGGATAGCCCTGTTATCGGTGATTTAAGAAGCAGAGGGGGTTAGAAATTTGGGCTCCTGAACTTAGTATTACAAAAGTCTGGGTTTAGGCTAAAATAATGAATGGCTTGATTTTGAATGATTCTGAGAAGCTGCTCTTTTCTCCCATCCAGATATGATAATGTTGTGCGGAAGCTGGCCCCCCCCACACCGCCACAAAAGAGCCTGCTATGGGATCAGACCCAAGAACTTTTGAAACTCCTTGGCTTGTTCCTGGAGACCACAATGCACTTCTACAGCTATGGAGAAAGGCTTTAAAAGCATAAACAGCAGCCAGGCAACTAATTCCTGGGGGCTTAGGCACCTAACAATCTCCTGTATAATGCTTACCTTGCTAAACAAGGGAGAAAAAGTCATGTGCTCTCAGAGATTTACTTGCAACGTGGTTTGACTCTGTGTGTGGAGGGGTGGGGTGAGAAGTGCCGTTTTCAGTTGGAGGCACTTCAGCATCCCTTGTGTTCAAAAGCACGTTATCAGTTTGGAGCGCTTGGTTCATTACCCTGGGCATTTCCTGTCGCAGCTTGCTGGTTGCTGCGAGCTTGCTCAAATAAAGGACTTGAGGTTTGCCACATGCAGCAGATGAGTTAAAATGCTGTTTGGCGCCAGAGCCACTTTGAAAAGGTAGACACACGTTCACCAGGGATGTGTTTGTCTCCAAGGCCTCCAGATTAGGTGGTGTGGAGTCTATGAAAACTCGAGCCTTTAACTAGCAGTTCTCTCCCTGGGCCTGCCTAATTGAGTTCAGATGTGTTTCACAAGATGACAAGCATTTCTCAACCCTAGTCTCTGCAGTATAGGGCTAGGAGACATGCTCTTGGCAGATGTTCCTCAAATCACTGTCCTGGATGAGAGAAGACAGCAAAATAATAATTGCAAGTTGAGCGAACAGCTCATTTGCTTTACAGATCTGACCAGCAGTGCCCACAAGCGCATACAGACAAAAGACAGTGTATAGCAGTGACCTGGCCCTAGCCAGCTAAAAGCCATCTCATAACCACATGCTTATTTATACTGAGGTATACCTCTGGAAATGAACAGTGAGCCAGCAGTCTTTGGATACTTTATTATGTTCTTGCTTTATCCAGGCATATAAAAATATTTATCATCCCCACAAATATAGAAGGGGTAATTATATACACAATACTTCAACATTTAAGAGCAGAACAGCATAAATAGGCAAGCAAGCCAAGTGCCAACAAGGACAAATAATGATCACATGCATTGTCTATAAAACAGACATGCACAAGCTGAATCCAGCCCTGGGCTCATGGGAATGCTTAGTTTTCTGAGGTTAGCTATAACAGTCAGCTCTGGTTGTACCAAACAGTGGTGTGCGCTAACAAATCAGAGAGATTTTTGTCATGAGCCATTGTGGTCCCTCACTGCTTATTTGAAGCAAGTAAAACGTATATTGAGGTATACAGTGGCTGTAAGCAGAGATCACTCAGGAAAACACCACTGGGCAGGATTTAACATTTCTTTTAAAGTGATCAAAATGCTTACCCGTACAGGGGATTGAGCCTTCAGGGTAATGCAGAGGTATGGTGCCCATATCTGTTTGTGGCCACCTATACCTGCTTCGACTAACGCTGTCTGTCCCACAGAGAACAAAACGCAAGGGAATAAAAAGACAAAAAACCCTGTAACAAATGCCATCTTTTTACATGCCGCCATACAGCTCCCAGGACAGGCTGAACAGCAACAAAACACCAAAATGATTTAAATGCATTTGACCTGACCCCAGCGCGTGGGGCTGGATCTCATGATCTCTTATTTCTCTGTATTTCTGATTCTAAGACGTGCAAAGGTATCGGTCTCGTACTCCCCTGATACTGGGGCTGCTGTGTATATCGGATTAGTTCCTGGGTGCAAAAGCTGCTTGAGAGCTATCTAAGCGAAGGTGGCCGCCGGCTGCTCCAAAGGGCTGCAACAATGGCTGGGAGATCTGTGGCTACCCTCCACGCTGCTAGCAGCATCTAGTTGGGCTTTTTATTGCCATCCAAGAGGAGGGTGTTGGAGCCTCCAAGCAAATTCTAGACCAAAGGGAAGTCCCCGTTTTGGTTTTGGTTTTTTTTGGGGGGGGGTCCTCTCAGGGCTGGGTAAACAGTCAGTAGCCCATTTTATGTCAAGCATGGCCCAAGTCAGCCACGTTGCCTCAAAGAATCTGCCTGAAAAAGATCTTCGAGGGGGTGAGTTCCCGAGGGGGTTAAAAGGTATTCTGAGATCTGGGCTGACTGTGCCTGCTCTCCAGCAATGGAAACACTCACAGACAGTGTGGCTATAGACTCCTCAAGTTTCCCTTATCAGCATTTTGCACAGCTCGTTACCTGCAGCTCTAGCTTTGGAAACAGAATATAACATGTCAGAGTTGGCAGGCAGAGACAGAGAGATAGGCCCAAAGGCTTTGAGAACCTAAGGTGCAATTTTCCCCAACGCCAAGTCCCACTCCTGATCCAGAGTTCGCAGTCAATCCCCGATGGCCTGATTTTGATCTCATTGAGATCTTTGTCTGTTGGTGTTATTCCAAACTACATTGGCGTTATTCCGGTTTTCTGGAGTAAGCTGGCTCCGGAGGGTAACCTCACAGCTTGCCCCCTTAAAATTCAACCTTAGCTATAACATCCTTTCATAGCCAGCTCTCCACGGAAAGCAGCAAGGGAGGCAGGAATTGAATGAACAATTCTTTCCTTTGCTGTCTCCTCTTTCCACTGCAAAACACCTGTTAGCAAATTTAAGGAGATGGTGGGTTGAAAGCCCTGAAGACCAAAATGTCTTACTTAATCAAGAAAGAAGGTACAGCGTGGGCAAACTTGATAGCAGCTTCATGTGAGCATCAAAATGTGATAGTGCTGGCTTTGGTAATAGTCACTGGTAACTGGACTGAGGCTACCGACATTTTTTAACTCCTTAACTTCATAAATGCCAATCTTCTTGGCTTAAGTGGCCACAGGTTAGCTGCCCCAAAGAAGGTGGGAATGGAGCAATGTAGCTGAACCCGTTATTTGCCGCTGGTCTATGGCAAACCGCTCTGCCTGACCCCAGTGAAAGGATGGTCCCAGCGACGAATTCTGCTCCGAGAGCACACCTCCCAGGTACAGGGATACTGCAGGGGAGGAGAGTGCCAGGAAGTCAAACTCCCACTTCCAGGGAGAGCTCTCCCTGCTAGCTCTTTGCATGGATCAAGTGCAAAATATGGTCCTAAGCATGGGACGTTTCTGTAAGGCTATTGAGAGCATCCTTGGGAAGCCCACAGATTAAGCAACTCACAAGAGGCTCCTTGTTAGATCTTATTTCAAAGTCTGAGCTCTGAATGATGGAGAGATGACAATGTGAGCCTATAACTTTATCTAAAGAACTATAACGTATTAAAATTCAGATCCTTTTCATTTGCTTGTCAGACTTTCCCCAGTGGGTGAGCAGATTTCAGGTTAATTTTAAATTTCCCTTGTAAATACAATCCTAGCATTTAGTTCATTGGTGTAGATTAATAGATAAGAGAAAATAGGGCTGATTTAGCTGGCTGGAGCCAGAGAAATGAGTGACTTTTTGTTTTAAGAGAGCTTTCAACTATCTTGCCAAGAAGTTTCTATTTCAAACAATGTATCTAACACCTAAGAAGAAAAGCCACTTCACAACCTATGCTCCTCCCCACATACCCTTCACACTCATCAGAAAATCTCTATATATTTTTTCTAAATCTCCTTTTCCTAAACATTTTAAACTTGGAAAGTCTTTCCAACCTCCCTTTAGTTAACGACAAAGCAGAAAATGTTCATCTGGAATATAACTCCATTTGGATCCTGTCATAAGTAATAGGTTTGCATCTGCCCCCTAATAAGGTTTGGTGGAATTCACCCTGAGAAAGCGCTATTGTTAATATGGAACAGATGCGATAGGGGGAGGGGAAGGATAGGGAAAGTCACAAAGCTGTGGGCTTTATTCCTCAGTGCATATCCAAGAAAGACTTCACAGAGTGTTATCACGAGGGGGGAAATGCAATGTAATGGTTAGCAGTAAAAACGAGTCCTTCAATTTTGCATCTCTTATCTGGCATAGTCCTTGCCAAACTGCTGAACAATTTTTAAATGACAGCATGTTACTGTCTGTAATTTCCTCCAAAACTCCCACTAGCCACAAGAGAAAAATCATCACGTAAAAGGCTTGCTTTATTATGATTGTTTGAAGGCAATGATCTGGCCAGCCTTGTAACCAAGCGTGGGTTTTTACCAGTACAAAAATCCTATTTCCAGCAAATACATGTTACTATGACCATTTCCCCAATGCACTAAGGTTACTACATAAAACATGCGTATTTGTAGTTGTTTGAAAACCATAAACTTCAGACTATATTCCCACCCCCTTCCCCCAGCAAACACACACAAGTTCATGAACCATCAGAGCTGGCAAGTGCTCTTTCAATAACAGTATGCACCCTATAAATGTACACGCTTCTGGAATACAAAACCAGAGGGGCTTTTTATTTCTATTTGGGCTAGAAATATTTATTTCTTCAAAGCATTAGTAATTCTTAAATAATATATATGCTTAAAAAAAAATCATCATAAAACCCTACAAAAACAATCAAGATGGAAAATATTCATGGTAGCTGGATTGCAGGAAGAAAACCACTCGAATGCTTCTGTGATCGTATCGGGCAATCAAGTGAATTGTATTAAACCAAACCCCAACTTCCTCCACGCCCAGGCCAAGCTCTCTACATGCAGAGTGGGTAATCAAATCCCCGCACCAGCTATGCGGGGCTGCCAGCTGGCCCTCCAGACAAATCCATGGTGCACCTCCACCATTATTAGTAGCCCCATTGGGAGAAAGGCATTTGTGCCTCTCCTGGCACCTTTGCCCAAGTCGCTGTGTCTCTGTACCTCAGGCATAGCATAGCTGAGTAGCCTTTGAAGGCCCATGGAGACCTCCTATCCTGCCAGTGGTATAACTAGACCAGGGCCACTGGGGCATTCATCTCGGGCATTGACTTGGGTGTGGGGGGTGCAAAAAATAAGTCTGCTGCTGCAGCCACACAATCACACCAGCAATAGGAAGTCACCACTGCCTCTGCATATGGCAGCTACCCCCGGCATCCAGACATGTAGTTATGCCTCCGTCTCCTGCCTTTGAGATGCACTCTGGTTAGAGGAAGTTTGAACTGTGCTCTTTTAGAGTGCAAACTCCACGGTGGGCACTTTAGGAACAGATATGAAGATGAGGTACTTGTCTAAAGAATGGAGGTAGGAAAAGTAAGTGCTCATACTTTCTCTGTCTCTCTTTCAACAAACATGGAGGGATCAGGAGCAGAAACTAACCACAGCAATGTTTAGCGATCAGTGCAGTTTAGCATGTGCTTTAGTAATACATCGTGGCTATCTGATTTGTTTCTCTCGAGGGAGTGTTAGTCCCAAGTGCTCTCTTGTAAACTTATCTGTGGAGTGAAACAAGGCAAGCATGAGCCAAGCTGGGCCTGGGGTTGTCTGTGCTTTAGCCATTCAGCAATTGGTGACAATTCTGCTTCAATCTCCTTAGTCCAGGGGTGGGCAAAATACAGCCCGCAGGCTGCATCCAACCTGCCAGGTCATTCTATCTGGCCTGTGGGGCCCCTAGAAAATTTAGAAAATTAATTTGTCTCTGTTCCTGGCTGCTTGTCAAAGATAACAGGAGACACTGGCAGAAGGACCCAGGGGGAGCTGGCAGCAGGACCCAGCAGCCTACCCCACCCCACCCCCAGCCATTTCTCTGCCTTCTTGTCTGCACTGCTTCAGCACCATGTGGCTCCTGGCTGCTTCACTAGAGCACGGGAGCATAAGGCCCATGCTGGTACCCCAGGGCCAGGAGGAAGAGTGCGGTGTGTGTGTGTTCGTAGCGCAAGTCCCACACGCACAACCCACCATACACATGCACCCACACTTCCCCCTCAAGACTGCCATACATGCAGACCCCCACACCATACCCCCTCACATACCCCATCCATCCTCCCCTCTTATACCCCCCACAAACCCCATACTCACCCACACTCCACATACACATGCATATGCTCCCTCACCCCACACCCACACCTATCCAGACCCCACAGGCACACTCACACCCTCCCTCACACCCCACATACCCACACTTCCACAGCCCCCCACAACCCTATACCCAGTCCACAATATACAAGAGTAAGACTTCACTTTATGGTATTGTGCAATCACCTCTGTGTACAGTACACAAACACATGTAAATGAGGACAAAAATATTTTTTGAAATCAAATTAATGAATGTTGTAGATGTTTGCTTTTTAGAACATAATTTGGTATTTTTCTGGTTCCAAGATGTCAAAACCCTTGCTGAAAGGAGTACCTCTGGGGGCAAGGGGAAGGACTTCTGGTGGCAAAGGTCAGGGTTAGGACTTCCGGTCACAAGATTATGACCAGGAGGCGGGGCATCTGTCAAGGGGCAGGACTACCCATGAGGCCCTTGACAGCTTGCCAAAACTCGGTAAGCCCCACCTAAAATAATTGTCCACCCTGCCTTAGTCTCAGTGTTGCTCTGTTCTTTAAAACAGCTCCTGAAAACTCATCCCTTCATATGTGATATCATAGAAACATAGAAGTCAGGTTGGAAGGAACCTTGTAGATCTTCAAGACCGACTGCCTGCCTGGGCAGGAGGAAAACTGGGGTCAAGTGACCCCAGCCAGGTAGGCATCGAGCCACTTCTTAAATACCCCCAGGGTAGGAGCCAGCACCACTTCCCTTGGAAGTTGGTTCCAGATCCTAGCCGCCCTGACGGTGAAGTAGTTCCTACGGATGTCCAGTCTGAACCTGCTCTCCAACAACTTGTGGCTGTTATTCCTTGTTATCCTGGGGGCACTATGGGAAACAAGGTCTCCCCCAAACCCTTCTGCCCCCCCCCAGTGAGTTTATAGATGGTCACAAGGTCCCCCCTCAGCCGTCTCTTGTGAAGGCTGAACAGGTTCAGGTCCCATAGCCTCTCGTTGTAGGGTCTGCCCTGCTGTCACCGGATCACGCGGGTGGCCTCTTCTGGACCCTCTCCATGTTGTCCACATCCCTCCTGAAGTGGGGTGCCCACAACTGGACACAGGACTCCAGCTGTGGCCTGACCAGTGTCGCATAGAGGGGGAGGATCACCTCCTTGAATCTACTTGAGATGCACCTGTGGATGCATGATAGGGTCTGGTTAGCCCTGCCGCCCGTGACCTCGCATTGTCGGCCCATGTTCATCTTGGAGTCAGTGATGACTCCAAGATCCCTTTCTGCCTCCGTGCTC
>JAGPOW010003447.1:25377689-25475057 GCA_030014935.1 Caiman crocodilus
CCCCAAATTTTGGTATCATCAGCAAATTTGAACAGGTTGCTTTTCACCCCGTTGTCCAAATCACTGATAAAGAAATTGAACAGTGCGGGCCCAAGGACCAAGCCCTGGGGGACTCCACTGCCCACTTCCCCCCAGGCTGAATATGACCCATCCACCACCACTGTTTGAGTACAACCCTTCAGCCAATTAGCAATCCATCTGACTGTGTAGGCATTGAAGCCACAGTTGCCCAGTTTTTCAATGAGGATGGGGTGAGAGACAGTGTCAAAAGCCTTGCTGAAGTCCAGAAAGACTACATCCGTGGCAACACCTGCATCCAATCCTTCTGTGACCTGATCGTAAAAGGCAATCAGGTTGGTCTGACATGACCTGCTTCTAATGAAATCCTGCTGGCTGTCCTTTAGCATCATCCCTGATGCTGGCCCATCACAGATAATAAATAATAATAAGACCCAGCTGTTGCATAGATTACTAAACATTAGATTTTAAAGCACCTTGCAAAGGAGTCCAGTACTGTCATCTATTTTACAGCTGGAGAAACTGAGGCACAGGGAAGCAAGGACTTAACCAAAGGCACCCCATGGGCCTAGGACAAAGCTAAGAATAGAACCCAGGTCTCCCGAGTCCTAGTCCAAACTCCATCCCCTCTTCCGTGTCCTTTTGATCTTAGACTCCCATTCCTGACCAAGGAAATCTTTAACTTTGCTGGCACCAGGGCAAGTAATTAATATCTCAGTCATTGTTCTTTTAAAAATACTGAAATCTTTTACCAGAGGCATGTTATCTCTGTTGTTTCGTATCCTGCTTGTTTCTCCATACTACCAGACCAAAACCTTCTCTTACAGCAGGCAACCAATGATCCTGCCCTATACAGCAGGCACACAGGGCTGAAAGCAGCAGTTAAGCAAACCTGGATTTTGCACTTTCGATCAGATTTAGAAGATATGCCCCAGGATCAGAACAACCATGGAATTACGTCACCTGAAACATCTGTTAAGTAGGCTGAGGAGTTATCACTCGCCCATTTCAAAACTGTTTGCAAGCAATGAGGCAACAATGAGATGATCTATGTTTGGCATCTCCTAGTTTTTCTTGATATAATTTAGAAAGCAGGAAAGGGGCACTAAACTCCTTCATGAAAATTTGTCCTATGAGAAGAAGGCTTGTGATTTACAACAAACTATTTTTAAGATAAGAGGCCACTGACTTTTATAGCATTAGAAGTCCAGAAAAACAGACCACATAAAAATATATTATTCAAGAACCAATATGAGAGACTAAAACTACTCCTTTGTTATATATGTTAGTGGCTCTGTCTAACTTTATGATGAATGTCAAATCCCTCCAAAGTACAATGAATATCTATCCAAATCAGGGAAATGATGAGAATCAAGAAACAAATGGATCAAGAAACAAAAATTACTGCTTAATCTTGGACTGTATGCGTTAGAAACTGAAAAGTGGGCAGCAAAGGAAATATACCCTGTAACATAATTTAGCACGCCAGCTAGGGAAAAAATATCCTTTTGGAAATGAGAGCTGTACAGAAGACATGACTGAACACGTACACCACAAGCAGCCCTGGCTAATCTTCCTTACCCGAACCATTTACAGTGTCAAGGGCTGCGTTATCTGTCTGAGGCTCAGGTAGAAATGCCAAACCACTCCGACCTGCTGTAACTGGAGTCACCAAAGAAGGGATTCATTGTGTTCACACCTACTCAAGAAAAAAAATGGAGAAAAAAAATGATGCTGATGGGAGTGGACTATGAAATGATATCTGTATTCTCCTACTACCCTAGGAAAAGATGCACATCTCACTGCCTTCCCCTTAGCAAAATGCCCTGCAGTTAATTTGCATTTGATCCCAACACCAGAGACAGGCAACTCCACACAACTTTCACAACCAATCAGACTACACAAAAAGAGCAGCTTCATCCAGAACACCCAGCGTAACAAGGAGCTGCGCTAGACTTGTACGCGAGCCAAGACTGTCCTGTCCTACCCGAGCTCCCCTTTGCCATTCATTATCTCTAACCACCAGTTTTTCCCCTTGACTAAATGCTGCCTCCATTAATACAATTTCCAACAGCACAAGCAACCTGTCTTCATTTACAAGTATTGAGGCTGACATGTCTTGGCTATAAATATTCATAAAAGGCCTTTCTGGTATAA
Source organism: Caiman crocodilus (assembly GCA_030014935.1). Lineage (NCBI taxonomy): Eukaryota > Metazoa > Chordata > Crocodylia > Alligatoridae > Caiman > Caiman crocodilus. The sequence goes on from JAGPOW010003447.1 coordinate 25,379,865, forward strand.
CTCCCCCCCCTTCCTTCTCTCTCCTAACTGAAATTATCAACAAAACTCAGCTGAAATAAAAAGCCTAATACAATAACTCGGCTCGCAGCCTTTAATACACAGTGTGAGGTAAAGCACTCTGGAAGAATTGATTTGGGACCTTGGGATTTCCTCGTTGGCTGGTTTAAGTTAAACTTGGTCTAGGCACACATTTCTCAGTGACAGCAGCGTTGTACACTTCTGCCTGCACAGCCCTGTCCGAGTCTGCCCGAGCCGCGGTTCCATCTATCGCAGCTGGTCCGTGGGAGGCTCCGAAGGGGAGATGACCTGAAGTCACTCAATGCTTTGCAAGGTCTCTGGAGCCAGCAAGAGACTGAACTGCTTACTGGAGTGGGACCTGCAGGTTCCTTCTCCCTGAACGGCCCGATCTTCAGCTTGTGTGAAGTGACTTCATTTCAATGCCAATGGTGCCAGTTGAGGACCTGGCCCTCTGGCCTTTCCCTGTCCTCAGAAGGTGAAGGCAGCAGCATTATGTTTAGCTGAAATGTCCTATAACTCCCAAGCCAAGGTGAGGTGGATGGCTTGTAACTGGAGTTTCTCAATTCTTTCTTTTGGTGCCTTTTATTCTTACTGGATAGAACTACCTTACCTGACCTTCACATCAGCTCCCTGTGCCTGAACCATTAAGCAATTATTGCATTTAAAAAAGATAAATTTACAAATGCAAAGTAATGAGAGATTGTTTAATGCAGCAAGTTGCTGCCTCTTCCCCAATAACTGCCTGATTTGCACCTCTGAAATCAGCGCCGTTGATTTCAATGCACATTAAAATGGGGTCTGAAGGATGTGATCCAGCCTAGTGCCCACCCTCCCTCGGCTCACAGTGGCTTTCTTTGGAAAAAGTGTGTAGGGTCAGATTGTTAACAGAGAAACTGTTCCATTTTAAGAGCTCAAGATGGACTTGAATTGTGGTGCCACAGCTTTATACTTGAAGTCACCTGGCTCCCTACATGTCTCTCAGACATTCACAGAAATGGAATAAGTTACCCAAGAAAGTCAAGCATGATTAAAATATGTTTCCACTCATCTTGCCAGTGTCAGTGCAGTGATCATGGCTTTTAGTACCAACAATACATGGATGTGTATATAGAGCAGTTGAAGGAGGGTTTTGTAAAAAAGCTGCATGTGTTTTATATACACTCCTACCCAAAAAAGAGCACTAATGACAATGGTGGGATTACACAATCTATTTCTTCCTTCACCTGACGTAGGTTGTATAGGAACCACTTGTGCTTTTTAATGACTTTTTGACACCCTGCCAGCACTTGTTTTACATCATTTCCAATAAACCAAGCATCTTCAAGTGTGTTCCCTTCGCTGCCCTGCCCTTTGTTCTTTGTTCAGGCAAAGCTCCCTGGCATTTGCATTGAAAGGACATGTGGAGCCTAATGCAAGAATGCCCACTCAGCTAAGTTGAACAATAAACGCCATGTTAACACTCAGGCTTTTCCTAATGCATCTTCTAGCTTTCAAATTCTCTAAGACAACTCCTATCCCCAGGTAATTTTACAGATAAAATGGAACTAAAATTCACGAAGAGGAGTCTGCAGGCTGAATATAAACTATTTTCTTCTTTTTAATAATAATAAAAATGAGTAGAAAAGTAATTGTGTTATATATCCTTGACATTTATAACTAAATAGACAGAAGTGTAGAATATATTCTGAGAAACACTGATTCACTCCTAAAGATAAGTTATGCATCCATTTTCACTTGCATGGGAAAACAGAACAAGTTTTACTGGAGAGCTAAAGGCCAGTGAAAGTCAGGACACTTTTTTAGTAAAGGTAATGAAGGTTATTAATTCTTTTGTATAAACAGCAGGTGATAGACATCAACATTCAAAAGTGTACTCAACCGTCATACTCCCACACTGCCAACTACTTTGAAGTCTTTAGTATCAACATCATTTCCACTAGAAGGATGCAATGCTTGGAACCACTCCCTTAGCTGGAATAAACTAATATGGCTTCAGGGCTTTACTGGAACTGAAGATCTAGTCTGCTCCTGTTTCTCTTGGCTAGTTACAAAGGAAAGGGTGGTTTGAACCTTAAAGGGATTTATTGCTCCAGTCCCATGTGCCGTGCAGCTCGCCCCTGCATCCGCTTCCCTACTTGGTACCCGGAGCGAGCAGCAGCAGCCCTGCGTGGAAGCTGTGTGCTGGCCAGGCCGAACCCTTCTGCGCACAAGTGTGGGAATGAGGCGCAACAGGGTATGTTGGTTGGCAGGTGTATATGTGGGCACCTTACTTCCACCCTCGTGGACAGAAGGGCTGGGTGGGGCACAGTTAGTTGGTGGGCACCTGTGGGCTGGATGGAATTGCCTGGTGGGCCGTACCTGGCCCACAATCTGTATTATGTCCACCCCTCTCTAATGACAACGTGTTCTCGCCTCCCTCCCTTTCTGCGCCCCTGGAGCACATGTAAAGACACCCATGTTGCCTAGATTTTGATTTCCCAAGGACTGCTTTTAACCTCAGGTTTTAATTCCTCAGTGCCTTCCGCATTCCTGTTTAGTGCAGAACCGTTCATCCCAGGCCTTCAGTTTTACAAAACTTGACCTAGCAGCTATTCTGCAGCACCACTTCACTGACCAGCAGCCAAACTCCTAATACAATAATTAGCACCAATTAATATGCAAAGCAGCTACAAGCCAGGACCTGTAAGAACAGGCCCAGCTCCTGGACAATGTGACCCTTGCAGAGTAACTTGATAGACCATTTGGTAGATTCAGTTTTTTAAGTTTATTTTCATAGGCATACCCAGCATTCAAGCCCACAGGTCCATTCTGTAAACATTATCCAACTCCCCATTAGGCATGATGGGAGTGCGGGGGCAGATGGGGACAGAGCTCCACCACGCGCCACCCTGTGCCACTGCCATTTCCCAGGAGCAGGGGTCCGGGGGAAGCTTGCCCTACTGCCCCCTCCGGCCCTTTCGGCCAGCACCCCTTGTTGCCACCGCCTCCAGGAAGCAAGGCTGGGGGGGGCAAGGCCTCGCCCCCCAGCTCCATCCCATCCAGCCCTGCTGTCATGGCAGCGCCCCGCTGTGCCACTGCCACCTCCTGTCCAGAACGCTCTTAGAGCACTCTGGTTGGTTGTTTCAGACAACCAATCAGAGTGCAAACAAAGCGTTATGGACAGTCAGACATTTATTATACTAGAATACCCATATTCTCATGTATTTAAACAGAAGGACGTTTATTTCATTGGGCACAGCTTACAACAAGGAGCTGCTTTCAACTTGTACATAAGCCAAGACTGCCCTGTCCTACCCAAGTTCCCCTTTGCCATCCTGCAGACTATTATTTCATATAAAGGCAGCTTACGTCTAATACATGCTTCAGTCCTTCCTGCTAACAAGTCCTAGCAATGCTTGTGGATTGCATCCAACTAAACTGCAGCAAGCACGCATGTCTCCAGAAGCCCTAATTGCCTTGCTGTAACAATTCCCAGCTTAGCTACCCAGAACAACCCCTTGTGATTCTTTTTCCAATTTACCAACATGCAACTTCCCCACGATCCCCCCATTCCTATAATTGTGGCAGTGCTAATTTGCTTTTTGTCCGAGGGTTGGGAGGTCCCACAGAATATTCCTAATTGCCCTGATAAATCTTGTCACCCGCACTGCGCTATTATTCATCTCCAAGAGCTTTGTCCTTATCTTCTGCTGCCGTCCCAGAGGTCATTACTGTTCTCACCTGGGATTCTGGACAAGACAGCCTTTGCCCATACTAATAGGCAAGTTTTGTTCAAAGCGAGGCATCCGCATGATTCAGCATTGCACAAGAAGCAGCTGATGATGTTCAATACTTTTCATATGCACATTTTCCCTTTGGAGGAACCGGAGAATTGCGCTGTGTTTAGAATTGTTTACCTAACCTACTGGTTGCTTAGCAACATGCAGACACTGCAACAAAGGACTACAAAGAGCAACGCACTAATGTGAAGTACACAGCTACAAAAAATGGCCCGGGACAATAGGTACACCTCCCTCTGGACAGCAGGATCTGCAGGTGTGCTCCTCAGCCTCAGGAATGTAAAAGAATTTGAAACCAAAATACAATATCCTCCTCCGCACCTGCCCACCCAGAACATTTGTACTGCCAATAAGTGTTAGTATTTGTAAACATCTATCATTTTGAATCGATAGCTACTCAAATACGCCTGTGTATGTTGATTAGTATCCATCAAGCTGTTTCCCTTTTCTGGATAACCCAGGTTATTGCTATTACTATAGCCCTTATTTGCCTATGATGGGATGAGCCGAGTCAAAAATGACTGATAAAATACCACGTTGGCAAGCTTTAAGTATAATATTTATACTGTTACCGCATCAGTGCCTTTTTCATCACTTAAGCACATTAGGATTACTGAAAAAAATGCAGATATGGTCAAAGACTTAGGTAACAGAGATTATGCTCTTTCAAGAATTAACTCTGGGTTTTAAAGAGCCCCAGCAAACCTAAACTGGGTGCTGTCCTAAGAACATGCATCTACATGTCCTTCATGAATCGGACTCCCATGGAAGTCACCTGGTTTTGAGTGTTCGCAGTGAACAGCAATTTACCCCATTGCATGGAATTACTTATGGAGAAAAACACTGGGGATAGAGCTGGATTCCAAAGTACCAGGAAAGGACTGGAATAAGTCAACTGAAATCACCATGAATCTTTTCACTGGACTTTAATGTGCTTTGATTGCAGTCCATACGTATGAAAACTTCATCAGCTACAACCTGAGCATTCAGAAGCTCTCTCTCTAAATTAATTTTCTTTAAAACGTGGCCAAACCCAGGGTAGGTCACCACGTGATGTTGTTACCGTAACAAAACCTGTGTTTACAACTTGATCTAGCGGCGTATCATTTAAAAGACACGGACCAGGTTGCATGCAACTTCTTCTCCTAGTAAAGCTGCCCTGAATAGATCAGAGTCCCAAATCCCAACTTTTGAACTTGAAAAGCTACACAAATTCATGGGTGACCCGAATTACAGCAGCTACTTGGCTTCTCCACGTCTGTTCCCTGTAGGCGCGTCTACATGCGGCGCTACGGTGGCATAACATCCGCGGGGGTCTACGCATGACCAGCAGCTACTTCACCACAGCAACACACTCCGCCGGTGTAGCGCGTCACTACGGCGAAGTAGCTTGTAGAAATAACTGTGCGTTGCATGTACGGCACAGTATGGGGTGTTACCGAGCTGTGATTTAGTACTCCAACGAGGAAGTACTAAATCACGGCACAGTAACAATGTCGCTGTAGCAACAAGTGTAGATGCGCCCATTCAATGAGCCCTCAGACAAGAAGCGAGGAGTTCCTATGTCATGAGGAATTTAATATTATGCCAAGGCATTAGCTCATCCTTTTTCCCCCCCAAAAGTGTGAAACAGAAGGTTTTCTTCCTTTGCCATGAGACTCTTTCAGTTAGGCTGCAACAATCAGGAGCCTGCAATTCTTATAAAGGCTTTTTCTAAGCAGCCATCACTCAAATCCTCTCTTTAAAAAAAAATATTAATATAAGGAGGAAGGAAGGTCACCTTCAGAAAGGAAATTCTATATACCCAAAAGACGAAGCTTGAGATCAAAATTCATCCCTGACGTTACCTTCCTGACGTTAATGGAATTGTATCAAGTTTGGCCCAAGCTGCCCCAAGTCCTACGAACGTAGATTTGGGAAACTCTCTGTGCAGGATCAACGCTCTGAAATGCTGAAGGTACACCTACCTCACAAATAAGGGTAGTAGGACAAAGCCTAATGATGGAAATGTACTGAAGTCACATTGGAAAGCAATAGAGACGATATGTTAATTACAATTTTTTTCCAAATTGCATCAATATTTTATAATAGGAACATATTGTTCATCCAGTTGTGTTCCAGAAAACCATGGGAATAATTCAGTTTGTGGCATTTCACATTACAAAAACCATCAATAAAACAAGGAATGTTAGCTATATATTACCAAAAGGTCTTATTCTTTTTAAAATAAGTGTTTCCATTTGTGATCTAAATGGTATAATTGATTACGCATTTCTATTTTTCTCATGTAAAAGCAGGTTCCAAAGTATTAGCACATACATTATCACATCATATGTCTAAGCCTCAAATACACTCAATGACAAGCCCTAATTGGAGGCCTATACTGGTATTCCCTCCCATCTAACAAATTTGGGATTAAACTATGACATTTAGCCCGGTTTTAAACAGGAAAAAGTCTATGTAAGAAAAATAAATATTTATAAGCACTTTTAAGTCAATAGAAAAGTAGGGAAAGGAAGAAGCAGATTTGTGTGTCATATGCTACCTGGAAAAAAGGGGTTGAGGGAAGAGGGCTAGAGCTTTGTCCCTTCTGCATCATCCCAAGGAGCCCACAGCCCCACCACTTCACAGTGTGTCGCCCTCAGATACACTCAGTCTCACAGAGAACAGCCCAGCATCATCCCCAACGGGAAGAGCTAAAGAGCCAGGGAAGATTTTTATGACCACGTTCTCCTGAAGGTTTACATTGGTCAGGCATGGAGAGCCATGCCTCCTGTTGATCTGGACATTTCTAATGAGGCTGTGACCATGGTATCTATATGCTCCTGCTCATCCACAGAAGAGGAACAATGCAGTTTCTCCTCCCCTTGAATATGCTTCATCCCTGCTACGGAAAGGCCATATGTGGTTTTCAACTGACCTACAATTTAGAAGGAGATTTATACCAAATCACAATGGCAGCCTTGGACACACACTTTCCACTGACTATATATGGCAGAAAGGAATAGGAAAAAAGAACAGGTTGACTATCTCTAAGCACTGGAGCTTCATCGGTCTCCACTCCCAGTCCTTGACCTCCGACTGATGTAAGCAGCATCAGTTGAGCTAGTGTCAATGTCGTGGTGGATCCTTTGAGATTTCGCCCAATATCCTATTACTTGCAGAATTTACAGGAGTTACCAGATGGCAGCAACTTGTGGTTGAGATAACTAGAGATAGCCCAGGGCTTGACTACATTGGGGAGCTGCTGCCACAATAGCCAGGGTGGCACAGGTAGGTCAGCAGAGCAAACTGGTGGAAACACGGAGCTTGGCAGCAGCAGCCGTTTTCCTCCGCTGGCATAATCGCATCACCTCTTGGAGTGAGGTTAGTTGAGCCAGCATCAGCCTCTTCTCTCAGGAGAAGTGCATCCGGAGTGGGGTTTTGCTGAGGTAGCCATACCCGCTGAAGGGCTGAACTTTTCACACCTCTAGCTGACACAGCTCTACTGGCAAAGTTTTGTGGATCAGACAAAGAAAGACTCAGTGCTGCATTACCCACCTAGTTTCCCTTTCCAATTCCTGCCATGCGAAACAGATCATGTCAATTGAAGTTTTTGCTTCAGTTCCCCTCGTGTCCAGGCATTTGAATCTACTGTCAATTAGCAGGGACAGTTATTCAACATCAGAGTCTGAAATACGAGCTTCTAACTCTTATTGTGCCAGTAAGCTGTCAATTCTGGCAGTCTGCAAGTGGTCAAGAAAACAAACATCCTACTCTTATGAGCACCATATGGCTGTATTTTGACTAGAGAGCAAGCACTACAAGAAATTAAGTGCAGAAGAATTTTTGGAAAGTAATTTCTCTTCCCTGGTAGGTCACTGGCACACCCCACAGTCACTGTCTGCTAGAGAATGAGAAATAGTTGCTATGCATACAGTCACCATTACAAAGAAAAAGGAATGGACAAAGAAATGGCAAAACCAGACTAGAGTTCAAAATCCTGAAGAATGAAGGTCTCCTTAGGGTACACAACATTCACACGTCACAAAATAACGCTATTAGTATGTGACTGGAATAAGCACCTATAAGATGGTGACCTCTGCTATATGCTTGTATAGTGCCAAGTGCACAGTTCAGAGAGTTTAAAGCCAGACAGGATGATTAGATCATTTCATCTGACCAGTGGCATAACTGGGAAGAGGTGAGGGAATTTAGCGGGACTAGAGGCAACCACCCCAGCAGCCAATGTGGGGGGCTGAACAAAAAAAAAGTGGCTACTGCTAGCAGCTGCACGCTTGCATTTGCTCCCATTTCTTTGCCTAGGTCACCCAGCTGTTTCCCTATACTGCTGAATCTAGCCCTGCATATGTCACAGGCCATTCAACTCCACCCTGTTGCTCCTAAATCAAGTCTCAACACCTGCACTTGACTAATGCAGATGCTCTGCAAAGGCATCCAGTCATGGTTTAACTGATACGATCTCCCACAGCACTCTTACAAGCAAACTGACGGGCTGGGCAGCAGCTCTGCAGAAAAGGACCTGGGGTTACAGTGACAATAAGCTGAATATGAGCCACCAGTGTGCTCTTCTTGCCAAGAAGGCTAATGGCATACAGGGCTGCATTTGTAGGTGTACTGCAAGTAGGTCAAGGGAAGTGATTATTCTCCTGTATTTGGCACTAGTGAGGCTGCATCTGGAGTACTGTGTTTGGTTTTGGGTCCCCCACTGCAGAAAGGATGTGGACAAGTTGGAGAGAGTCCAGCAGAGAGCAGTGAAAATGGTGGGGGGGCTAGAGGACATGACTTAATGAGAACGGGCTGAGGGAACTGGGCTTATTTAGTCTGAAGAAGAGAAGACTGATGGGAATTTAATAGTGGCCTTCAACTACTTGAAAGATAGCTACAAAAAGGATGGGGCTAGATCAGAGTGGGCAATGAATTGGGCCAGACTTGGGGAATTTTGGTAAGCTGTTGCAGGCTGGGTCAGCACCTCCCCTCCCCCACCCTGTGCCAGATCAGCACCCCCCCTTGCACCAAGTCAGCATCCCCTGTCTCTCTGCCCCTTCTGGCCCCCACAACAGCTCACCAAAACTCCCAATGTGGCTCTGCTCCACGCTCAGCTGGGTGGATTGAATGGGGCTGCGGGCAGGCATGGAGCAGCATCCCTTAGCGAGGCGAGCAGGCAGGGGCAGTGCTGGCATTGCTGGGTGATGACAGTGTGGGGCCAAGGCCCTGGGCAAGTTGCAGAGAATAGATTGTAGCTCTGACTTGGGGCCTGACCCTGCGCTGTCACAACCCAGTGATCCCAGAGTCTCCATGGAGATTGGCTGGGACTTGCGTGGGCAGGGCACGTGGCTGGGAGGCTGGGATGGGGCCGGGGCAGGCAGGGAGCAGCATCTGAAAGTGGGACAAGCAGGACCAGGGCCAGGACTGAATCATGGGGTGGTGCCACATGGAGCCAGGGCTCAAGGCAGAGCCACGATCTGCTCCCCATGTGCCCCTACCCAGGGAATCAGCGTCCATTGTAGGGACGTGTAGGCAGTGGCTTCTGGCTCTGCCTGGGGCCCCTGCTCTGCGCTCTCACCATCCCACTATCCCAATCCCAGCCCTGGGCCCAGCCCTTCCCGCCCCACTCCCAGATGCTATTCCCCTGGGCCCAGCCCTTCCCGCCCCACTCCCAGATGCTATTCCCCACCTACCAGTGGTCCCATCCCATCTGCCAAGTCATGCACACTGCCTGCGTGTCCATGGAGGCTCTGGCCGCTGCACCGCCCCAGCCCCACGGCACGCCCAGAGGATCAGAACTGGCCACATGCCACAGCCCAGGCTGCAACCTGTTACCTGGGCTGGGCAGGACCAGGGACCTGCCAAGGCCAGACAAAATGTCTTGGTAGAGGGATCTGGCCTGCAGGCCATATTTTGCCCACCTTTGAGCTAGACTATTCTCAGCAGTGGCAAATGACAGAACAAGGAGCAACTGTCTCAAGTTGCAGCAAGGGAAGTTATGTTGGATACGAGGAAAAAGTTGTCTCACCGGGAGGGTAGTAAAGCACTGGAACAGGTTACCCAGAGAAGTTGTGTATCTCCATCCTTGGAGATTTTTAAGATCTGGCTAGACAAAGCCTTGTCTGTGATGATCTAGTTGGGGCTGGTCCTGCTTTTAGCACGGGGTTGGACTAGATGACCTCCTGAGGTCCCTTCCAACCTTAATTTTCTATGATTTGAAGACAACAGTAGGGCTGCAGCCTCTGGCGGTTACCACATACATGTAACATGGCACCAAGGCACAAGGTTTAGATTTGGCTCAGGCCTTTTCCTCTGTTTAGATTTACTTGGCTTGGTCTACTACAGACCTACACCTGAAGCCAACCCTTCAGTTCAAATCCACATTTGAACATGATCCACATCTGGACCAGGCGTTACAATATGGGTTAGTCTCTGTCAACATTCATTATTAAAGGTAAGGTTTATCAAAATACCAGCTGCATTTCCTAATTGGCATAGGTTGCTCTGTTAGATGCCAGCGTGGAAACTCTTGAGATAAATCAAACCTAAATCAGACAAGGCATGAGCAAATAGACCAAAGGCAATAAGTTGTCTTTGGCAAGCTGAGCAAATAAAGCTAGAAGCCACGGTTCTGGGATCAGAAGCCAGGAAGCTCTCAGTTACGTTTCCCACTGTACAGCTCATCACACCCCTCCCAACCGTTTTATCGGTGAGAAGCAATGGAATGACCCACTACAAGGGAGAGACATGTATGACTTTGTCATTGGCTGAGCAATAGCTTTCAAAATATAAGAATGACTTTGAATTGATGCTTTCGGACAAAATGACCCTACTAAAATAATAAATCAAGGTATTAATACACACTACTTTGTGTGTCGTAATACAAAAGAGTAGAAATCAAACAGATTTTCTGCTTTTGGCTTTGTCCAACATATAATGGGAGTAGCGACATTATAAACGCATAGTAGATAAAATTCTGGGAAATTGTTAGCTTTTCTCCCCGTCTCCATTTTCTTCTTTAAACAAACTTTTTGCTGGATAATCATTGGCACAGGCAAAAGTGAAAAAGCTTCCAAGGTTTCTCTCCCTAACACTGTAAAACTCTGTAGGAAGGAAACACATGTGCTCCACACTGCTGGAAAGCATTTGGGGCAAAAGCTTGAGGTCTTTTTCAAGAATGGCTCCAAATCTGTTCCTGAGATTTAGGATGAGAGAAGGATGGCTCTATTCAAAGCAGACTTTTTTTTCCCCCCAAGATGCTAGAAAGTGCACCTACAGGCTATACATTTTGAGCCAAATTACTACTTTACAATGGGCCTTTCTTCTTTTTCAAGTTTATTAATGCCCCTTTACTAAGGGGTTTCATTTCACATGACCCAGAAATAACCTCAGGGCATATGGACCCTTTCCCTGCTGATCAAAGTAGCCCTCCTGAAGGCTCGATACTCTTAACTCCCCCGGGAACTGTGGGGGAGGTTTTGGGGGGGGGGGGTGTCTTGTAGTGACAGTATCTGTCTTCCAGTGGCCAGTCCTGACAGCCCAGTCATGAAACTGTACATCACAGAAAGTTCAAAGATGAAGACAATGGCCGGCATGTTCAAAGGGCTCAATTTGTAGGAACATATGAGTGGAAGGAGCCAAACAATAAAAATGAGACCAATTCCTAGACTGTGGGCTCCACAGGGCAGGACACTGTCAACCCACACGTCCCCATGGCACCCTCCATAGTGACACCCTCGCGCTAACGAGCACCTCTCAGTGGTCCTAGCTCCGAGCGGAGGCTTTGATGACAAAGACACTCAAGAAATCTGTGGGCTCGGTAAGGTCTGAATCAGAGGAAATCTCACAGCAATCACCTACTGCTTTTCAAGAGAGAGAATTTAGTCCAAAGACAGGCGGAGATGAGATGGTGGGAGTGAAATGGTATATGGCCTCATTAGATATTTCTTCTTTTGTATACACTCATTACAATTTGCTGCCAAAAATTGCTCCTATACTTCTAGTTTACTTTACAGGTTGCTGGTTTAGACACATTTGAGGTATGCTTTGTTTCAGAAAAACACGACTCTACAGCCGATTCCAAGTCCACCTGATTCTGCCTCATGTAACTGTGTCCCGTTTTTTAAAGAGACTATATGTAACATATATTAATAGGAAGATTCAAATCCAATGTACATTAAACCTCAGATTTGTTGAATCTGGCAGTCAAACTGCAGAACATTTGTTCCTAATTTAACATATATACACAGTTTTGGACACATCAAAGTCTAGCAAAAATCTGTCAGAATAAACTGCTTTAATTAATCAAACATTACCGGAATACAAAGCCATGGTGCGCAGATCGCCTTGTGTCTGCAACAGTCTAAAAAGTATCAGTGTGACAGTGCCCAAGGTATGAACCTAGACATTATTTCTCTCTACCACTAACAAATATTTTCTTACAGCCCCACTTGAGCTCTCCCATCTGCTGCATGTACTGCTTTTGAACCTCTCTGCTGTCAATCGTAATGATATTTTCCCATTCTCCACTAATGAAAAGTCTGCAATTTCAGTTGTTATCACGACTGCTCCACGTCTTGTATTTACTTTCATTTAGCCCTCGGCTGGATTTCCTCAGGGGCCGGGCGCCGTGAAGGGAAAACCCTGGTCATTCAGCACTTTATTAACACGGGAGAAAAGCAAAAGATCTCGTGACACTCCCACAGGGAAAATGTTGAAGCAGCAATCCTTAACGAAGAAAGAAGTGGCCCAAACAGATCTAGTAACTCAGTGTCAGCACAGCCAGCCAAAATATTCTTGGGTTAATATGCTAAATGCTTCTGCAGAGGGTACCAGTCGGACGTGTAACGCAGATAAACGTTCAAGCAGGAACGTAATATAAACTGCCATGCTTTTGTCTTCCTGAGGTTGCGGGCAGCGTCTCCGTGACTGCTGCTCAGGACCGTGCCCAGTCGCAGCAGGGTGAGAACTGGCCGGCGCCCCGTCAGCTTTCCCTGCTGCTATTCATCACCTTGCGGGCCCCTGCGAAAGCTGGCAGCAGTCACGCGCTTCCCTCGTGCTCTCAGAAAGACCCGGCCAGCGGACCAGCAGCCCACCCCCAATCCCAGCCAACACAGGGGGTTGTGCACGCCGCAGGGGCTTACTTCAGTTGAATTCTCCCTAAGTTGAAGCAGTGGGTCTTTAAAAGCAACGCTTCAATTTAGGGCGAAGTAAACCCCCATGGTGTGTACGCAAGGGTCAGGCCTGCTCCTTACCTGCCTGTCTGGTGGCTGGGAGAGGATGGTGAGCTGCCGGCATGCCAAGTGGTCCCTGAGCTGGTGGGGGCTGGTGCTGCCCCCCAGGTGGCACCCGCTCGCTGAGCAGTCCCGACGGGCACCGCAGCTGGAGGGCAGCACCGGGCCCCCGTGCAGCTCAGGCAGGCCGGCTCCAGGGAGAGAAAAACACAAAATGATTGGGCTTGACACTTTTTTTCCCACCCTTCAGTGGAGTTTGCTGCCACTGGGCTGCCTTTTTGCCCCCGAGCTGCACGGGACCCGGCGCGTCCCTCCACGGAAAACTAAACCACCTTGAGATGTTTTATTTTACTGCTTCCCAAAGTCATTTAACGCACGCTACGCCGCCAACACTTGCAAACAGCTGAGTCATTAAAGCGTATTATGCTGTCAACACGTGCAAACAGCTGCACCAGTAAAGCGGTGCAAAAAGGGGGCATTAAGCCGCTGTAAAGGCCAATTTTGTGGTGTGTACGAATGGCAACACAGAAAGCAGACAAGGACAGCGCTGCTGCCCACTTTTGCAGCGGCAGCCAGAAGGCCTCAAGGTCACAGGTCCCTGCTCCTCCTCTATTCCCTAGCTGCCTGGGGGAAACCAGAGGTCCTTCAGACTAATTAGGAAACCTTTAAGTCTGACACTGAGCTAAAAGATGGAGATCATGCAGTTTCAAAGAACAGCACTGATGCTAGGGTCCCCATCCACTTCTCTGAAGGACACTGCCTGGAGAAAACAGGCCTTTTGTAACGGTTCTTCAGTATCGCAGCGCGAGGGGCTGTGGGTGACTGGATGCATGGGTAAGCATGGGAGCAGAAGGAAATACTGGTGAGGTAAGTTAGATTAAATATAACCCCTGTTGCTAGGGACGGATTCTGGAGAAGAGAAGAAAAAGGCAGGAAAAATAAAAAGAAAAGAAAGGAAAAGGAAAAGAAGGAACAAAAGATGCCGATGCTGTGATCTGTGATGGGAGTGAAGAGAGATCCACGTGGAGTGAACCCCAGAAAAAAAGATTTGCAAAGAGCTGGAGAGATGTAGTAAGGAAATCTCCTTTTCAGAAATGTACAAAGAAAAAGCTGACTGACAATGTTCCTGTTAAATACAGCACGCAACCATTTTACCCATTTAAATCAATAGAAGAAGACTTCTGCAGGCACAAGCGTTTTCCCTGCATCTTGTGGCTTTTTCAATGAATAAGCCAAGAGAAAGTGTCTGCAAAGCGTCATCGTTCCCATACCTGTGGTTCAGCCTCTACGTTGACCCTGTAAGCTTGTGCTTTTCCATCTTCTAGAACGGTGGGGGACCAGGCCTTGGCTTCAGCTCTGCAACAGAGAACAAAAGGAAATCAGAACGGAGGGGCCACGAGGAATGGGAGTCTCTGGAGGTAAGTGAATGCTGTTCGGAAGCACAGCAGCATTTGTGAGCAACATTCAGCCAAGCACCTTGAGCCATTCTCTGAACCAGGGTCGTGGTCCTTTAAACAGTCTCTGGGCCTATTAAAAGACGATAGCATGATGCAATTTCTATGCACAAATGTTATCTTTAGTCCTGCCAAGCAAGAACACTGGAGCAGGCTAATACCACTGCTCAAAGATTTTTTCCATGGGCCTGGATGCTTTTTCCACGGAGGTGTCCCAATGTACAGATGGGATTAGATCACTGACACATTTCTGTTCAGCTCAGTGTACTGAACAGTGCACGTAGGACCTGCTTTCCAGTTAGTTCCCTATATTAACAAAACCCCTGGCTCTCGCTCCAAAATGCAGGATGGAAGGGGCATTCACCAGGTCTAGTCTGTGTGCTCGCAGGCATTTCTGACAATAAGGGGAGCCCCTTCTGGAGTGGAAGCACTGTCATGTCTGGGGTTCAATTTTCAAAAACAACCAATTCAGCAGCGCAGTGGCACAGCAGTTAAGGTATCTGCCTTATGGCTCTAGAGCGGAGAGTTTAGGCCTCGCTCTGGGTAGCACCAAAGACCACCAATTCATTTTGGGTAGGGAACCAAAGGTGAGGCATGATACTAGCCATATGATACCCTTGGGTGGCTTAAGACAAGCTAGGCATGCTACTTTGATTTAACTGAGGAGCCAAAGTTGTTTTTAAACATCTAGCCCCTGGTCATCTCAGGACAACTGAATTGCTGAAAGACATGAACACTATTATTTTCCATTTTATCTCATGATTAAAAACAGGATGTGTGTCTACAAAGATACTAACATGATCCCCATCCCTGTAATGTCCCAGAAGCCTACAGTAGATACTTCTAATATAGTTCATGGCAGTTTAGGGTATTAGTTATAGGAACATTTAACATTAGAACAAGCTCAGATCACTTTGCCTTTTGTAAACATGTATACAAAGCATTTAAAAATACATCCTTATCTTCATGCCACTCTTAAAATGGAAAGTAAATGCATATATGAAATGGCATCCTTTGTATTCAAGTAGCACCTACCCTCCAAGAGTATAACAGTACGCTAAAAACCCAGGCCAAGTTGAGACCCTTGAAAGCCACATGGCTAGTTTCTCAGAGCTTTGTACAGCCCTAATCCTGAGGTCATCATACTCTGGCTTAGACGCTGGCATAAACGAAAGCAAACTGGGAGCTGCTCTAGTAACCGCAGCCCTTCCCCACTTGGAGGGGGTGTCACCGGAGTTCAAAGTTGCAATGGGGCAATGTCCTTGGCCTGCAAAAATTTGCTGAACAAGTGAACTCAGGAGAGGATGGTAAGCTCCAGTCATTTTTAAACCGGAGGGAACCTCCACCGTCTCCCTCATCTTCTTTGTGGAAAAGAAACAACCAAGAGCTGTATGCACATAACACAGACCTTTCTGTTTAACCTCAAAAGCCATGTGCACATCAGTTTTGGAAAATATGAGAAGTTTCCTTAATCCAAATAGGTGTAGCTTATTTGTTGCAGCCAAGAATCCCTTTGCTGGACTCCAGCCTTGATTTGCCACATACCACAGCTGAATTTGGTTTAATTATCTGCAGCGCCCGAGTTTGGAAAACAAGAAATGCAGTTTTAACCCAGGAATCTCCGTCTCAAATGTTTTACCTACATTCCATATTTTTCCTGACAACCCACTTAGAAATCTCTGCCTGACCCAAAGCCTATTAAAATCAGTGGAAATAATACTACTGACTTTTAACAGGCTAACAATCTTGATGCTTTCATTTTTCCATGTCACTTCTGCTGTCTATGATAAGCTTATGAATTTGCAACAGAGATAGGCTTGTTAGTTTTTACAGATGAATATTTTATTCTGACTAACTCTCATGACAGCTCCATTCTGGGACGGAGACGCCACATGCCCCAGAAATATTTGATTGCTTGCTTCTTTTTTCACAGAAAAAATGAATCTCCCAGGAGTCCTAACGTTCTCACCACTCCAAGCTTGATTCAAGCTTAAATTGGCTGCTGTACATTTGGGAATTTCAGATGAAATTTCAGGGAAATTGAGGCATCAGAATGACGAAAACTTCTAATGGCTTTGGTGGGGGATTTCCATTGCATTGAATTGGTTTGATGTCACGCTGCAGCTGAGAGTCAGACAGTCATGACATTCTTGGTCTGATCTGCTTTGACAACTGAATGCCAAATGCAGATTTAAAAGAATCCCTGAAGACTTCGATTTGCCAGCCAACAAAAGAGGAAGGATTCATAAAGGAGCTCCAGCTTCAAAAGATAAAGTGATAAAAATAATAAATTCTGTCTGCCTCACGCTACCTAAGGAATACAGCCATCGCCGTTTGCCCACACGTCGGAGTGCAATCACTCAGGCCTCCATAGAGAGCTCATGTTGCCTGTACCAGGAAAACAGGGATTACATTTTCCAAAACTGTTCAATATTTCTTTATAGATGCACCCTGAAAGATATGGCTGGAATGTAGTCCCTGGGCTCCAACTTGGAATCTGACCTAGAGAGAGAGCTTTTTGGAAAAAAATAAAATCAAAAAACTTTTCCTCCACATTTCTGCCTCTCAATAAAAAATGGTTTAAGTAGGAACAGGACTGGACTCAAGGGTTTTTCTATAGCCACCAAGGCACTGTCTAAAAAGGTCCATACAGAGACAAGAGCTCATCTCAGATGCACTGTTTTCAGGGGAGCTGCTCTGCACTGACACCAGCATGGCAGAGATCAGGACTCAGCCTCAGGATGCCTGCAAGGGAGCACTGCGGAGTAGAGACGATTGATCTGGATTGTTTCTCCCTTGTTGTTCATTTGGAAGAGTGGGATTTCCTGCACAGAAGTGTGCCATGCCAAGATATTTAGTTTTCCCTTGGCAGCTGAACTGTGCCTTACTGGCCTTTGTGCGTGTAGCGAATGGAGCCTTCTTCCCAGTTGCACCGTCTGTGGATGGGGCAAGACTAGATAGCGCAAGAGCAGCTTCATCTGTGCCTACAGAGAAACCTGGAGAGAGGAGATCGATGTCCTTGGAGCGAAACCAGGAAAGCAGAAAGACGTGAGCTGCGCTGAGCGGTGCCCAGGGAGGAGGCGCTGGGTCCGTGCAGCTCCACACCACCCTGAAAGCAGGGCCGTGCCCTAGGGCACAACTGAGCCCTGGGAATCTACGTAATGAAAATCAGACCGTGCTCACGTAGTAGGTGACAGATGAGCCCTCGTGCTTGACTGTTTCTAATAAGTAGTTAAATTTATGGCTCAAGGACAAGCGGAGTGTTCTCAGATGTGTTGTATTATGTTGTAAGGAATTAGAGTCAGCGATGTGGAAATCATTACCTTGTATCAACAAAGCTCCGCTGCAATTTTGTGTCTGCTGTGACAATACCAAGAAAATAACTAGCAATCCTTTCCTGCCATTCCTTTACCCAGTGGTTGTGAGAACCAACCCACTACAGAGACATAAGTAAAAAGCTAACAGAAACCACAGGCACCTTGTATCCTGCCATAGGTTCCAGGAGAGTCTTAATGTCATTTTGGAAAAATTGCTTGCATGTGGAGGCATATTTTACTGAAAGGTTTTTCATCTGGTAATAATCTGAAAGTCTTGTTCTCTTCATTGGTAGAATTGCTCTAAACAAACAAACAAAAAATCATAGGAATTCCTGGATCTTATTGCATTTCTGATTCTGCCACCCCCTTATCAACTATAATTTAGCATTTGGAAGGACAACTGACAGCCTTGGACAACAGTCCCACCTAGCAACCCAAGAGGTGTGACCACAGCTGCTAAAACTTCCAACATAGCCATGTCTTTGCTAATGGCTAACCCACGACTGACCCATCGCCTCTGGAGACGAGAGAATAGCTCAGTATTGAAGACTGTGCATTTATAATGAGTCTACAAATAGAGTTGGAACGGAGACAGTAGGTTTTATTCCGTGAGATAGCCTGTTAGAAGCTAGGCCGAAACCTCTGGCGGCTACGAAGCAGGCTTCATAACTCCCTGGGATAATTTCCTCTTGGAATCTGTGTAAGACTAGCACTTATCCAGCAACGGAGTTAAAACATCACACCGCCAGACTGACACGGAGGGGAACTGGGACAAATGGGAACAGGAGGCAGTGTCATGAACATTCGCCACGAATCCTAATGGGTAGAAATTGGATTGGTTAAATTTAAATGCTTCGCTTCAACAAAGCACTTAAGCAGATGCTCAAAGTTGAAGGCGTGCTTAAACTCAGCCTCGTTTATTAACAGCATGCGGGCAGGTGTTTCAAGTTAAGCACCACTTAAGCACTTCACTGAACTGGGGCTGCAATCTGCCTCCTCCATGGCACCGTCTGAGCAGCTGATCCAGCTGTGGCGCTTCCTCCTTCCTTCTGGTTAGTCTAGTCCCTTGCCTTCTGGGCTCCGTGCAGATATTGTTTGCTTGATTAATCCAGGAAGAGCCCAGAGGGAAAGCTGTGATTCACTTTTCCAGTTGTGCGTTTACAGGAAACTTGACGGGATATACATCATATATTGTAATATTTCCCATATCCCAGTGATATTGCTGCAAACGTACATATGTCAAGGAAGTCTCATTAAACTTAATAGTATAGACATGGCAACCTGCAAAAGGACACTGGCAATGTTAAGGTCTGGAGTGTTTTAGGGATACATTTTCAGGAGGGCCATTTTCCTCTTATAAGCACACAGTGCCTATTCTTTTGGGGTCAAATCCATCCCTGGGCAGAGACCCAGCACAAGGCCTGCGTACCTCAAACTCCCCAAACAGGTTTCCGAGGAACACAAAGGGTGCGTAGGCCTTGTACAGGCCCATGGCATAAGAGTGAATGTCTGTCTTTGTAAGGCTGAGAAAGGCAAGTCTGGTTGGGCTTTCGGCACAGGACTGTGGTTAATACCTATGGGAGTTCAACGCAAGGGCAGAATTTGGTTACAAATCTACAAGTTCCACGTTATTCTCTCCTAAGCAAATCATACCTAATCTGATCTGATCTGATCTGCTCACAAGTAAAAAGTTGTGCTGACTGGCACAGTCTCCTTGTGCTCCCCTCTCTGTAACCATCAGTTGTCTCTTGTCTTATACTTAGATCTACATTTCCTAGGACAGGGACTGCCTTTTTGTTCCATGCTTGAACAGCACCCAACCCCAATGATGCATTTGTCCACAACTGTGGTTTCTAGGCGCTATGGAAATGCAAACAAACAAAAATACAATTACGTGGCCAAGCGATCATTCCCAGGATATATTTCAGCTAGGAAGAACTTCAGAAACCAGAGTTTGGGATAAGAATATACATCAGTGATGAACAACTGGGAACATTTGGAGTTGGGAAGGCCAAGAGAAATCTAGGTCACCCTTTTCCAGCTAAACCTGGGACATTTTTAGTCATAGTAGCTACAATCAATAATTTGTTTTTACAGCAAACATGTTGCTTTTCCTGAACCTTGGTACGCACCCGACTTTCAAAAGTTGGCCACTTGTGCACATCCGCGTTTCACATTCTGGTCGCAAGCTGTTACGGCTGGTAACCTGAACCCACCTTTCCTGGCTGAGCACAGGACTGCTCAGCACTTTGTAGGCTCTGGCACTGTGCATTCAGCAGCACAAATCCAATATTTTTTCCCCATAGAACAATCTAGCCAGGGAAAGAAGTGTGAAGTTGTGGCAGAGTTGATGTTAGTAAGCTTCAAAACCAAATTTACCCTGCTTCTTTGCAGGCTATTGGAGTGCACATATAGTACGCATCTCAAAGGGAGGAGAGAGTAAGCGCATCCCTTCCCAGTTTGATGGTCCTCTTCCTGCATACCTTTGAAACAGCTTCCATTAAAAATAAATGAATGTAGGAAAGATTTACCATAAGATGATCTTTATCATTTGTTTACATTTTTTTTTAAATTGAAATCTTTGGCCTCCAGTCAGACGTGTAAATTTTGTGTTTAAAGAACAGATTCTCAGCGTAGTGTTTCTGTAAGCAATAATTCATTGCATGTAGCAGGGTTAATAATAAAAAAAATATATACCTTCAAGCAGCTGCCGTAAACCTGCCATGTGACTCTCTTCTGAACATATCATGATGATGAATGAGGCACATACTACGGCTACCTTGGCTCCAATTTTAACAGGATAAGTAAGGATGACACTGAAGCATGCTAACTGATTTATAGGGCAAGTCATCCTGAATTGTTCTGCTAAGTCTTCATTTGCACCATCACTTACTTTTTCCCACGTAAACCAGAAGATGCACTGGTTCTAGCCAATCCTCCTAAGCCCACTTGAACTCCTGCCCTCTGATCTGAAAGCCAGTCATTGTGACCCTAGTGTCTGCCCCCTTACACAGGAATGCATTACATCAGGAACCGTGTGGGAATCGGTTTCATAAGCTGGCTTCATTCGGAGCCTGATGAAGATTTTCCTCTGCTTCATTCTGAACAAATGGGCTACTGTACGACTTTGTTTTCTCCAGCTGAAATGGCCCCACACAGACAAAGACACAGCTCTACTCTTACTGAAGTCATCAGGAGTTTTTCCCATCTCCAGTTTCTTCAGAGTGAACAAGTCTCCAGCAGGAGTGTGGTCCAGTCCCTTGATAAAGGCACAGTCGAGATTATACGTATGCTGTGCAACCCTGCACCCACCCAGGTCAGCTCCTGCTCCAGAAAGCACTGTGTAGGGGAGACCTAGCTTGTGGATCCTACGCTTTCTCCCCAGCACCCAACTCTTGAAAAAGGGTGGGACGTGCACTCCTCAGGCTGCCTGCCATGCCGCCCAGTACAGGGAGTAAGGGCATTATATCCTCCCCTGCTCCCCAAGAGGGAACAGCACTCACATGCTCCCTATACGCAAGCTTGCGTGAGCCTTATGCACAAGCTAGCATAGGTACCATAGAAGACTCCTTGGCCCCTCTCCCCTTTCTGACCCATCAAAGCAGGGACAGGCACAAGCATGCCCAGTCCTGCTGCCACCAACGTCTACTTCTGCTTCCATGCAAATGTACTTAGGGTCCGACCGCTTGCACCGCGTCAGCAGACCTCGGTGGGAGCTGAGTTAGGCCTTAAGTACATTTGCACTGAAGCCTTATGCACCCATCAGTGCTCTTCTGCTGGGCTCGACTTACAGCTCTGTTCCCCAGCAGAGGTTTCAGCCAGGTAGGGCTCCAAGCTCATTTTATAATTGCTTTTATTTTGGGTTAGAAACAACAGCTCTTTTATAGTAATAGTAGCTGCAGTGTAACCACAAGGGATGTTAGTACTTAAAAGGAGGGAGAAGCCCGTCTTTCAGAAAGGATTTAGAACAGACAAGGCAATGGATAAGCAGTGACATGACAAGGTGTGTGGTTATGTTTTATACTTGCATGCCTGAGGTGCACTGTACGGGGCTCCCTGCCAAATGCCGATGAGCCCTCACGCAGGGTATTGTGAGTGTGCATCAGTATGCACACATCTATGGGCTTGAAAAAGGAGCATCCTGACTGACAGTGATGTTTGAAGTCTGTAATTATTACACCGCTGTGGAATCCATTGCCAGGTTTATGCAAGGAAAGCAAGCTCCATTTCTTTGGAGACTGCCACTTGGAAGACAAAACTCCCAGAGCGTTACCTGGTCCTGGCTTCGGCGTTTACAACTAACTGTCCCAGATGTTTTGCTAGCAGCACCTCCTACCTAATGGGGCTGTGCGAAATTTCACTGGCTGTTTCGTTTTGACTCATTTCGAACTCGAAACAGCAAAATCAAAATGAAGGGCTTCGAGACAGCCTCAGAACAAAATGAGTTCCCTTCCCCAGCCTGATCCTAGCGCTGGGGAGAACCGAGCTGGGCTGAGTTCCCTTCTCCAGCCCCATCGAAACACTGAAACCGTTTCAACAAATCGGAACGGAACAGTGTTTTTTTTTGTTTTGTTTTTTTTTAATCGAGACAAAACACTGCTCCGTTGAAACGGATGTCGAAGCAGAACGCTGCTGTTTCACACAGCTCTACTAGCTACTGCTTCAGCACAACTGCACCAACTGGTTACAGGAATATCAAACCAGAATCAGTTTTGGCCAGCTGGCGCCCTCGAACCACAACCACCCATCAGAGTCGAGGGAAGGGACTCCAGGACTGCGGAAGAGCGCTCTTAAATATTAGCTTGACTCATTAAATGGCCCAGTTCTCCAGGTACCTGCCCTCCTGTTTCCTTTTTGCAAACAGAAAGCTGCTTGGCACCTCTGTGAATAAAGCATCCTATTTGTGTACCTAATTTCAGCGTGCACATTTGAAAACTGGGGCTGGGGCTCTTTTGTGAGCAGCATGCTGTTCATCCATGAGCAGAGAAGAGCTTCCTTACGGCTGTGTTTTTCAAGCCTCAGGCAAGGGGATTTCAGCCCAGGTGTCCTATCGTCTCCTTTAGTCCACACTACTGTCCTTCTGCCACTTTGCCTGTCTCACAGCTCACACCTCAAGGAGGATCATGCTGCCAGAAATCTTTCAGACTGCCGGCTGCCACAAAAACCAACTCCAGAGGTCACTATGTCTGGAAAACGTGGACGGCAGCTATGTTGCCTGGATAAGTGGTGCGAGTGTGGTTTTTTTGCTCAAAGAGCCATTGACTTTCACAAATGGCCGACGGGCACAGTGATGCTCAGGAAAGAGTCTAAGACTAAGTGATCTGAAATCCCATTACAATTAATGCAAACTACATATCAAAATCCTCAAGGACGCTTTGACCATCTCATTTTAAATATCTCAGTGTTTGGTTGCTGTGACCGATACATTGCTACAATTTTAAGTGAATTATGCCCAGTTGAGAAGGAAGCAGGGAACTTAGTTTGATACTATAAAATGCATCTTGTGCTAGCCATAACGAGGGAGGAAAATATTCAGACTGCACGCTGAGTTTCATTTAAAAAAAGAGAGAAAAAAAACCCCAAAATACTGACGTAATAAGATTTTGTCTTCAGTCACAGTATTTGTCCTCCAGTGTAAATAATTTGGCACTCACTGACCATGAAGGTGTGTATGTGTAACACAAGCGCAGTGCTATGAGAACTAACTAATAACTTGAACAGAAACCACACCTTGACAACTTGGTTTAACCAGCTCATATTACTCATATAAGGACATTTAAAATCCTGGTAGCTTTGGCTGCGCTTTCAGGCAGGAGTATAGCTGGGCAC
Organism: Caiman crocodilus; assembly: GCA_030014935.1. NCBI lineage: Eukaryota > Metazoa > Chordata > Crocodylia > Alligatoridae > Caiman > Caiman crocodilus. The sequence continues at coordinate 25,403,483 of JAGPOW010003447.1, forward strand.
CACCTGCAAAGGGGATTCTGTGACTCTTCACTCCCATTTCTGTACCTTTTTACATTGGCTCTATGCACACTCCCTTCATGTTTACTTTCCATGAAGTCACTTCAATTCCAGTTTTGCTGGTGTGAGCATTCGTGCTATTGAATTTCTGAGTTTAAGTGCATTTCAAAGTTACACACGTGCTTGTATTTGTGCAGGGAGTGTTTATGCAGTCATCCCACTGGGGAACAGAAAAAAATAAAAATAAACTACCACTTCTGTAACCTATCATACCCGACAATGCTTTAATGCCGGCATGGCCAACGAGTAGCATGGGCAGCCCGTGCGTGGAACGTGGCAGGCTGCACAAAGGAGATGGGCAGTATAAGGAAGGGAGCACAGGGCAGGACACAGAAAGCTGAGCAGCAGCTTGGGCAAGGGAAAGGGGTCTGAGTGGCACTTGATGAGAGTACAGGGCTAATTTGTAGCATGCTGCCAAAAAACTTGCCTCTCTTGCTCTAGTGTTAAATTAAGAGAAGAGAGAATTTTTTGCAGTTTATCCAGTCAGCTAGACATGGCTAAAACACCATTTACACCTTGAGTTCCTTCCGTCAAAAGACAGGTGACATGCAGAAAGAAGCTGGGCAGCACGAGGAAACCTGTGGTGCCTGTGCTGTACCCACTCGGTGCCAAATAAAATCCGGTCATTCTGAAGTGTTATGCCTTGCACATCACCAGATTATAGGAGTGTCTTATCTGAGTTAAGGTTAGAGGGGCACCAACCCTAACCCATGCAAGGACAGACTATGGGTGTTAGTGCCGTGACGTCCAGGGTTGATCTGTCCCCTTTCAAAAGTCCAAAATTCTTCGTTTATATCAGTTATTCCTCTACTCTGATTTTCCTTCTGAACTTCCCAGAATTGAGTCAAAGGCCATTTCATGAATACAGTTTAAAAAACAAAACCAATTTTGTTAAAATCTGAATCCAGCAGAATGTCAAGAGTTCAGTGAGAAAGGGCACTGGGTGAAAAAATCCCAAAAGAAGCAAAAGGATGAAAGAGGCTCATTGAGAGGTTCACTGGCCTACTCTGGGATATGACAATTAGTCACAATCACAGCTGGACTGGCAAGCTTTACACAGTGCCAGATATTCGCTCAGCAGATGCAACAAATAAATAACCCTGCCATTCCAGATATGTTATGTCCATGTACATGTATACCACTATTTTTAAAAATCCTAATTTTAAAAGAATAAGATTTTTATACCCATCTATAAAGCATTTCTGACCACGAGCAAAGGAGGGCAGGGGCAAGAGGGGTTGATCCAGACTGCTGAAGGAAGTTCACAGGATAGAACAGTATCATACTCAACGGCTTAACTGGTGAACTAGGATGGTACCTAAAGCCAATTCCATACAGGGCTAATTACTTCAAACCACTCACAAACTGAAAAGACTTTCAGTAGTGTGAGACAACAAAACCCCAAACCATGCCTATTATCCCCAGGGATACTCGCTCCACTAAAATGATCTCACTCCCTTAGTAGAAAGGCAGCATTTAAAGAGCGATTCATTTTCAGTGAGGATGTAACTCTGAATCAGTCTTGAGCAATGACTAACAACTGGGCAGAATTAACTGGCAAGTCAAAGGATCATTTGGGACAGAGGAGAGAAACTCATGTCACCAAACAGTCAGTTTGGCCAAGCTAAAAATAGATAAAATGTTACCGTAGTTACTTTTCTTACTGTATAAAGTAGTTTTCCATTTTCCCTATTCAAAGAAAGACCTTAAATAAGAGATTTATTAAATTAACTGTTAAAGCATCAAGGCAATTGTGCAGATTTATCAAGAATTAGGTAGCCAGATTTGAAACAGCTACAAAATCTAGTCCTTAAAATAATACATGAAGAAAGCAGTCACTTTGGATCCAGTTTCTCTCCTAGATGCTTCTGCACTGCTCTCCTAGAAGTGAATGGATATTGTGCATGAACACTGAGAGGTTTCTTATCTCCCCAAAACTGGCCACATGACATGTTACCAGGTCCTTTACCATTTTCACCAGTTCAGTGCCATTAAGGTCAGACGGACAGTTACAAACACAGTCATAACACCTGCACAGAAGATGTGAACATTTCACCTAGCAGTTCCTGCATCAAGCATGGAAGTCCTGGTCGAGTAATACACGTTTTGATTTAGATTTAGAGCCTTTTGGAAAAAAAACGCTGCACCGTATCTCAAGAGTTCAAATGACAGAGAGTCTATCACATTTCTTGGTCGATGGTTGTAAAGGCAAAATTACGCCCGCTGTTAAAAATACCCCCCTTATTTCTAGTCTCAGTTTATCTAGCTATAGCGTCAAGCCAGTAGATCACGTTTTGCCTTTGCTTATTAGATCAAAGAGCTAGTATCAGAAATACCCTTCACGTACAGGAGCCTCCATTCTCTCTTAAGGTTCTCCTAAATAAGTCAAAAAAAGGCCTTGCTTAGTTTCTCACTATAAAGCATTCTGAGCAGCTGTCAGATGAGTGGCGACGCATAGGGGGTGCACGTGCTCAGACAATGGGAAGGGGGGCAGGCAGGAGTGCCACTGCCCACCCTGCGAGCGCCAGCTGGGGAGTGGGAGCACTGTAGCCACTTCCGGGAATGCTGCCGAGATCAGCTGCAGGGGACCCCCCCCCGGTCATTGACTGGTTGCTGGGGGGGGCATGTGCCCCCCCGGACTAAGGTGGCACCAGTCACCCAAGTGTCAGATCCTTCTCCAGAACTGACTCTGCATGACAGACAGTTGCACTGGTGCAGTACAACTCGGATTTCTTCTCTCAGTCACTGATGTGACTGGGGTAAAAAGAAAACTATCACAGTGGAGATCAACTTTCAGTGCGGTACAGTTAACACTTAGTGTAGAAACAGGCTAGCTACAACCGTGTATAAACACAGCTGTGATCAACAGGATTGTAGCACACATTTGCTGACCAGTACAACCATGAATCTTACTGGTAGAGAATTGTGCTATAATAAAGCTATGCAAAAGATGAACTCTCTCACATGCCATTGATGACATTCAGCATAGATTCGAGCACCTCTGACCACCCAGTGGAGCAACGCCTTGTTATACCCCAAAAGCTGTTAAGCAGTACACGGAAGCAGCTCTAGACTGAGCCTCAGAAGACTTGTTCTGGGCTTCCAGGGCAAGTCACTTCTCTTTTTACTTCAGCATCTTCATGCATAAAATGGAGATAATGATGCTGAGCTCCCTTGTAAACCCAGGAAGATCTACAGATGCAGAATGTTATATAAAAGCTAGATATTCTAACTAAACTTGGCTGTTTCCAATAGGATTTCACTTCCACAGCAGACCCTGACTGCGTCCGATTTTCCATCAGACCTCTCCGGAATTATTTAAGCACAGCCTGGTTGGGCGCTGGTCTACTTCCAACACTGGATGTTAGTCATCAACTTAACTTTATATTTGGCCTTTCTAAATGGAAAGAAGTCTCTGTTAAAACTGCTCTGGCAACAAAGTTTCTATTCACTGCTCATTTGATCTTATTCCATATCATGAAATATATTTGTGTCATTTAACTCAAAAAAAAAAAACAAAAAAAAAAAAGTGGGGGTTTTATAAAATAGCCCTTTGGAAGAAACTGTGAACCAATTGACTAAGTACAGACAGTCAAAAGCCCAAGGCTGAATCTATTCAGTCTTTGTGGTTTAGTCTAAACTGCAGAGATTAAGCTGAGAAACAACTGCACAGACATTCACTTTTGATTCAGGAAATGCAGCCACATGCCTGCAGTGGCTGAGGCCAGAAGCCAGGGGAACTAGAGCACAGCTCTCTGGCACATAGCCAGCATGGGCTGTGTGTTCATTTCCTCTTCCTGATGCCCCTGAGGTCTTTGGGATTTGCAGCCCAGACTCACAGCAACAGAACTCTGCAGGGTTGCCCATCACTTCCTCTTCCTGCATCCAGGTGCCTATGGGATTTGTAGTCCACAGTCGCAGCTGGCAGTACGTTTTTAGCAGGGCAGCTCTGTACTCGGGGGAAAGGAAGTTCAACTGCCGCTCCCTCCCCAGACTCCAGCTGGGGTTTGCCTGGGGGGTGGGGGGCAGTCCGCGCCTTCTTCCCCCGGCCCTTTCCCCACCACCCCTGCCAACCCTTCTCTGCTGAAGCAGACAGCACAGTCCAGCCCAGGGCTGGAGAGCATGCTGGGATGCTAGGGGACTATGATTTAACTTGAACCAGGAAGGGGTCCAGTACAGAAGCTTTATAAACTGGTTTGACGTCAGTCAAATTACATCAGTCTGATACCACATTCAACCAAGTTTATCTTAAACCAATTTCAGCCATTTTGAAACTGGTTTATGTGTACTGAACTTCTGTTCTGTACAGGTTTAAACCAGTTTCTCATTACTTAAACCAGTTTATGTATAACTTCTACCCCCAGCCATTAAGTTTAATGAGTCCTTTATAACAGCTCCATTTCCATTTCTTTAAAATATTTGTTACTGAACATAGGCTGGGTCATAGGGCCTGATGCAGCTTCTACTTGAATACAGAAGAACGCTCGGTGACGTCTGCAGGGATTTGGATTGGGCAGCAATGAAATCACACAGAACTTAAATCCATTTATAGTCAAATGAAGACTCCATTTCAATGCATTTCTGTTGATCACTAATAATGAAGCCCCACTCCAGTTCAGCATTAAAAAAAAAGGTTCCAAGGCACTTGCTCCTTGGAAAATAGCCCCTCAACGCGTAACTTATAGCTCCAGCAAGACTTTCACCTCTGCCTTCTCTGCCGCGTTGTAGAACAGAAAAGGGGGAGAAGGAGCGGCGAAGGGACTTCTGGCTTGTTGGTGGAGATATGAGGGAGTCCTCATTCTTCCACTTTTGGTATAACCCTTGTTTGGTGTCAAGTGCTCTGTCAGTCTTGCTTGAGTGAGCCACTTGCAGGGATATGCAGAAAAATGGTTTCTCTGTAATTGTAGAAAACCTTCCTTCTGGTAAGGTGTTTTTCCAAACAAATACTTCAGCTCATTTGGGGAGGGACCTTCATTTGCTCGTACAGGACCTACCACAATGCACTCCATTCTCAAAGAGGGTTGTTTCATTTAGGGCAGCTGTACAGAAGGAAAAGACACTCTCCAATAAAGAACAGTGCTTGTAAAACACTAATAGCTAATAACTTCATACTGGATTTCCAGGTCCAGAAAGCTAAAGAGTTTTTAGAAGGAAGCATAAACAATAAATAGTAGCTGTTTACATGAGGAAATGCCTTTTTAACTTGAAGTGGAAAAATCTTATAATCTTATCTAAATATATTAAAGATAACATTAGTCACTATTGTGCCTTATAAAGATCACCCATTCTGCTGAACAATTAAATAAATCTGTGGTTTAATAAGAAACATTTGGCCATGGAATGAATTCTAACGGCAGCAAAACCAAAATGCATTAATATACAACTTTATTTTGCTTTAAAATTGATCTAAAATAAAGGGACTTAGCAGAATGCTGTGAGGTTTGTTAACTAACAAGCTGCCCATTACAAAATAGGAAGAAAACTCATAGGATGGGATGCTTCTCCAAGCCAGACTTTGGTTCCAATTTTGCTATCAATGAAATCAGAGGATTTTGCCACTGGTTTTGAGGCTTCAGTGCTGTCCCACCAGACATAAATTTGCTTCTGCCAGGAGTCCTACAGTGTACAGATGTGAATTGAAATACCAGCAAACACAGAATCATAGATAAATAGGGCTGGAATGGACTTTAGAAAGTCATCTAGTCCAACTTCTGCTCGAGGAAGGATCACCCCAAACATCCATCTAACCTACACACCCAGTGACAGAGTCCATAGGCTCTTTAGATAATCTGTTCAAGTGCTTAACCACCTCTAGAGTTTGAAAACTCTTCCTAATATCCAACATAAATCCCCCTTTTTTCAATAGGCCAATCACTTCTGTCCTGTTCTCGGAGGACAAAGGGAACAGTTGCTCACAACTGTCCTTGTAACAACCCTTTTCCCTATTTATAGCTATCAAATCTCCACTTAAATCTTCTCTTCTCCAGGCAAAATAATCCTAATTTTTTCTAACCTCCCTACATCAAGTTTTGAAGACCTCTGCCCATTTTTTGTTGTGATCCCATGGACTCTTTCCAAATTCTCTGCATCTTTTGTGAAGTACCGAACGCAAAACTGGGCATAGGACTTGAGGTGAGGTTCTCCCAAGCTGGACAGCATGGAGGAATCACTCCTAGTGACTTGCATATAGCATGTAAATAGGGTTTTGTTGCAGTGTTATTAGACTGTTGACTCAGCTTGTGGTCCTCTTCAACCCTCAGGGCCTTTTCTGCAGCCTTGCAGCTAGCCAGTCATTCCCTGCTTTGCATTTATGCACTTCTGTTCCACCCTAAGTAAAATACTTTGCACCTGCCCGTAGGGACACTTTTCTTATTTCTTTCGGGCCAGCTTTCCCTATATATCAAGGTTATTTTGAATCTTAATCCTTCCCTCTTTCTGTCTGCTCCACAAGCTTGATGTTATCCACAATTTTACCAAACGTGCGCTCTAATCCATCCTCAGTCAAGATGCCAAACTGTACTAGATTTTGGGGAATCCCACTTCACACAGTCCACTCAGTTGTGGACTACCACAACCGATTACTTCCAATGCCATCTCTCTCTCAAAGAGAAACGAAAGAGAACAGGAACAGTCACAGCTGTCTCGTGGCTGCAGATGAACACCTCAAGGAGAGGACATTTCTATACAACTACGTACTGGATGAGTTAAGGAACAATAAGGAACACTTACCTGTTCACAGATAGCAACAGTTGGTCCACAGATGCTTTGATCTTGTTCTGTGCCTCTAGATGAGTCATGTTTTCTGTGCTCTCTCCATTAATTGCCAGAATAATATCTCCCGGGCAGAGGTTAGCCATGGCCGCCTTACTCCCAGGATTAATCTATACAAGGGGAAAACCAACAACAGACAAGAAGCATTATGAAAAAAGATGTTTAGTGTGAGGATTTGGAAGAGTAAACACATATGGTTTGTTCTTCAGAGTAAACCATAAGGAAGAGGTTTAGGGGAGTAGATGTCCAAGTTTTGCTGGAATCTGAGCTACCATAAGTGAACAGTTTTCTATGGAGAGGGCCACCGTGTTTTGCCAAGAATGAAGATGCTACCACAGTTTGAGCACTCGGCTCAATACTCATACTCTCGGATGTAGTCACAAATTTTGGGTGCTCATTTCTTCTCCTCTGAAGACAATGATCTGCAGCTATGCTGGATAGTGTTAGCCCTGCATCAGCTTCTGAGCCCTTTAGGGTGCAGACAGAAGCAGAGCTGACCTGAGCAGGTGCGGGGCCCAGGGCAAATCAGCCCACGCGGGACCCTGCTCCCACCGTGAACCTGCATACCCCGGATGCAAAGAAGCTGCCGTCACCACCAACGGGCTGGGGGTGGCGAGCAGCTGGACGTGAAGCCAGCAGCAGCAGCGTGAAGTTGCCATGGCCGCTCTGCCCTGTTCCAAAGGGCCCCCCAAAGTGCGGGATCTGGGGTAATTACACCAATTCACGCCCCCCGGGGACGGCCCTGGACAGAAGTACAGATCTCTGCTGTAACTGAGAACGCTTTGCAGGAAGTATTCTGAATTACGACGATCCCCCGGACCAAACAGAAGTTCACTGTTCATTGCAGGGGAAGAAAATCTAGTTACTGGCTAGGAGCCCGCAGCCGGTTTTGTGTAACAATGGCCCTTCCTCCCTGCAAGGCTGCAGTTTTTGGAGGGGTTCCCCAGGTGCCCCCGGAGGGTGAGGTGGGTGAATTGGAGCTCCCCACCTCGGAGGGGCTCCAGTACACCTGCTTCACCCTGCAGCAGGGCTGTAATACCCCCAAATTGAACTCCCTCCACTCCCTTTCCCGCCTCCCGTTCTGAAAACGGCGGCAGGCTGGCAGGCAGCACAGACAGACGTTACAGAGCATGCTCAGTTTGAAAAGTCTTCATGCGACCCCTCATGCAACGAGGGTTCAGATTTTCACTCGGCGGACCATTTTTTTTTTTAAGTGGTCTGCAGCCATGCACTTATGTTTGGTCACAGCTATAGACCACTTTCTGTGGCTAGATAAGGCAAAAATTGTCACTTCTGTTATCTTCAAGTCAACAGTGAGCCTTTGATTGGGCACTATTTGCAGACTCAAGTTCTCACTATAAAAAAAGCCCCACATAATGAAGGACCTGTTTCAAAGGAAGTTGAGCAGCTAAGTCCTTTGGACTCCTCCAAAAACTGCAGCTTATTTACAGCCTTCATGAAGTGTAAAAAGTTTCAGAGCTGAGTCTTGATGAGAAAACAAAATATTGTTTCTACAATTAAAAAAAAGCAGCTATAGCATGCAGCAGCTGCGTGATAGCAATTATCCAGCAGAGGCAACACGTTCCTCGTCACTGATCGGCTTTTCCTGACTACCATTCAAATTATCTATCACTTTCCAGTGTTGCATGAAACATCATACTGATTATTAAATCACCATAACTTTTCCCCTGCTGTTCATGCATTAATGCCAATATTCTATAATGTTTCAGATTTTCCCCTTGGGAAGACATGAGATGCCCAGGTGGCATTTGTGTCTGGACTATACAAACTCTGAGCCCAATCTTCTCTCTCATAACAAGGTCTAGTTTTTGTGTTGTTTGCTTGTACTAAGGCCCAATATGGTTTTAATTCTCACAAGGACAATATAAAATACAACAAATTGGATACGGGAGAGCTGCCAATAAACATGTATCCAACTATATAAACTGTTGATAGCTCTATATTTGTCCTCTAAATTTTTCCTCTTTTAATGGTGTCACATAGTTGCTCTAATAGCCAACACCATGGCTTAGCTAGTGAGAACGTGCATTGTGTCTGATGAGATGATTTGTATTTTATTGCCCTCAAAAAGTAACGCTTTTTGGATCTCGTTGAGTCTTTATTTATATTATAATAATCTTACGTCTCAGGAGACAGACAACTACTTGAAACATCTTTTGGTACAGCAGCTGAAACTTCTTTGACAAACAGACTGGGATCAGAAGGAAGTCTTCTTTAGGATCGACTGGAGATTTCACCTCCCCATCCCAGTAAAAGTAGCATTAATCATAAAATTACACCCTGCAACAGCTCTTGGCTACCTCCCTCTCTCATGGAGATCTCTCACTTGGTTTTACTTCTACCACAAGAGAGAGACTGTGGACTGTTTGCAACACGCTCACACCAGGATTGCATGTGGCAGGGCTGTTGCTTTTACAATGCCGGCACTACTAAGAATGATGTTTTGTATAGGAAGAAGGATTAGATTTGGTTTGAGAATAAAGCAAAAGGGCTCTCCAACCAACTGACTTGGTCGCTTCTGGAGGTTTCCAGGCAAGGAAGAAGAAACCACACCATCCACACCCCAGAAAGGACATTTCCTATACCAAACTCAACAACTCACTGTTCAACTCTGCACCATTTGTTATATAAATTAGCCTTATGTGGAGCCAAATTCAGGCCCTGTCTGATTTCTGGATGCTGGAAGCTATGGCCAAGCACTAGAGATTATTATTAACCATTTTCAGCCTCAAGGGACACATAGGGCTCTTCACTAAAACAAGCATGAGCATTATTCCTGCCTTGAAAAAAAGAGTATACTTGATGGAGCAAGGAGGAGCACTGGTGTTATCTGGCTTCAGGCCCCTGGCAGGAATGCAATGGACAAAAACCAAATGAGTGACCACAACTGGAGGCATCCAGACCATGAAATGCATGCAGAATGCTCCCCTTTCATGACTGTGGCTAGAGCATGAAATCTGAAGTTTGACAAAGATCAGAATCTCTCTTGAACAGCAAGGTAAGCAGAACCGGCAGCCTAAATCTGGCTCTTACGTTCCCTCATCATGAATCAGCTTTTATGATCTGTTTTTCAATATTTTGTTCTCTACAAACCGCTCAACTTTCTACTTCCCTCGCTCACTGGCTCCACTGTGACAAAATGTCTATTTTGTGCTGTTTAGAAATGAAAAGAAACACTAGAAATGCAATGGATTCCACTCCCCTCCAGCAAGTGTATCCAAATCTGAGATACTTGGAGAATAAGCCATTCATAAAATGGGACAGTTTGTGGTTTCATATATTTTGGTTTCTGATTTATTTCAAATTACTTTGGCAGCTCTTTCATATTAGACTTATTTTATGCTGTTCATGGGAATGCCTGAAGGTTGGGAATTGAATTGCATTTCCAGATCTCGTTAGTTTGGGACAGGACACCGATGGTTTGATTACTTGGGAGTTACTAATGTGCATCAGGATAGTAACATACCTTAGGCAAATTCTCCCGATGCAAACAGTCCGTTCCCATTGACATTAAATAGACTGGACCAAAACCAGAAACAGGGAAGCATATGTTAATATAGGCCCTTTATGTGTTGCCCTTGGCCCAGCCTGCATTTCAGTCTTCCAGGCTAGATACTGTGTTGAGCGCAGAATCCCACTGGCTTCAGTGGGACACTGTGTAGGTAACAGGGAATCTCTGCAGGTACAATAATGCAATAATGCAGGTGCTATACTGATTAGATAAGGGATCTACTATTATCAAATATAGTACAAATACAGTTCCTTTTAGGTCAAGAGAGAAGCCTGTGCTTTGAGTGACAAGGGGTCTAGTCTCAGTTTTCTAGAGACGTGGCTTTGCAATGTATAAAGTAATTGCGTATGCTGCAGACTGAAGGGCTGTGGGGTTCAAAGTGATATAACTGAAAAACGAGAGGGAGAAGAGATTTTAGGCAAGGGTTTTAACAGCCCCAGCATTAAGAGTCTGCTTGGACTGGTTATTGCAGTATGTGCAATGATTGAATCATGTTGGAGAAAGGTCAGAGAGCAAGCAAGGTTGCCTGTGCTACCGGTACTGTACAAATACTGTACAGCTAAAACCCTGTGCCACCCAATTCCATTGCTGCCTTCTGTGTCATTTGAAAGTCCCTTTTTAACCAGAAATCAGGGCCATTTTTTAAAAATAACTTATACTTAAGTCTGCTGATGAATTTAGTGAACTGGGAGGGAGTGTGTTTAAGATAACATCGGTAAAGGGGATTCAATATGTTGAAGCACTCAGATAAGAAGGAGAATGGACCAAACCTTTTCAGAAAAAGGCTAGTCACTCAAAATGGTTCTAAAATCAAGGTTGTGGGAACACAAACAATTTCAAAACTTATGGCAGCATCCAGAAGGTAGTTCCCCAGCTGAGGCAAGTCATTTTCCATGGAGCCAAGGCAGGTTGCACCACCCGAGGATTTGCCCTGTAATTTCCATTTTAAATTGTTTCCATGGACACTATAAGAACAAAAAAAAACCAACCTTGCAGTAAGACCTCCACTGTTGTTATAAATCAGATACTAGACAGTACTGCAGGGTATTCCAGGAAGCAACAGATTCATTCCTTTGACAAACACTTCTGGTTAACTCCCATAAAAGTTATTCTAAGCTAAGACTCACTTCTTCCATGATGCCCAAAAGCAGCGAGTCAATAGGGAAACCCTTCCCCCGGGGTTCCCCAGTGCAGCCTGTTCATTCTGCATCTATACAAGCTCTATATTACAGACTCTTCTGGATGTGGGCTCCCTGCAGGGTAACTTTTATACAGCAATGAGTATAGGAATGGAATTCAATGATTAAGGATCTTGAGCCCTACTGATCGTATGATCAGCTAGTGAAGACTTTTATATCTCAGGGAAGGCCACAAGAACATACAGGTGTAGGAAAGTACGTGCTAGGAAATCGTATTTTAGGACTGGGAACCATAAACATTTGTGCACTCTGTTCCGGAGACATTCTCTTTAAAATTGTCTCTATTTTAAATGATTTATTACTGTTCAATCATGCCGACCTATCTGCCCACACTTGCAAAGCAGCATTTGCCTTCCTCTTCCAATACCTTGGTACTTTGAAGATATCTGTAGAAGACATTTCTCAACTTGATCCTCCTTTTGCATCAGGATAAAACACAAAGATTTCAGTGGAATGGTTTCAATTTTAGAGAGTCAGGTGTAATAAGAGAATTGAACCCTCTCTTTTACAACCTATTCAAAACACTGACAAACAGTGCTAAATTTCAAAAACCCGCGTGTCATTTGACCACCATTAGCGACATACTCTGGAAGAGGAATGCATTTTATGTGGAAGCAGTTGAGGGAGGGTCAGTTATGCCAAATAGTAACACGCACATATTTAACATAATTTGCAGGTTGTGCAAAGCCACTGTTATGTGGCACAAGGTGAGAAGCTGTACAACATACTAAAGAGTGACGTCAGTACTCATGATAATAACATTTGCCTTTTGGAGCAGTAAGATAGTGAGTATTTGGACAGACTTACAACCAAGAACAGAAACAACAACCTGGACTTAAAAAAGAAATCCTGGAATTAGCAAAGGAAATGTTTCTTTTTGAGACAAGCCAGAATTTGGTGTCAACTGAAAATTCCCTTCATGTTCCAGGTCCTCAATAAAAGATGTTTAATGATGCTAGATCTAGCTCTGACCTCTCAGCTCCCCCATTAGTTAACTTTCCCAACTCAACACATTGTTAATTATCATTTTCTTGAATACAGTCATCCAGCCAATATAAATGCACGGCCAAAATAAATTAATTGGATCTACAATGCAGATAAAAGACCCACCAGGCTGAACAGATGTAACTTAGTAATGTTTAACAAAATACTTCAAGTCTGCATGCCCTTGTAGACCTTTCCCACCATTTCCAACTCCCCATTTTTCAAGTAATATGTTCTGGGGAGATTGTCTATACGCATGCATGGGCACAAAAATAAGTTGTTGATGTACAAGAATCATCATGTGTTTCTGCATATTAGGTGATGATCACATATATAAATGACACAGACGTCTGCCTTACCAACTGAACTGCAAGTACATCATTTATAACAACCCGCTCCTTACGTAAAACAATATGAAATGAGAAGGCTCATTACCTCTCCCTAACACCCCCCCCAAAATAAAACAACCCAAAACAATCCACAATCCATTACTTTTATTTTCAAATGCTGATGCAGAGACATTTTGGAAACTGAAAATACAAGAAGAAATTAAAAACTTGTAAACAGATTTGTGACAAAGGCATAGGACAATTTGGAAAGTATGTCACCGATGCAAGGGCAGGCAAGGTTATTTGGGTAAATGTGGTATCTTTTATTAGCCATCACATTTACCCAAATAACTTTGCCTACGTATCCCCTTAGATCAACACAACTACAACCAATATCACGGATGCAAATCATTTTCCCCTTACAGTATAGATAACAGACTTCCCATGCGTGTTGCACCTTATTAGGTGTTCTTCATTTAAGTATTGGCAATGCTGTAGGAAGCCTGCCTCTTTTGAGGTTTGCTTCTCCATGAACAAAGTATACACAGGTGCCACCCAGGGTGTTTTAATCATCACTGCAGACTATTTTGCCTTGAATTAATTTTAGAAGCTTGGTTCATCTCTTCCCAGTCGCTTTGTGCCACTCCAGCTGCCCACAGACATTTCTGACCTTGAGATGAAGTTCTTACATTGGGTCTCCACTTCCTCCCGGTCATACTTTACAGCTACTGAATCTATGCCTGTACCTGACTGACTTATGTTTCCATAACCAGGGATCAGACGCGCCCCACAAAAGCCCACAGATCCAGGGAGTGCAAAGACGGCATAAGTGCACTTGTGTCCACTATTCTGCTCCTGCACCAAGCACAGGAACAGAAAAGCAGACTGCCTTCTTGCATTTGAGCTGTTAGCAATACAGCAAGCCAACAGCATGCTCTATGCCAGGGGCAGGCAATTATTTTGGGCAGAGGGCCGCTTACTGAGTTTTGACAAGGCATTTAGGGCCACATGACAGGCAGCCAGGGCAGATAAATATTAATTTTCTAATTTTAGGGGCCCCACGGGCCGGATAGAATAGCCTGGCAGGCCGCATCCAGCCCATGAGCCACATTTTGTCCATCTCTGCAATACAAAAGCCACACAAACTCAGCCTGTGTCCCAGAAAGCTCAGACTGACCCAGACACACAGGAACTTTCGAGAAACACAGAGGAGATGTTAATACGAATGGCGATTCAGGGGAGACTATACATTTACCCTCCCTCCATCCCTCTGTGCTGTGTTGGAGACACTGACTGATGTGGGCGATTTGATAACACAGGAAGTTACAAATGAACTGTGTTTTCTCAGTTGTGGAATGAGCTTTTAAGAGGCTTTTCACTCATTTTTACCCCATCCCCTTTTTCAGTACGGCCACCCACCACTTTCCTTCCCTCCCAGGGCACTGGAGCAGCAGCATCAATGAGTCTCTTTGTGGTCCTGCCTGCAGCTGCTGACACGTGGAGTGGTCAACCCTCTCCCTTGGAGACTGTCCCACTTCCGTCACGATACGTAGCCTGCTTCTCCAGAGACTAATCAGCACGGCTTGCTTTCAAACTTATGACCTTGGCTGCGGATGGCGCTGCTACGCCAAGTTACAGTATCCCACAAGTTAGGAAAAAATAAACAGTAGAGTGGATGCTTAGGTCCTATGGAATAGATTTTAAAAACACAGTGGCTATCTTATCTAGCCACTGGAGCCTGGTTATGATTTACTAAGCGCTAACATCTGACTTCAAGCCAGAAAAAGAAAATGCACTGAGGCTACTGCTTTCGTGTACGAGTTGAAGCTAGGAGTTGCGCAGCATCATTTTGTGACATACGTTTTCTAGGCTAAGAAAAGGTTACGCTCAAAACCCTGTTCTGGCTGTCCTCAAGGAGATCAAAATCAGCACCTTTCCAGGATGATGGACTGCAAGCTACACATCCAGCCATAAGGGGCCAAAGGGTGAGAGCCATGGTGAAACCTCAGGCCATGAGCTGAGGGGGAAGAAAATTGCAAGCACTCCCCCCCCCAAATACAGCATCCTCCAAATTCTTTACCTCGGGCTCTGAGGAAGCCTGCCGAACGCTAATCTGCTGTAGGCTTGGGGCATCAGTGCAGGCAGCATCTCCCTCCATGCGTCCTTCAGGGCTTTCTCCCAGCTCCCCGCTATCAACGCTCCAGTGCAAATGACCTTTCCCGAAGAGCTCCCACAGGCCACTGGGAAGTGGCCGAGTCCATCCCCCCGGCTCCATCGGCCATCACAAAAAGGGGACTGTCAGCTTCCCGGGTGCCGCCAACTGCAGGAGGGACAGGATCTGTGCGCAATGGGAGCTACCCCAGGAAACTCGTGTCAAAGGTTTTATTCCCTGAAGGATGGATCCTAGGATTTGGCTCATTATCTTTAGCACAGAGGATGGGGGATTAGATAGGATCAACTTCTTATGCTGCACCCTTCAGGTCTCTTCCCCTTCTCCCTCATACCTCCAGAGACCCTGCTTCTCGACTTCCATCAGAATTTATATTTGGAGTCAAACAAAATATTGAAATAGCAACAAATAATGACAATGCTGAGGGTCAGCTGGGGATATATCATGCATAAGACCATAAGAGAAACCCACTATTACCAACAAAGCAAATCCCAAACTAGCATCGCGCGGAGCATCACCATCCTGGACATTTAGGGACCAACTCCGCACTCATCATTCACATTAGAATAACTTTCCTCAAGCCCGGCTGCAATCAGACTTTGTGCTTATGTCACGGTGCTCTTTTTCCCAGAGCCTATTCTTTGTCCTTTTAGGCCGTAGGCCTTCAGTACAGATCCTGCGCCTTCTTGAATTCCTGAAAAATGCCCCGTTTGCCCTAACGTAATGCAGTTAAAAATGACAAATTGACAAGAAGAACATTTTTTTCAGCACACACATTAAACTAACTGCATTTATGGAATGGTGGTAATGTTCTCTCCCAGCAATCCCTTAATTTTACCTTTAAATATGAAGTCACGGAAATAAAGATGTGCTCAGCCAGCAAACCTGACTTAAGGTATTTTCATGAGCTATCACAAGCTACTGTGCTTTTTTCTCTTCATCAGTAATGCTTTATTACAGGGAAGTTAGAGCAACTTTCTGTTCTGCAAGCATGATCAAAAGGCCTAGATAGCATACGGTCACATGTGGCCTTTCAAAGGTAACAAGATAACGTGACAAAATTAACAGCTCCCCACAGAATCAGTAACTTTGTTCTGTTATCAGATAGCAGGCCATATAACATTGCGGTATCTTTATTGTTGGCTGTTGTTTTGGTTTTGTTTTTTAAAACAAGAAAATATTAAAAGTTAAACTGTGCACTAGTGAAGCTCAATTCCCTCCCGGTAATTATTTACCAGTAATGTTTTCTTGCCCATTTTATTAAGCTCTTATATTAGCATTGTGCCTGAGCTATTCATTTTTCTTACTAATGTGATACATTGAGTGCCATTATATGTGATGGGAAACAATATTATTCTGATTCATGTACACTGCAAGTACATTCAGTAAAGCACGGTGGTTATAAATGTAAACCTTTTCAGTTGTAAAAGAAAAAAACGAGAGAGAGAAAACTTAAGAACTGATGGGTATAAAACATAGTGTTCTTTGTGGGCCTGATTTTGCACTTTGCAGTAGCAGTATGATAATCTTAAGAATTTGGGGATAAATAGTTGCCAAAGCTAGTCTGTTGATGGTATTCAGATGCCTAAAGATGCACCTCTAAAAATGTGGACACCCATGATGATGTAGATGCCACAATGCTATAGACAAGGAGGCCCTGTGGTGTGTGGTGTACAGCTGCAATCCCATTTTCCACCTCCTATTCATAGCCCATGAACAGAGCCAATCCTCCTCCTTATCCTCAGTGGCAGGGATGAACTGCAGATACACTACTACAGCTGCCTCCATCATGCCTACTAAGACTTAAAAATTTTGCAGAATCAAGCAAGTTACACGCACAAAAAAAGTCACCTGTTGGCCCACATAGGTAGGAAGGCAAAAACCCTAATGTAGACACAATTAGACCACGATAATAAATCCTTTTGGCAACATACCCTTTTATTTTATTCAGTGAACTGGTTTCAGCTGCAGCAGGAAAAGTTCTTTGCCCATCTAATTTGCACCTCCCCTCCCCGTTTGGACACATTTCAAAAGGGCAGGGCTATGGCAGGGCTATTGCATTCTCGCCATTGTTATGTGTGGATAAGCCGGGAACAATGCAAGTATAGAAAAACAGCTTCAACTTTACCACTGCTTTCTTCAGGGGTAAATCTGAAGCGGTTTTCCTACACTGAAATCCTTCCCAGCCTGTCCACACATAACAGTTAATAATAGTCGCTGCCCTTCTGAAACATCTCCAAATGTATGTGCATCCACACCCTCAGAAAACTTTCTAGCACAGCTGTACAGCAAACCTTACCATGGGTAGACAAGCCCTTATAGTCCGTTTCTGGAAACGAGCAGAAGAGGTCTGTGAAAGTCTGTTTGGAGCAATCCCCTTTGTGCTTCACAGGAGACCAAAAGAGGTTGTTTATAGCTTTTTATTAAGGATGCCTGGATTTTTCCTCCAATGCACAAATGTATATTATACCTTTCTAATATACGCATTAAAGCAATGTTTTATCAGGTTTGCAAGGCACGGGTAAGTATGAGAAATCAAAATGTATGTTGCAATTGATTATGAAAGTTCAAGAGTTGGGTGAATTTACCTTGTACCCTACTGGTATCATTGCAGCTTTCTCACTTGAGAGCTTGATCGGATGGCCTGAACCCCAATCCTGTTCCCACTGAGCCCAGGAAAAGGGATGCCATTCTTGTGGAATGTGAGGTTTTCTGAAAAAGGAACAATGCTTATTTTCTGACATTAGGCATAAGGGGGGGTTTCTGTTTTTATTTTTTAATTTGGAAATCCCATTGTGTATTGTACTCAAATAACACCCGAGTCATTAATTTCCAGTGAAATTACTCTGAACCTCTGGTGGACGCGAATGTTAAACTTGGTGAGATTAGCAGCATCTTTTCACACACCTGTATTCCATCAGAACGGATCAGTGATAGTGTGAACTTCAGAAGTGACCTTGGGATGCTTGGATGTTTTTTACTGCTTGCACACAGTGCAGGCGTGCAAGTTAGTGATATCGTTTGCCAACCAAATTCATCAAAATGATTTTTAGAAATAGCCATGAATAATAAATTTCGCTCCCCAGAGAGAGAAAGATTATTACTGAATCATGTGCTGTGGTTTGCCTTTCTGTAATTGTTTCAAGGAACAATCCTTGTTTCACTGTGAAATTATGTATCCTGTGATGTAACAGCCAACCCAGCCTTAGGACCCAGGTCCACAGAGATTTACAACAAAAAACAGTGTTTCCCACCATCATGCATTTGCTGGCATTTGTTAAGTACCATATTTATTTAATAGAAGATGACCCTGAATACTAAGATGATGCCCCCGCAAACATTAAATATATGGAAAATCTATCATTTTCTTATAGTTTTTCCAGGTACAGAATCTAATTATTGGAGGTTTGCCTTGAATTTTTTCCTGCCCCACTGCTACAGCAGGGAAAGAAAACTGGGGTGGGGAGGCGGGGGTTAAGTAGCCCTCTGCTCTCTGCTTCCCTCTGACTTTTTCCCCTGCCAGCCCCTTCCCCCTCTCCATCAGACCCCGCTTTCCTTGAGCATATGGAAGTAAGAAGCAAATTTGAAAACCACCTTGAACGTTACCTTTTTTTTGAAACTGCTGCAAGCTTTAGCAGAGGTACTCCATAACCACACTTCTGAGCAGCACTTTGGCACATACTTATATGTAGGACAAAATGGACATGATATTAGCCAAAGGCTTGTGATTTGCCACCTAGTTCATTGGGTTGGGCTCCACCAGACTCAAAAGCGTTTCAAACCAGTGACCCTACAGCTCCACACGGCTCAGTACGTAGGTGTACTCCAGATACCCCACCCTCCACCAAAGGATCCCTGTGCCATTTAGCCCTCTCATGACTGGAACTGGGTGATCTTGTGAACAGTCCTGGGAAGCTACAACAGTTTATGTGCAGATGAGGTGCAGGGCAACCTGGTCCAGCTTCACCTCATGGAAAACATGGTCACACTAATCGCACACACCAGAACGAGAGGGGCCGACAGAGGGATTCCGGGAGAACTGTATGCAATGTTGTAGCTCACCATGACTGGAAAGAGTCGGCGGTGAGGGGGACTATACTTAGTGGGCATTACCATATGTCTTATTCAGGTATGCTGTATTAATCTGCCCTTGTGGTAGGTTCCCATCAGCATATCAAAAGTAGCAATTCAGGCACCAAGAGGAGGGGGTCGGGATTGGCTCTGGCCCTCCCGGCGCTGGCCTAGCATTGCAGTACCGCTAGGCCCAGTGCCAGTTCCCTGCAGAAGGAACACCTGCCCCCACCCCCCTTTTTTTAAGGGCAACATACATTCACAGCATGTTTGCCCAGTGTGGGCCATGTGTATCGTAGTCATGCTCAGTGTTGGCTGCATTTAAACAACTACATAGTTGCTTTTCATTAATGATCACGTGCTGCTTTTGGCAGCACTTTAATGATAGGCAATGTATTTAGTGAGATTTTCTTGTATGCAATTATGAGGGGCTTTTTTCCTCATGCAAATTGAGAGGGGGAAGGGGGAAGGGAACACCTTGTCTTGTATTCGAGTAAATATGGTATTTAATTTCACAGCCATCTACTACACTTTAACAATAGTGATGTTGATAAACTTAAGAACAACATTTTGAATTATTTACTGTCTCTCATATCCAGACCCAGAAGCCAAGTGGTTTTATAAGAATCCTATCTTTAATTTAAAAACAGAGGGGGAAGTAGGTGGCAGAGAAGCCTTCACGACTGTTAAAACTGAAAACACGAAGCATGTACATCCTAAAAGCTGGGAAGCTGGATTACAAATAAAACTAATTTTAAAGTCTTTGTGAATTTTAAATAAGTTGCCTAACTTTGGAGGCCTGATGTATGATTTTTATATGCTTGGGGCTGACCATATTTTTATTTTTAAAACAATGAGACAAGGGTTATGTCTATCATGCTCTTTGTTAAAAACTAAAAGGACACGTAATATTTTGGCACTGGAAAAGTACACGTCATTTTAACTATTTTGATCCAGGAAGAAGCTAGGTTAATTTAAAAAAGTGTAAAGTATCTAGCATTTTGACTACATATCTTTTTACAGGAACTCTTGACACCTGTCTCAGCACAATGGTTGAAATTTTATTTTAAAGCTGTCGATGTCATTAGACTAACATGTTTAAAATGCTGTAAATCCTCTTGATCATGTAGAACATTTTCTATTTTGTTCAGCTTGGGAAAGGCCGTTGCTGTTATAGGGCGTGTTAGGCTTATTTTGCTAAGCTCACATCAAGGTCAGACCTCATATGAATGGAACTATGTGAATCATTCTTTCCACCTGGTTTCCCATTCTGGATTATCAGTGTGCTTGATTACAGCAATTAGCATTCAACTTTCACTCTAGTGCAGTTATCTGTTGTAGTTATCTTCTGAACCAATACCAGGACCAGCCAGTAAGATTTTTATTCTGTCCTTGCACTTATTTAGTAAAATCTGAGAACAGGGCATTTAGGCAATGCCAGAATATATTTAATTAATTTCCACAAGTTCTTTGACTGAATTATTATAATTGAGAATCTTGGACAGTCCCAACCAGAATTGCATTCTCAACCTCTCTTACAGTTAGTTCTCAAAATAATCAAGCATACTTATGAGAACATCCGACATAAGCAAAGTGCTTTTCTTATACCTGTAAATATACTTTGAATAAAAAAAAAACAACAACCCCCCCGCGCTACCCTGTGGTTCTTTCATACAGGGTGGTATATAATCAGGCAAGGCTAATCTCTGCAGCATTTCTTTTAGGCTTTGTGTATTCTAGCCAGTAGAGTCAATCCACCCGAAAGCTCTAATAGACACTGATTACAGCAATAGATTAAATGATACAAGCTCTGTTAAGCATAATCAAAGACAAATATTAGAACTCTAGAGATCAGAAAGCAAGCCAGGGAAACCAAACACACAATGGCAGATCCACAACTGGATTTTGGACTCAATGGACTTGAGGCATCCCTCCATAACTTTCATGAATTAGGTGGCATTCAATTTCTAAAATTACTTTCTATATTACAATACTTACTACCTTATACAGGGGTTGGACATTAGGGGTGGGGGAATCATCCAGGCAGGGACACACCTGAGTCTGGCTTATTTGTTTAGCTCCACACACCTCACCTATTTCCATACCCCTCATGGTATACTTCAAAGCTAGGGACAGCCATCAAAAACCCTGAGTTGATTCAATCTTTACAGGTTAGCCCAACCTGCAAAACTGCAGCTGATATGGAGGTGAATAGACATTCCCTTTTCAATCTAGAAATGCAGGCACATGCCTCCAGTGGCTCAGCTAGAAGCTGGAGGGCACTAGAGCGGCCCTCCCTTCCCTTTGATAGGGCTGAGCTGAAGGAGATGTGGCCAGGCCTGGGAAGGACACTCTGATTAGGGAGGGGCTCCCTTCCTGCTCCTGACCAGGAGGGAGCCAGCAGGGAGCTGATAAAGCACTGAGTTACAAAGCAGGAAGCTACACAGGGATTTGTTAGCATTTAGCACACACCAATAAAACAAAAGGATCTCTCATTAGTTCAAGCTCTTCTTAACTGTTTTCCTAAGAAGGAATGGAGGGACATTGCCAGCTACCTGTTGATTAGCTCCAGAAAGCTCTAAGCTGACACTGTCCTGTCTGCCACAGCATGAACTGTAGCTAGCACATGGTCTGCTAGCTAATGCTGAGACGTGCCTGTATAAGGCAGAGGGGAGGGGGAATCCTTGCTTAACCAGGGGTGGGGGGAGGGGAGGGAAGGAGGAAGCCAGGCAGACACCGCTGTGTCTACAGTTTCTGCCTGAGCTGCACCAAGGGTGCAGAAGGGCTAAAACAGAGAGACAGCCCCACCCAGCAAAGCAGGTGGGATGCTGGAGGCTTCCGATTCAACTTAAACCAGGAAGGGGTCTGGGACAGACACTGCATAAACTGGTTTGACCCAAATCAATTAGTTGAATGTAGTGAGATACTACATTCAACCAGATTTATCTCAAACCAGGTTCAGCCATTTTCCAACTAGCTTATGTGTACTGAACATGTGTTCTGTTACAGATTTAAACCAGTTTGTGTGTAACGTCTGTCCCTACCCCAAAGGATCTGGCAGCACCGAGGGTGAGAGTAACTGATCTAGATACTATGATGACTCCTTTTACCTGATGAAGTGAGCTGTTGCTCAGACAGCTTATACATCTCGGATTCAATTCATCTGTCAGGTGCACATCTTCTCTGCCTTGTGCCTGGCTGCAGACTAACCCAGCTGATTGCCTCTACTCATAAAGAAATAATGGTCTAATCTGAGGGTCTCAAAACAGGGGAGAAGGTGGAAGGTGGGATACACTGTGGCCCTGGCTTAGTCTAAAATGTTTGTCTTGTGTAGTACTGTGATGTGCACAACTGTGCCAGGACTCAGCATCACAGTGATAAGCATCCTAATGATCAGGCCGCCTTACAGCTGGAGAAAGGGTTTACCAACTTTTGTATATGCCAGAACAACTGCTCTGTCAATAGACAATTTTATTCTTCTAGTCTCCCTCAGGGACTAATGGAATTTAATGGGAACAAACTTTTGCTTGAATATAAAATAAAACCTGAAGCTATTCAATTCCCTTTAAACTAAATACTTCATCGTTCAAACCATAGAAGTTCAAAGTAGACTGTAAATCAGTTATTTTTCATAAGCTACTTTGTTTTGTATAAATCTGGAGCAATATTGAAAACATTCTCTAATGCAATACTAGAAACGAACAGGCAAGTAAATGTATTAAGTTAGCCAGGACAGTTATGAGTAATTTGTTTCATCCCGTGAAGTATGAATTTATTCCAAGCATCATGGTCTAAAAAAAAGGCTTGGAGTAACTTTTCTGACTAAGCTGAAAGACGTCATTGACTTCTGTGTGGTTGGATAGGAGTGGGCCCAGGTAGCAGTACATTTTAAGTAGGCATAATGCACATAAGAGTTTATCTACAGAAAGTCAGGGCTCCTGCTTTCTATTCAATGCTTAAATGCCAGTAGCAGGTACTATATAAAAACATACGATAGACAGATAACCCCAGTCTGCCATACTATACAACTTAGGTGTAATAATACCTTGAAGAGGATGTAAGGCTCATTGTCTGTCAAGTGCATTGAGGATCTTGGAAGAAAGCTGCTGAATGCATTATTCTGTTTCTATTATTACACCAAGGCTGCTGGAAAAGATGAAGCATCAAAGAAATCTGAACTATGAGCTGGAAGTACAACAGCATTCCCACCGAGCGCTATTCATACAATCTGTAGTTCTTAGGCTGATCAACTAAGCAGCAGCAGTTGACAGTAACCAGATACTTAATTAAATCTTAAATCTCATTTCTATCACAATAACTGTCAAGTCATCAGGCCAGCTTGAAGCAGCTGTTGCCTCTGTAAGTGTCACAGACGGAGGGACTAGCACAAGATGTACTCAACTCAGCTCTACTGGATTGTAAACCCAGGTATGAAACCTCAAGAAACTCACGTGCTTCCCCTCGTGGCTCAGAAGACAGCTCTAATGAGCAATGCCATTCCTGGCACTGCATTGCTAGTCGAGTGCTGACACTAGTTAATCAAACATCATGGCATATTTCAGTACAAGGTATGTTTGAAGCTGCTGAGCAAACCCAGCCTTGCCAATTCACAGAAAATAGAGAAAAAGTGAACTGAAGTATTTCTTCCTTCTAGCAGACCAGCATGTATTCCCAAGTCTGCTGTCCTGTTGTTGCTCCTCTTTTATTTATTTAAATTAAAATCATAAGCAGTAAGATTGTATTATTAAAAAAAAAAAGTGTCCCAAGCATGTGCAGTGTCCCAAGTATGTGCAGGCTGGCGCTCCAGCCTCCCAACAGCAATCTAGCACTAGAGTTATAGAAATCCCCGCAAAACCACCTTTATGCAGAGACACGGCAACAAGCACAGGGCAGCTCTTTACCCACCTCTGGGAATATCCACCTTCTGCTCCCCGCTGCCTTGAAGGACCAGGCTATTCTACCTGGTGACGAGGCAGAGGGATACGGGTTTTCAAGAGAACACAAATCTACTTCAAGAAATATAGGAGATTAGCAATCACGTTAACTTTTCTGGAACGGACAACTGTCTGAACCTCACTGCGTGAAAACAACGGGCTGAACTAAGGGTGTTGGCCTTAGTGGAACTAAAACGTGAAGGCCAAAATCTGCCTCTATTTCCACCTTTGCAATCCCATTTGTGTAAATGGACTTTGGGAAGTGGGCCACATGCTGTAAAGGCTCCTCATCTGCACCCCAGGTGAGCGCTATTTTCAGCGTGCTTGCTGTAGGTCTGCGAGTGCTGACAGGCCTCCACATCGCGTTCAAATCAGGGACCACAAGCAGAAGTTATTCTTTCCCATGGCAGTCTACTAATAGGCAAAGAAAGCCAATTATTTATCTGCTGGATTTAAAGCGCGCGCGCACACACACACACCACACACACACAGACAGAAGATAAATGGCTTAGGTCTGGTCCTGAAGTAGGAGTCAGAACCAAATTATTCAGCCCTGAGCTATTAGGGAGACATCATTGTCATGCTGAAAAATAGTGCGTCAGCTCTTGAAATCCTCCCTCTGTCTGCACACAAGCTCCTGTTACAGGCTATGATCATGCCCACAAGATTCAAACCCAGACATTTTTTCAGCAAACAAAATCCATGAACGTTATTTGTTTTATGGGGCAATACTTTAAACATAACTCTCTTCCCCTGTTTGTTTTATGGGGGGCAAGTAAGTTTTTTTGAGCTTCTATATACATGTGTGAAAGATCTGAACCAACAGTACATTTGAATGTTTTGTATACTAGGTCTCCAATTTTGGCAGCTGAAAAATAAGCATTTTAAAGTCATTCAGAACTGAGGAGAACATCAGGGCTCAGACTACTTACTTTGGAGAAGCACTGGAGAAGCAAAAAGCAAGCTATGAAAACACCCAGAAGCCTAAAGGAGAGGGAGAACAGATGACATCATGGGCAATTAGCTACAGGGATGTGACTGGCAGACAGAATAACTGATCAAGTCTGTATTACTGCAGTAGCATCTAGGTGCACATGCGCAAACAGTATAAGCAAACCCAGATTTGTCCTTAAAAATGCCAATCCCCCAAAAGGGACTGAGTTTATTTTTCAAAATCCTAAAAGTTTGAAAAGATTAAGAAAACTGATAAGATTATGAAAATCATGAATTGAGGGTTCTTTTTACTTGTCTCCTGGTTTCTAAGCCATGATATCCAACTTTATTTTCTGTTACCATAAAGTTAGAAACTTAGGTACAAAGTGGAAGCTTTAAAGAAATCCACCAAACATTATGAAATTTCTAGTAAAAAATTTTTTTATCATTGAAGTGCGCCATAATGCCAAAAGATCAGCATGCTTCATGGCCTTGAACAGGATTATTGCATTCTCTGTAGGCTTTTCATCTCTACTCTATGCTGCCTTCATCCCCAAAAGACAGCCATGTCAGTTAGGGCAGGCTATTATTGCATACAGTCCCCTCCCGATTTAGACAGCCACGAAACAGGGGTTTCTTGGACCGCGGTGAAGTCCATCTAAGCATTTTAGGTAATGTGCATTGTTCTTTGGTTCTGGTCCTCTCTTTTGGGATAGGGAAGTATACTAGTTTCATTTTTCCTTACCAGTCAGTTCAGTTTAATAAATTAAATGTAGTCTATTCCCTTGTCTGAGCAGAATGTTGCAATATTTTGGCTGAGGGGAAAAAAAAACACCAAAACCACATGCTTTCCACAGACATTTAAGAAGGGAGGGGATAACATAGGGGCATTTTCACTGCCCTTTGGTTTCGCAAAAGCTTATCTCCACTAAGTCTTACAGTACAGCCCAGTTTGATCTGAAAGCGTCCTATTAAATCTGCCCAAGTACAACTGTCTAATAGAAATAACAGACACCTCAATAGAGAGTGCAGCAATTCATACATGTCTAAGCTCCAGAGCCTAGCGTCCACATCCTAGTACAGCCTGCTACAAAGTTAATCTCTCCATTCAACCAAATGCGTGGGTTAAATCCTTCTTGGACCATTTTCAGATATTATTCCCAAAAGCAATAATGCCTCTTTTAGTGCTGATGTTTTAGGGCCTAATCCTGCAAGCTGCTGAGCACCCTACACATTCACTTTGACAGTGCAGCATTCAACACCATGCAAGCTTGGATATTTAGGGCACACACCAGGCATCATAAACAAGAGACAATACCATAAAGTTACTCATTGCATGTGTTCCTCTTCATGAAAAAAGTAAATTATCAGTGCTGAGTGAGGTGAACAAACCAATCACAGCTCCTATATTTGTTGAATCGGATCAGATTTTGGAAAACCAGCTGCCTGCACAAAGTCAGGTTTTATGGGTTTTCCTACTTCAACGCAGGAACACCACAGTCTCAAAGTAACAAAGTAGACTTCGCTCTCTAATGTGAGCTTCTTTGTCTTCACAACAGAAATATTTTATGAAAGCTAAGAGATGATTACATGCTTAGTGGTGATAAACTACACAATAAATGGGGGAAGGTGGGAGGGGGAAGCTAGCTGACTTCCTAAACTACATGCAATCTGAATTGATGCCTGCAGGGCAACTCCTTCTCAGGGCATGGGCAGTGTATGTTTAACAGATGACTATCCGAGATGTTTATTCATTCCTCATCAGCAACAGTCAAAACCCAGACAATTGCTATTCACAGGGGATACTCCAATTCAAAAAAATCACAAATTCTCTCATAAAAATCCCCCAAATCTGCATTTTTCTGTGATCACACACACACACACACACACACACACACACACACACACACACACACACACACACTCTCTACACTTGCATACATACATATATACCTATATGCTAAGATCATGCATCAGATTGAACACAAAATTTTATTGGTATTGGAAGATCAGCGCTCCCCCTTCCCCCTTTGCTCACCAGGACCCAGGTCCAGCTGCAGCTGTGCCCCCCCCCCTCCTCACGATGCTCTGTGGTGCTGAGCAGCCCCAATATGCTGGTGCCTCGGCTCCTAACTCACAGCCCCCTGGCGCTGCTGACGCCTTCACTCCCAAACCACAATCCCCCACTCCTGCTGCCCTGCTAGCGCCCCTCACTCCTGACCCACAGGCCCCGAGGGGACTCACAAGACTCCAGCAGGGGAAGGGGGCAGGGGGTCCTTTGGGGCAGCAGGGATCTGCATGGCCAGGCTGCCAGGGGCCAGTGCCCATGCTCTCAGAGGTAGGGGTGGCCGTATGCAGCCTGCAGATGCTACCCAGGCACTGTCTGGGGCAGGGCGGTGTCACTAGCATCCCCTCCTCCTCCCTTCAGCCCGCATCTGGACCGGATTTGCTCTGCCACTTCCCACATGAGGAGTGACCACGGCTACCACAGGAAGGACTGAGACTGCCTGGAGCCCTTCACCTTCCTCCAGCTGCCCACAGCACGGCCCAGGCCAGAGCTGCACTTCCAGTCCTCCCCACTGCGCCTCAGCCCCAGCCGCAGCGGGCAGCGTGTGGCGTCCCAGCTGCTGCTTGTGCATCCGGCCACACAATTCCCTGCCGCCTCCGAAAGCTGCCCTCCACTGCCCCTTCCCTGCTGGAGGGACAGGCACCTCCAGGCAGGCCCTGTTGGTAACAATGCCAAGCTGGGCTTGCCAACAGCAGCACCAAGTGCTGCCTCAGACCCCCTTCCCCACTGCAGCCCCAGCACCCAGACTCCTGCCCCAGCGTTGACAAGCACCCACAGGCACATACACTGCCACACAGTCCTGTCCACACACAGCCCCCCAGCCTGGACAGTCCCCAAGCTCTGGCCCTCTAACCCCCTTGCCCCACAGACTTACCTGTATCCAGGGTCAAGGATGCTCCCACCACCCTGCCTGGCCGTATGCCAGTCATATGTGTGCACATGCGCACACAGATGTGGCGCTCCATGCCTCCAACTGTCCTCTCCCCACTCCCCTGAGCCCCAGACAACTCCTTGCAGGCTGGAACGCTGCCAGCTTGCAAGGGGAAACCCACAGTTTCCTATTTTAAAGGGGAAAAATATGAGATTTTCCTCCTTTAAAAGGGAAAATCTGCAATTTTCCATTAGAAATGGAAAACCCAGATCCCTGCTATTCACCAGCCCACAGCGTTTTTTCAGGGTTTGAAAACCCAAGCAAACAGCTGATAACAAACAATAAAAGCAAACATGTAAAGCTTTGTAAGTGTGACAGCAGGGGTTGCTGATTGCAAACTAAGTGGTTCTTAAAACCAACATCAAATCACCTCCCGCAAAAAAGCCCAGACAAACAAGATCCATTTCCAGAGCTATCTGTCAAACTCAGTGTACCTGCTGATCCTCTTCTGCAGCAGCTGCTACTAGTGAGGAAGAGATGGCCGACACATGTGTAAAGATGGGACCATCGTTTCTCCTCACTATGCCTATGAGTCTCAATACAACTTTTACTACCAAACACACAACCACATGAAAAAGATCCTGGCAAGACCA
Source organism: Caiman crocodilus (assembly GCA_030014935.1). Classification (NCBI taxonomy): domain Eukaryota; kingdom Metazoa; phylum Chordata; order Crocodylia; family Alligatoridae; genus Caiman; species Caiman crocodilus. Next base: position 25,432,055 of record JAGPOW010003447.1, read on the forward strand.
GAAGAGGGTCTACCCTGTGGGGGGTCAGAACTCCTGCCCGCTCGCAGCTCCCACCGATTTCAGTGCTGGTAACCCAGAGCACTGTGCATCTTGCAGGACCGAGCTAAAAAGGTGGCAAACTGAACAGGAATCATACTCAGGCCATCACATTGCTTACTTGCAAACACTCCATTTTTAAGGATTACATAATTGTTAATATCATGTGTCAAATGTATTAAAAACATTTTAAAAAGAGGTTTCTTCTTCAAGATACTGAGCACAATAGGATTTCCTGTGATTAGAAACTTTGATTTCACTTATACCAGTCCTACATGTTAATACTTTACAAACTTACCTTTAATATTGAATTTGAAAGACAGCAAAGAGTTCAAAAATAAGGTTTTTTTTCCCCACTGATCCTATGCTTCTCAAACTGCCCCTAGCTATTTCCATTGCCACTGCTGACAACTATATTTTATATATTATTCTATTATTCAATTTTAAAATGTATTACATAGTTTACTAAAATATGCTAACTGAAGTAAAACTGCCCACGGGGAAAAGGAGACTAGAATACATAAGATAGTTAACATCCAACTGTGCTAATTCAAAAAAGATTGCTTGACGTAATGCTAAATACAGAAGGAAAAAATCTATTTGTAATGCTACTGTACATGTGTAGACATCATCCCACAGCAACCTCCTCATCGCAAAAAGAATAGCTTTATCATAATATTGGACACAAACGCTCTTCCAAAAATGCATTTGATCCAGAAGGCCAGACTTTTATTACAGAAAATTAAACCCTACTTTTGGACAACAGCCAAGGAGATGAATCGATCTGAGTTCAGCTATGCAACATATAATATTTCAGCCCGCAACACACACAGGGTAAATTCTGGCCCCGACTCATATCCTTGAAACCCCATTTGAATAAATAGGCTTTGAAAGTGTAGCAGAGGATGAAAGTTTGGCACAACACAGCAAGTTCGCCAGCCAAGCTGTCAAAAGTCACTTTCTTTGTGCCTCCATCCCGTGAATCAGGAAAGGCAGAGCTATCCTCCCCTTATCAGGTGCAAACATGATACTGCTTTACTTTCTCAGTCCTCAAACAAGAAGCTAATCATTAGGACTTGGCTTCAAAAGAGAGAGAAAGAAAGGAAGAAAGAAGGTGCTGTAGCACCCTGGGTTCCCTTCTGATGCTTTCAGGGGGGCTGCGGGATGCTCCCAATGGCTGGGTGTGCAAATACGATTCACTAGGTAAACCCAGGGATTGCAAACCATGGTTAAAAACAGCATTAAAAAAATTCTGACCACTTGTGGTCTTTCTGAGTTCTTGGCAATTGGACCGTATTGCAATAGGGGAAAAAATAAGTTAGATTTTATTGCTACAGGGGGAAAAAAAAGTCGGATTTTATTGGTATACGAAAAAAAAAAAGTCGGATTTTATTGCTATAGGAAAAGTGTTCTCGTATTTTTCTCTCGTTAACAAACGAGTGCAAACAAAGAGCTGGCTTTTGCCGGCGGGTGCCTGGAGCCGGAGCCGGAGCCGGAGCGGGCTGCCAGCCTTGCAGCCCTGCGGGACCCCGGCCACCGACGGCCCCGCGCGCGCCCGCACCCACGCCCGCGCAGCCAGGCTCGCGCGGGGCACCTGCCCAGGCGGCGCCCCGGGCGCAGGGCACGGACCCGCGGGAGGGGACTCACCCGCGAGATGGCGAGCGGGGCGCTGAAGTCCTTGCCGCCCACCAGGCGGAAGCCCCAGGGCGAGGGCCCGCGCAGCGCCACGGTGCGGGGCATGGCCGCGCTCCCCCGCGCTCTGCCGGCTCCTGCGGCGCGGCCGGCGGCTCCTCATCCCGGCGCCGCGGGGCGGGGCGGGGCGGGCCGGCCCCGCTCCTCCTCCGGCCGCCCCCCGCGCGGCGCCGCCCGCCTTCCCCTCCGCGGCTGCTGCCCGGCACCGGGACAGCCGCAAGGCGCTTTGCGGGGACGCAAACCGGCAGCCACCGCGGGCTGCGGGGCCCGCTCCAGCCAGGTGCGACGCTGCCCAGCAAAGAAGGGGAACGCGACGCCTCTCCTGGAAAATCCCGTTCCCTTTCCAGGGAAACCCGAGATGAGAGAGACCCGTTCCCAAGAGAGACTAAACAAAGGGCCAGGGTTTACAGGACAAGCAAAACAACCCCACAGATCACGGCTTCTGCCATGTGCCGCCCCGCGCCCACGACGCCCCTGGCACCCCTGGCTTGGGCACTGCGCTTCCCAGGGGTCTGGCTCCCGGAGGGTAAAAGGCATCGCCACCCCGGTCAGACCGGGCTCCCAGATGGCCACACTGCAGGCATTCATGTTTGAAAATTTTGCCCTGAGTAACTTTGCCGCAGCAGCGTTTCCTCACTTCCGTAGGGATTTAGGCTGTGTCTAGAACAGAAAGGCTGGACCGTGAATGCTGTGTGCCCCTGCGGGCGACCACGGTGCTGTTAGCGGCAGGTGGCAAGCGCCAACCAGTGGTAGCAGCCAGCGCCCGCCGTGGACCATGGCAAGACGGTTTCAGTGGCGCCTTTTTGCAGGGGTGCACCACCGCGCTCAGGGGGTGAATGTACACCCGCATGCACCCCCTCCGTGTCACCAATGATTAGGAAAGTGTTCCTAGTGTACACATGCAGCTTATATCAACAATGCTGGACTTTTACCTGGGTAGTTATTCCTCCTGCACACATCAAGCCAAACAAGCTAAGCCAGGAAAACTTCAGTTTTGCCAGTACATTAAGGGCTTCTATGATGCCCTCTTTCCTACGTACCTGTAATTATATCAGACATCTGTAGAGTAGGCAAGGCATTAACGTCAATCCGAAAAATGTAGCCCATCTGGGCTTTGAAGTTAATCCCTTGGTGAGGCAACAACATCATTTGATTCATACCTTTCCTGTTATTGCTGTTGGGCGACTAGAAGTGGTTTTCCGAAAGGCTGGGTTAGCATACAGAAATGCAGCACTTAGGTGCAGGGATCTCTTCTCAGCAGAGGAAGAGATGTGCACGTCTACATCAAAGAAATCTTAGATTTAGTAGAAAATTCCCACCCCCAAATAGAGGCTGCAGTTTTCTTTATGCCAGGAATTTTCCACTGGCCTTCGCTACGGCATTGTTAGTGTTGTGGTTTCTACAATACAAAGCAACCTCTGAGCGGCAGGCAGTGCATGCAACCGAATGTCAGAAAGAGTTTATAGTGGGGCAGTACCTCTAACCCAGGGGCAGGCAATTATTTTGGGTGGCGGGCCGCTTATCAAGTTTTGGCAAGCCTTCGAGGGCCGAGTGCATAGCCTCGTCCCTGGACGGGGTCCCTGCCCCCCAGTCACCATATTGGGACCAGAAGTCCTGCCCCCTAACCCTTGACCTTTGCCACTAGAAGTACCTCCCCTTGCCTCCCTAAATTACTACTTTCAGCAAAGGGGTTTGCCGTCTCTAAACCAGAAATATACCAAATTATAGTCTAAAAGTGAAACAGGTACTACAACATTCATTAATTTCATTTCAGAAAATATTTTTGTCCTGATTTACACGTGTTTGTGTAGTGTACACAGAGGTGATAGTATGACAGCTTAAAATGAAGCCTTGTGTATTGTGGGAGGTGTGCGGGGGAGGGTGTGTGTAGGAGGGATTTATGGAGGGTGGGTAGGTGTGGGTGTGTGGGCTCTGGGTTGGTATGGGTTTTGTGGGGGGCTGTAAGTACGTGAGGGGAGGGTGTCTGGGAAGGGTTGTGGCTTGTGGAGGGGGAGGGTTTGCCCACAGACTGCCTCCCCTCTTCTCACCTGCAGCAGGCCAAGCCCCCCGCCAGCACTCCCTATGATGCAGGCCCTATGCTGCTGCTCACTGCCACTTGCCCCACATCTGCCACTGCTGCCCTTCTCCTGCTCCATCCCAGCTGTGCAAGGCCACTCACTGGCCTTGCAGCTGGGAACCACATGGTATTGAGTGGCCAGTGGGGTGGGGGAAGCAGGGAAATGGCTATAGTAGGCAGGGGGAAGGGGCAGTGAGTGGGAGCATGGAGCACAGTGACAGCCAGGCAGGAGTGCAAGGCCTGCGCCAGTACACCAGGGCCAGTGCTGGTGGGGCCCAGAGTGGTGTGACAGGAGTACAGGGTGGGAGCTGTCTGGGGCTCTATGGAGCTGGGCTAACTCCCTCCTCTCCCTGCTTGAGCAGCACATCCTGGCTCCACAGAGCCCCCACCCCACACTCATGCCGCTCTGCTTTGGGCCCTACCAGTGCTGGCCCCGGTGCACCAACACAGTCCCCACACTCCCGCCTGGTTGTTGCTGTGCTCCATGTGTCCGCTCGCTGCCCCTTCCTCCTGCCTGTTGCTGTCCCACTGTGCTCCAGCACCAAATGGTTCCCAGCTGCAGTGCCCAGACTGCAGGAGCTGGCCTGGCCAGCTGTGAGGACTGGGGCAATCACTCGTTGTCCTGCCCTGCATCTCTCCACCTTCTTATCTGTATTTCCCTCTCCACAGGTAGGCAGGAACAGTCCTAGGCCAGAAGCCCCCAGAAGTCCCTGATAGGCAGAGGCTTCCAGCTGGGGTTCAAAGGAGCTAGAGTGGGGGTCGGAGCTGGGCCAGACCTGCTTCTCCAGCTGCTTAATCCTGCAAGAGGCTCTCCCTGGGTCCTACTGCCCCTGGCTCCTGTCATCATTGACAGGCAGCCAGGGGAAGATAAATATTATTTTTCTAAATTTTATAGGGGCCCCATAGGCTGGATAGAATGGCCTGGTGGGCAAGTTGCAGCCCATGGGCCATATTTTGCCCACTCCTGCTCTAACCTAACTCATTCAGTCAGTCTTTAAGGTGCCGGTCTGCCCTGCCTTCTGCTTGACTTCAGACACAGCTAACTACATCTCTCTAAGAATTTTGGAGTAATCCATTGATGAAGGAATGGTTAATTCTCTAGCTATTAGCGACTTGGATGACGGGGTGAAGAGCAGCCTGTAAAATCACAGACGACACCAAGATTTGGGGTGAAGTGGGCACGCTAGAAGGGAAGGACAGATTACAGCAGGACCTGGACAGGTCTGGGCAAACGAAAATAGGATGGGATTCAATACTGACAAGTGTGTGCTGCACTTGGGCAGTAGGAACCAGCATCATACCTATAGGTTGGGGAACTCCCCTCTCAAAAGCATAGTGGCAGAAAGAGATCTTGGAGTCATTATAGACTCCAAGATGAACATGGGCCGACAATGCAAGAATACGGTCAGTAGGGCTAATCGTACCCTGTCCTGCATTCACAAGCAGGGCCAAAGAGGTGATCCTCCCCCTCTGTGCAACACTGGTCAGGCCGCAGCTGGAGTACAGCATCCAGTTCTGGGCACCGCACTTCAGGAGGGATGTGGACAGCATCGACAGGGTCCAGAGGAGGGCCACTCATATGATCTGGGGACTGCGGGCAGACCCTATGAGGGGAGGCTACAGGACCTGAACCTGTTCAGGCTCCGCAAGAGAAGGCTGAGGGGGGACCTGGTGGCCGTCTACAAACTTAATAGGGGGAAACAACAGGGTTTGGGAGAGACCTTGTTTCCTTGAGCGCCTCCCAGAGTAACAAGGAATAATGGCCATAATTTGCTAGGTTTAGACTAGACATCAGCAGGCGCTACTTCAGTCAGGGCAGCAAGGACTGGAACCGACTTCCAAGGGAAGTGGTGCGGGCTCCTACCCTGGGGGTCTTTAAGAGGAGGCTCAGTGTTTATCTGGCTGGGGTCTTCTGAGCCCAGTTTTCTCTCCTACCCAGACTAGAAGATCTACACGGTCCCTTCTGACCCTACGTCTATGAATCTATGAAATAAGTGGTTAAAAATTCAACTATCCTCCCCATTAGAGTACAAATTTCAAAAGTTTGATTAGAAACCTGTTACCTGTGAGATACTTTTTCTTTGAGGCTAGATACTAAACCAGGCTCACCCCTGGGATAATCCTGGACCTGTCATCCAAATTAGCTAAAGTGGATTACTTAAACCATATTAATTTTCAGTCTGGAAACTCCCATTCAGAATTCAAATCACTTTCAAAAGTAGTTGAACAATATAAAACCTTTCAAATACTAAATCATTTAATGCAGTCTATCTTCTAGAAAAGTTAGTTTGGCTTAAGTTTTCCTGATTGTCCTTATGTAGACCAAATGTCAGAGAAATTACATCAGGATTGAATTTGGTTCATTTCTTGCATCATTTCTAGGTATCTTCACCCCCGGAAGGAAAACATTAAAAAAGGTCCCAAAAGATCATTAGTTCTCTGTGCCCCCTGCTTGCTCTCTCACTCCTGATGAGAGTAATGGGAGTGGACTGAATGACTTATCTGGAAGTAGAATTAGGCCTCTCATATCCCTCGTTTATCAGAAGCGTAACTTGAGAAAAAATAAGCACTTACGTCCTTTTGAAAAGATGACTCTTTCTGCTTCTTGAATAGCAATCACCTGGGGATGAGATGGATGCAGCAGATGTGAGTGAGTTTTCTCAGACATAAGCGCAAATGATTAAAGTAGGATCTAACATTAAATTAATAATACATTTTTCCTATTTATGACGCCTCCCTTTGCACATTGTACATAATAAAGCTTGCTGTGCACATAATGTGTTACATACACATCTGTTGTTTTCTGTAAAAGGAAAGATCAACATGCGTCTAAGCAACTATAACTAATGTCTTCCCCTTGAAATTTTCCTTCTGAAATCTTATCACCTCATTACTCCTTTTTGGAATATTCCATTCTGGTTCTCATTATCTGTCAGTTACATGGACTGCTTCCTTCCTGAGTTAGCATGTAGCCAGAAAATAGGATATCTAACTTTAGGTTCTGTTTTTAAATATGCATTCAGGTTTTTTCCTTTGCTACCCCCGGGATCGAAGGGGTTTTTTGTTTCTGGAAGTAAGGGTCAAGGAATGATCCTACACTGGCATTTGAAACCATTTGCCTTAGCTGAGAACTATTTAGCCAGTTGACAGCTATTATCAAAACGGGGAATTTGCTGTTCTACAAATGACCTTCCTGTATCTCAAACTATTTTATCACCAAGTTTATCTCAGTAGGTTTGGAAGTTAGCCATGAAGTCTAGCAAGAGATGTGGTCAGCAAATGACGAAATAAGATTTCCTGATTTTTTAATAACATCTTGGAGCAATGGTACTAAGACCACTTGATACATCCTCTTATAGCTGTTCTAGACTATTTAGATTTTTCCCTTTACAGTTTTTCTCCCAGTGAAGATAGATCTTGGAACTGCTTTTCTCCTTATATAGGCAAAAACCACAGCATTAATAAGTTGATCTTATTGCACCAATCAAAGAAATCTCTGCAATGGTTAATTGAAGTTTGTTTAGTTTTCAGGGTTTAAGGTAGAACTCTGCTATTCAATGGATTGTAGGTGAGAAACTAGTGCTCTTGATGAATATTAAAAGCAATTTAGCAGCTTTATAGTGCATAAGAAAAGTTTGAAGGCTTCACATTCTTCTCCTCCATGGTCAGGCTAGTATTTGCTTTGCAGCACAGGTACCTAATAGGAATATGCCACTTGTAACCGGGGATGTGCTGATCTGCTTTAGAAGTTTCTCTCCTCAGCCAGCTGTTTAATTCACTTTGTGGAAACAACAGATTTAGAAATGCTAATTCAATGCAGTGTTGAAGAAACATGCAAAGAAGATTAAATTATGAATCATTTGTTTCTGGCTAATCAAGGAGCAGGCCAGCTGAGACATGGGAAGTTGAAATTCTGGTACTAGCATGTTCTGTGGTTGTTAGATTGTTAAATAATAAAAGTAGTAAAGATGTCACTGAATGGTCTGGAAAAAATGCTAATTTTATAATGCAGTGCAGGGACTCAACCAAAAGGTCAGACCGGATAAAATAGAGGCAATGTTTCTTATTTTTTTTGTTTATATTTTCTGTTGTGTGCTATATTTATATATATTAAGTCAATGTTTAAGTGTGTGTGTGTGTGTGTGTGTGTGTGTGTGTGTGTGTGTGTGTGTGTGTGTGTGTGTGTGTGTGTGTGAGATAGATAAATACATCTGTCTCTGGGTATAGAACTACTTCCATGTCATTTGATGATTTTATTCATAATTATAGTTTAGGAAATGAAAAATCTCTGCTTTCCTATTTCCTCAGAAAACCCTTCTACTAAAAAGTCCCTTTTATAGTGGCATTCATGAAGTTTAGAAATATTTGTTATATTTCTTTTACCCAATGTTTCCAAATGAATCTTTTTTCTGAACAAGTTCCTACTGAGTTCCTATGTTTGCCTAATATGGCAAACATAAAACAAAGAAAGAAACTGCAGTTAATGTTATCACTTGTGAATTAAAAGACCCCTATTGTTAACTAAGTGGAAAGAAAATATTTTTAAGGACTCTTCCAGCTCTTGATAACTGACATAAGTATGTAATCATTCCCTTTCAATGCAAGTACTAATATTTTAAACTACTGTGTACATTCAGTTACATTTGAGGTGGTGCTTTGCTTACTGCATGTATATTTAAACTTTAAAAGAAGTTGGGAGTCTAATGCAATTTTTGCCTTTGAACTGTGAATAATTGCCTTAAGACCATCTATAAGCAGCTTATTGCACAGATTCGAAACTCAGAAGTAGTTTTAACCAGCCAAATAAGTAATAAAATATTGCTTATTCTGAATGTGTCTACATGTGTGCTGTAATGCACAGTATCCTACTACACACACAGTCTGTTGCACATTAAAGCAGCACATAAAAAAATGCTACTGCGCTAATGTGCAGGAGAATAGGCTACTGCGTATTGTCACCTAAAATGTGTACACTTGTGCAACTGTGCCTTAGCACAGCCTAATGTGCATTTATTTGGTACCTCATATTGGAGGTACTAAATTTATCGTGCGTTAGGAAAAGTGCATTAACGCATGTGTAGATATACTCCCTGTCTAGAAGGATGCATGCATCTCTCAGAAGTTGATTTCTAATGCAATTGCTCCATTTTTGAGTTTCAAGTCCAGTCTCTGGGAATATTCTTGAACATTTGTTTAAAAGTGGTTGTTACCTTTGACACTTCTGACTGAACATTTTAACAGAAAGTGACACCCAAGAGGCTGAAATGAACTCCAAATTTCTATCTGAGTAAATGTTCCCAAGCAAGGCATTTGTACAGCTCTAGTGCTAACTTGAACATACATGCTCCTTGCCCTTCCAGTAGTCAGCACTCACATTTTCAGAGCATAGCCTCTGTTCTTTTCTTACATTAATCATAACTCCATGACAGTTTCAATTTCCTTCTGCTTCCGCTGCCCAAGCCAGCAGCTTCTGGTGCCTCCTTAATTTCACTGGGACCTTTCCCAGGCTTGCTTACAGCAGATCCTTAAATGGCCTGACCATACTTCTTTAACTAATAGTCTTTGTTTAAAAAGAAAAAAAAGACAAAAAGAAAAGCCTATAAAAATATTGTCAATTTAGTTTTGAATCTCATCATTTGGCTTAAAAGTCCAGGAATATCTGAGTCCTGTGTTGGATTTCACTGCAGGGTTGAAAACAATTACTATGTTTACAATCTTTGGTAAATGTCTCAGGTCTCAGCTAGTATTTTGGCTTTTGAAAGGTCTTTGGAACATCCCCAAATGTTGGCAGCAATCACTATAAATTGTATTTAGTTCATTTATCTGCCTAAATCTTGAATAAAATGCTTACCATACACATTAGTACAAAATAAGGTAGCAAAAAGAAGTAATTGGGCCGTTAGAATTTCTTGTCTTGCCAGCAATAGAACTGAGAGCTGAAGCTGAATGCCAGTAGCTTTTTAGGATAATTACAAGAAATCTGCATGCAAAAATATCATCTCAGATCACCACTTCTTTAGATTCTTGTATAAGAAGTGTTGCAGAACCCAAGTGTTTCACACTAATGACTAAGAGACTCATCATGCATTACTGAACGTGGTTTCAGTGCACAACCAGCAGAGCCAAGCCAATACAGCCCAAGATTAATTGTAGTCATTCATTTTTTACAGCTGTAAATGGTTACACTTATCTATTGGGTCATTTATCATATTATATCATAGTCTTACCAGAGTGAGTAGGAGTCCTAGTAATGATTAAAGGGTCCTTGGTGATAGGTGGTTTATACATTTAAAGCAAAAATGTGGTCTCTGCCCCAGAGCAGGGGCGGATTGAGATTCACTGGGGCCCTGGGCCCAGCCCCCTCAACCTGCGCCCTGCCCTGGAGCCGTGGGTTCCTTCCATCCCCGACTGGTGCAGCGGGAGCAGGATGCGCTGCCCCTGCTCGCAGGTCCATGCTGGAGCCAGTGCCAGGGGTGTGGAGTCACAGCCTGACAGGCACTTGTGGCATGGACCAAGCTCCAGGGGCTGCCCCTCGCCCCACTTTGGCTCAGTCCGGCTGCAGCGGCGCCTGGCAAAGGATGCCTGGCAGCCATGGTCCACTGCGTCATGGACTGAGCTCCAGGGGCTGCCCCAAGCCGGCTGCAGTGGCACTTGGCCTGGCCTGTTTCGTCTGCCCTGGGGCAGGGGTTCATCAAGCGATTAATGGAGCCTGCTCCAAAGCAGCAGACCTCCGGTGCATCACAGGACAAAAGGTACATGTATAAATACCCTGAATGCCCAGAGTAGCTTGACCAGATGCCAGGACCTAGCCCTATTTTATGTGGTGTTTGGTGGCCTGGTATTCAAAATTAAAATTTCCTGGATGATGTGAGAAGCAAAAATAGACACTGCTCTTTTCTATACAAATTTAATTTCGGTGTATACAGAATTGCTGTGTGATTGATGAATCATTGTTAGAAAAAGACCTAGAGCAAAGATTGGCACGGTATTGAAAGCCGAAGATGGGATTACACCCATGATCTGTTTTTCCTGTAGTGCTAATTGTTCTCATTATGAGATTAAACTAATTGATTTCCTATCAAAAGCAGTGGTGCGGAGAACAAAGTAAAAAACTCTGGCATGACATGAGTCAGTCCATTGACAATGTCATTTAAATGTTGATCTTGTTTTCTGCGGGTTTTTTTTTCCCCTTTTGTGATCATTGCAGATGGCGGTTAGTACATTTTGCAAACAAGCGTGCTGAATTTTTTTCTTGTTTCACACAGCAAACCAACAGCCACTGTATATGCTCCTAGCCAGGCTGCGAGAGCTTAACCTTTTGGATAAGTTTTTATCATCTTGTATATGTTGATAGTAATGCTTCCTTTTCGGGTTTTGTAGCGCTACAGAATGCAGACAACCAGGGGAGATTAAGCTGAGCTTTCCTAATTTATGCAGGTCAAGAAAAGTTTGGCTTTCATCCTTGGAGATAAGTACAGCAAACGAGCTGTTCTTAAAAACCTGAGCTCCACGGATGCCATTAATTGAAATATCAGTAATATCAAAAAGCTTATGAAGTGGATTTTACAGGATGGTCTTAATTCATCGTTTGCAGCTGTCTTAAATCAATAGGGTCCTTTGTCCCCGGAAGGCAAAGAGATAAACTGTATGCTGCCTTTCATCCCAGGAGAACCTGATGATGAGCCTGATTCACCACTGCCCACTCACGCAGCAAATAGTCACATAATTAGCAGGAAATACTACCACGGACCTAAAGGCATGGCTACACAAACATGGTCCATGCAGGAAAGGAATGTACAGTGTCAGCTGCTCTGGGCAGTTGCCTTTGTGCATCTTCTTACCCCGTGACATGTGGAAGATATTGGTGGCAGCTTCCCCCTCTTTCACTGGGAGGTAAGCTGCACAGGCGGGCTCATTTCCTACACAGGTAAGAGCATGCCCAAGGGCACTTATCATAGAGCAGCTGATGCACTGTGAAGTCTTGCCCTCCTTTATCTTCTGGTACCTTGCTTGCACAGCAGTGCTAATAGTAGCATCTCGCACTCCCTTTGCACAAATCTGTATGACTAACCACTGTATGTGCGTGGCAGCGGTGACTTAGGTTGATTAGGTTCTGTTGGATGGCAGGAGATGAAAGTTGGTGTGGAGCAAGTGAAGTGTTGTAAAGCCTTGCCCCTTTTTGGATTACAGTCACCTGCTTGTGCGCCTTTACGCAGAGAGCGAGAACAGGATTCACCCCATGTGTCGTAGTCATAGTGTTTAGGGTCGGAAGGGACCTAAGCAGATCATTGGGTCTGACCCCTGCCCTGGGCAGGAATGAGTGCCGGGGTCATAACACCCCAGTCAAATATCTATCCAACCTCGTCTTGAAGATGCCCAAAGTAGGGGAGAGCACCACCACCCCTGGGAGTCCAGTCCAGAGCCTGGCAGCCCTAGCCGTGTAGTAATGCCTCCTGAGGTCCAGCCTGACCCTGCTTTCTAATGGTTTGTGGCCATTATTCCTAGTAACCCCTGGTGGCATTACTTGCTGATGTTATTTGCTAATCATCATGTGGATTGTGCTTGATTCATTTGGTCTCTGTCATTATGAAGCACTCACACTGCTTGTTTTCCCTGTTATTCCAGACCTATGCTTAGGCTGCGAATCAGGACAAATGATGTTGCTTTTTTCAGGTTTTGTAACTTGGGCGATCTCATCCACTGCCAGCTACATGTAGGATACAAAACAATTTTCACAAGGGATATCAAATTTGAAAACCCTGAAAAAAGTAAATGAACTTTCCCATTATGTCAGGTATCCAGGTTGTAGCCATATTGGTCTAGAGGAATCGGGGCTCATGGGCAGAGGTGATATCTTTTATTAGACCAGCAAGATTTTTGCGAGCAGGAAGCAACTTTGACCACCTGCAACCTGGCATCCTGCTCCTGCCTTTGTCTAAGGTAATTTGCTTCATCGCAGCTGCACGGGAGAGCTGAGGCTCCTTACCAGATAAGAAGTGCTGCCCAAAGGGTTTTTCCATCCATTGACTTTTCTGTGAAATCCTATGAAATATGAACTTTCATTTCTACCCAGGAGAACTTTTACAATCTTTTCTCTGATGCCTGATGAAGGGTGTTTGTGCCCAAAAGCTTGCAATTAAAGAATTTTTTTGGAAAAAGTCTTGTTGGTATAATAAAAGATACCACCTCTGCCCATGAGCCCCAATTGCCTTTCCTATTATAATTCCCCATCTCTTCTGAATTTGTCTGATTGTTGAATAAAAAGCAGTTTTATCATAATAAAAAATAGTTGTATTTCTGATGCTGCAGGCTCCATCAAACAGAATTTTGAGCCCTAATAGTTATCTTCAGGTTTAATAAGAATCTCATAAAATCTCAGACCAAAGATGAAATTCAAACAAAAATACTATGGAAGGGGATATTGCATTATTGGGGAATGGATACCTTTCTTATTAATGGCATAGCCCACTTAACATTAGAATCAATTTACCTGAAAATACTATTTAAACTCTAATGACTGGCCAGGCAAGGGAATCAAAGCTCAAAGTAAAAAAAAAAAAAAGTTTTCAAAGCACTGTCTGACTGAAAATAAAGTTAAAGGACAGAAGGCATGACCATGTCCTCCTTGAAGAAGAAAATCTCCCATGTAAAAGAAGAGGGGTTCAGTAAAGAAAGCAAGGGTGGCCCTCAAAACTACCTACTATTCATTTTAATGTGGATGAATGTGGCTGTATGCCATTTGTGGTTTATTTTAAATTTACTTCATTTAAAACTAAAGATGACTTTTTTAACAGATTCTCAGCCTTGCCTGGGAACTGAGCACCGATCTTCCAACGTGTTTACAAAGCAGAGTGCACAATATAAATCCTCCAAATGCAGCGTTCACTTTTGGGGCTTCTGCTTTCAATAACAGCTAAAAGAACATCCTGCTGAGCCTGCTATCCAGGGTATTTTGTATATATGACAAGACGAGCTGTGTTTCAGCAGTATCTGTGATGTATCAGGCACAAACAGGACTTCCTTCAGTGTTAGCCAGGTGGATCTTTTTGCTCTAATAATCTCTCCTCTGCGTTTATATGAGCTTCTCTGCAGGTTATTTTTTTTTTTTTATAATGTTTTGGTCTTGATGGCTCACAGGACATTTTCCAGTAGTGATATCTTTTGGAGCAGCGAAAGTAGGACGGTTTTAGCTGTACTTTCACAAAGATCTGTATCACCGTTAAGTCCAGCAGTTCCAGTGCCGCCTTTGAGGTTGCCTCTTGTATTGTTGAATGTCATAAAATATCACCTCCTCATTGCAATTCGCACCCTTTTTGTGACCACACACCAGATACCTGCGCAGACTATCTGAAATACACTAAAGCACTCAGTCAGAGAGATTTGCTGTTGTAGAAATAAACATGCATTTTAAAGTAGCAGATTTTTAGGTAAATTATACCGCGTAAATGTTAAAATATAGCCAAATGTACCTATGTTTCTAGGCAAAAAAAAAAGAAATCTTCATTAAAAGGTGACATGTAAACGAGTTAAATGTCTCAGAATAAGCTTCCATGTTGGTCATACACTCCTTTGCCCAAAGAAAAGCTTAGCTTCTTAAGTTTATATGAGTCCCTGAGTGTCTCTATATTTGAATATTTTCCAGAATAGATATTGATAGGCTGCCACTAAGTCCCTTCCGAGTCTTCTCTTCTCCAGGCTGAACAGACCCATGTCTTTCAGCCTCTCATCGTATGGCCTTGCTTTCCATACCTCCAACCATACATGTAGCCCTCCTTTCGACCCTCTCAAGCTTCTCCACATCCTTCCTGAAGTGCGGTGCCCAGAGCTGAATGCAGTACTCCAGCTATGGCCTCACCAAGGCTGAATAAAGTCGGAGGATGACATCTTTAGTCTTGTTTGAGATGTATCAGGAGATGCTGCCAGTGTTTTGTTTGCTTTGCTGGCTACAGCGTCTCGTTGGTGGCTCGTGTTCATTCAATGGTCTATCTACCGAGACCCCCAGGTCTCTGTCAGTTGTGGTGCCAGTAAGTGTAGCACTGCTGAGTCTGTAAGGGTGTTGCGGGTTGTTTCTCCCCAGATGAAGCACGTTTACACTTCTCAGTGTTGAACATCATCAGGTTTTGATCTGCCCACCTTGGAAGCCTGTTCAGGTATCCCCTGTATCCCCAGCCTATCCTCCAACGTGACTGCAGTCCCCCATAATTTGGTGTCAGCTGCAAACTTTGCCAAGTATATGATGTCAACCTTATCTCTTGCCAAGAAGACAGACCAAGGCTCTCAGGATCCTGGGGCAGCCTCCCTTTGTAGAATAACCAAGTACATCAAGCTGTGGCAGGTGGGGAGAAAGTGGGGAGGAATCCAGGAGCCACAGCTGAGCAGGTGCTGTAAGGACGCCAGGAGGTTGCCCCTGGAGTCTCAGAGCTGTTACAGGGATATTCTTACTTCCCCAGCTCACAGAGTATTATGAGGACACATCCATTCAATGACTGCAGGGTGCTCAGATGGAATGGTAATAGGTATCCCGTTACCATGGTAGCTAAATAGATAGCCATCTTGCCTGTAGTTTGCCATTTTGAATCGAGCCCAGGTTGCTCTTACCCTCAGATGGCTATTTGTTAGCATGCAAAATGAGTTTGCAGCTGTCATTTCCAATGGACTATTGCCTATAGCACTAAAGTCACCACAGTTGATACTACCTAATGTTCTTGTTGGAAGTCTGCTAAGTGACTGATCCAAACCTTGATACACTTAATGCAGGTGTGAACAATATATGGCCTATGGGCTGGATTTTGCGGCCCATCAAGGGATTTTGTCCACCCTGGGCTCCCAAGGGAGGTGGTGCTCTCCCCTACCCTGGGGGTCTTCAAGAGGAGGTTAGATAGGATCTAGCTGGGGTCATCTAGACCCAGCACTCTTTCCTGCCTATGCAGGGGGTCGGACTCAATGATCTATTGAGGTCCCTTCTGACCCTTACATCTGTGAATCTCTTGGCCCCACCTAGCCCAGGCACAGGAGGCAACCCATGCTATGATGCATGTGACTGGTCCCACCATACCTGGGTGCCCAGCAGGGCTCAGGTGATGTGGCAGCCAGACTTGCTTCCCAACAGCGGTGGTTCTTCCAGCTGCCACTGCCAGTTGCTGCTGCTGGACCCAACCCCATTGCCTGGGCACCCTGGCCTGTCTGCCTGGCACCCACCGGATGGATTGGGTGGGCAGGTAAGGTCTCTATGAAGACTAGGCTGGGACCCATGCCGGCAGCCACGCGGCTAGGTGGATGGAACGGGGCTGTGGTTGGGTAGGAAGTGAGATGGGCAGCCATGGCCAGGGTAAGGGTCACAGGATGGTGGCAGTGGGGGGCCAGGGCCTGGGGCAGAGCCATGATCCGCTCCCTGAATGCCCCTGTAATGGGCAGTAATTCTACGTGCAGGGAGTAGATCACAGATTTGCCCTGGGTCTCATGCCATCGCTGTCCTAAGATCCCACTCCTAGCCACCTGTCTGGATGCTATGCCCAGATCACCCGTTGCCCCATCCCATGTGCCCTGCCTATGTGGGTCCCGAGTCAGTCTCTGCGGAGACCCTAGGATCACTGGCAGTGACATCACAGGGCCAGGGCCCAGGGCCGAGCCATGGTCCACTTCCCACACACCCCTGGCTGTGGAACTGGCACCTGTTGCAGGGACATGCGGAGAACCGACTGTGGCTCTGCCCTGGGGCCTGGCCCTGTGCTGTCACCACCCAGTGGTGTTTTGTCCACGTTCCTGCCTGTCTCTCCTGCTCCCAGATGCTGCGCCCTGCCTGCCCGTGGGCCCAACCTGCCTGCCCAGCCAAGTGCCGTGAAATGCCACTTAGGGCATTTTGGTGAGCTGCTGGGAGAGAACAGGGGGGTGCGGACCTTGCATGGGGTGATGTGACCTAGCCCACAACAGCTCACCAAAACTCCCTAAGTGGCTGTCTGGCCCAAGTAATTGCCACCCTCCCCCCAAGTTAATGGAAAGACTCTTAGTTTCCCCAGTAGGGCAAATCAGACACAAAGGGTATTTTTGGGGTATAAATACCCTTTGTGTCTAGAAAAAAGTAAACAACCCTCTTCTCACTGCAGGCAGAGCTGAGGCACATTTGGTGCCCAAATCAACCCATTTCCATGAACTCCAGTAGCTAGTTCACAGCAGTAAAGTCTGACTAAAAGCTAAACTAAAACTAAATTTAAAAACTACACCGTGCTCTGGATTAGCAGAAAAGAAAAGCGGAGCTAAAGTATTTTTAATGTAGTGAATTGATGTACTGTTGGGTTACTTTGCTTGTTGCTTCTTTGTTCATCTTCCCCGACTTAATTTTAAAACTAACAGAAACTTCATGATGCGTGTATAGGTCATGAAAAGGATAACCTGGTTAGCATATGCAAGGTGTGAATTGTTCGTAAAGGGTTAGAACATACGGCATTCTCTCCGTATTATAGTAAAAGGGCAAGTTAAGCATTGGAGACCTGTCTAAAATGTTTATATTATTTCTTACTGGAGCCTATGGAGGAAAAGCATGGGTTTATTCAGCTGTAACTTTATTCCCTGATGTCCAATACAAGTCTCAATATCTTTAAAAATTTTATATGTTTGTGCATACATATTTCCTGAAAGTAGAACACACCAAATGTAATGTTTTTAAAACAAGACCAGAGACTCAGGGATCTTAAAAATATAAGCAATACTTTTTTTATTAAGTGCGCAAAAAAATGATAAAGTCGTTGCCCATGCTCATACTTAGTACAGTCTCCCAGCCTACAAGTATGATTTCATAAAGGGCCTGCTGGAATGTAATATATCAACCTCTTTAAACAGACATATCCTGTTTCTTTTGTTTCCTTGTCTGTTTTTGCAGAGACTGTTGCTACAACACCATCCAAGGCTGGTCTCTGCACTCAGTTGTTGATCTCCATGCTCATACTGCCTGCTGCCAGTCTTGCACTTGACTCTTTATAGTGTCTGCCTGTTTGTATTGCATGGTCCCTCTTCCCCCATGCTTGGGGAAGTACGAAAAGAAACCACATTTCTCTTCCGATCAGTTCAAACCCATCTCCACCATTCTTATTCCTATAGTGTCACTGGGTTCTGACTGTCTAATAATAGACTTTGTCGGTACATTTGGCTCCATCTGTCCCATAGCTTTATGATGTCTATTGTAATGTATTTCTTGAAGAAACATGTTCAGCACAAATGTGCATTCTTCCTTCCCTTTCTCTACTCTAGTTTGAAACATGCAGTTATTAAATCCTGAAAAACCACATCTAGGAGCAAATGGCTTGTGTGTGTGTGTGTATCCCATGCTCATTGTCATTGTATCCAACATTTATTGGAGCACAAATATAAAGGAAGTGAAGAGGAAGAGTGGTTGCATCATATTCACAACCATCCTCACTAGGCCGGGGTTTGCTGTAACTGGACAGGCTATTTAGATTACTGGAGCTACACAGGAGGATCTTGGGGCAGAATTTGTCCCACTGTCAAATGGCTCCAGAAGCAGCCCCACAGTTAACGAGGTTTCCCAGCAGGTGTGGATTCCTGTGCATTATGCAAAATTGTGTCTGATGCCATTATGAGCTTGACTCCAAGTCTGTTGAAGGCTCCCATTGGTAGTGGTAGGGAATGCTATTTCCACAAGCTGTTTAGAGCATTATTTATCCTGAACAGAAATCAAATGTTAGAATGATCAGAGCTTTTACCCAACATAGAGTCAGATCACTTCTTTCACTTTTAACACACAGGGCACTCCTTGTCTTGAGACTGGGGGGATGCCCACCCTATGTTGGTTGTGCTAGAGAGTACTTTTGCATAAACACACCCCAGTCATTTGCTCCTGCTCTGTGCCCATCAAAAGCTGGCTGAAGGACATGTAGCCTCTCTGAGTGATTCTGGGCAAGCCCAGCACTGCTCGCTACGCTCATGACAAGACTGACAGTGGTGCTGGGTGCTATCTGGTGTGTACACCCAAAATAGTAGGTCAATGACACTTTGGAGCAAGTGGTAGGGACATTTCACAGTGGGGCTCTTCAGCGTGGTCCAACACAGTATGGATGTTCCTTTAGAGTTTCTCTTTATTCCTGTGACTTCTCCAGTAGGAGATAAAAGATGCAATTGGACTCGTGGGGGGAAAAAAGCATGTGATAGAAGAACCAAGACTGGTCCTGAGCAGATTGCCTAATGACATTTGAAACCTAAATGCTCAAACAGATGCAGAACAAAGAACAAATTCTCCGAACACTTGTATAAGTTTCAGACACAATATTACATGTATATTCTGCATTTAATTTGACATTATCTATTATTAAAATAAGAGAAGCCCATACTTTTCTATAGCTGAAGCATTTATCTTAAAATATCTCTGAGTATTTTAATCTGGTTTTACACATGAGGAATCTGGGGCATAGAAAGGTAAAGTTTCTCCCTTAGAGAGACATGTGGTCGGAGTAGAACCCAGATTGCCTGACTTGCACCTTTACACTTCAAACAAAAGACCAAACTTCCTAAAAACTAACTCAGAAATGAAGGCATAGGTAATTTATTTGAGAGCTTTGTAAAATAAAATAAAAATAAAGACCTATTCTGTGAACACACCTATTTGCAGAAGAACCTAAAGAATTGTTTTGCAACCAAAGTATCTCACGTAGTCACGCTGGGATACAACAGCAGTCGGTAGTCAAAGACTGTGGCAATTTTATAGAGGTTTCTGAAAGCGAGGTAAGGTGTTACAAGACCAAGCAAGCACTAGTAATTTTGTCTCAAAATGTTAGGCAAGAATGAGTTGTTCAGATTTTTAGTTCCTGCATGATACTTTGAAGAGTTAACACGTTTCTGTTTGGCTTTAAATGTTAAAGTTGTTCTAGAGATCATGTTACTGTTCCTAAGGAGCATTCATGCCAACTTATCATTGCCTTTCCTGACCATGCCAATTAACTGTCTCTTGAGTTGATTGATCCCATGATATTGCCTGTGTTGCACTGGACCAGCACATCGTTCTGCAATTTCCTGTGTTTTTTCCTGGAGGTCCAGAGGCCTGCTTGTTGCTTTTCAGGCCACTCCAGTAAGCTGTCATTATTTCTATGAACGATTTAAATTTTATAACTGGTTTTATAGTGATTGATGTAGCTACACTGAACAAGTGGATGCAAATATTTGGCACAGCTTAGTATTTGTTTCTTCATTTTCGTGGATTTAAAGTCAGTTGTGCCTGTTTAGAACGTCTCGGGAGTGAAGTGAATTGTTTAAACATATGTTCAAGGAAGTTTTTCAGCTTATTGATCCCAAGGTAAAAGAACCGTGCTTTGAGAGAACTTCTCTAGGTCGGTGCACTATTGTTGCTTTAAATGAGAGTGAACACAATCCATGACAGTATATGTATCTTTTATGTTACAAATAATGCGAAATCTCTGGGAATTGTACACAGAAACATAACACGGTATAAGATTCATCTGCTCACCTGAATAGGGGTTTTCTTCATAAGGGCTCAGCAATTCTGCTAGCATTCTTCTCCAATACACCTGTCGGGAGGCGCAGTCGGGATTTAATCATGGTATCCACGTTAATTTTGGGACATCTACATAGGGTAGAACAATCCTACAGATGTTGCATGAATTCTGTACCTTGGAGGCCATGCTAATCAGTGGCCCTTACTGGCAGATGCACCAGATTTCACTCCCCTTCTCAGAATGGATGCATCCACACGAGCACGGATGTTAGTTTCTCCAGGCACAACTAGCAGCTGGACACCTTGTGCTGCTGCCCGTTGTCCCTGGGGATGCCTTACCCCAGATGGGATGGGAGGGGGCTGCAGCAGTGGTGCTTCTGCCACTTGGAGCCTGGCCGGCAGCTGGAGCATGGCTCTTTTTTGAGCCGCGCACGCTGCCCCCAGGTATGCCGTTCTGCTTTTTTTTTGTTGACCCCTGGATTTCCCTGGGGTCCAACCCCCATCCCCACACTGCTCCCTCGCAGCACGGAGAACAGCTGAACATGCGGTATGTGGCGCTGCAGACGTGTGTGCCGTACCACAGGCCACACAGCTGAGCTCGTCTGGACGCTGGCGATGGGTTTTCAGCCGTGTGCCAACTAAATGAGCAAAGGAAATAGTAAAGAAAAGTCATATTGCTTAACATATAAAACTGATCTTGGTAAAGAAACCGGAGCACGTTGTATTGGGGGAAGGGGGCAGACCCCTCACTTCTGGTAGAAAGGGCTATGTGATGTATTTGGTTTCTTCTTTGTTTCTATGACTATCTGAAGATGGAGCTTATGGGTAAGCAGCGCTCGTGCCTTTTTCCAAGTGAATTTACACAGCGTGTGATTTCCTGAACACGTTTAAAACCACTTGTGGAAGGGGGTATTCTTAGAGCATGAACACAGACTCTACAGACTCTGTAATAGTGTTGGACACCTTTCTAACCGTGTTAGTTCATCTTTCTCAGGAAAGAGACCCAGCTGTGGCCTAAGGTGATCTGATCAGGAAGGCCAAAGCTTTGCCATAGGGACCATTACGGAGGGAGGCTTTTCACCCTTGAATCGCACCCAAGCTGTGCAGCAGTTGGGACACAGAAGCCCAAACAAGCCACAAAGGCCTGATGCTGGGCTGAGCTGAACTTGTGCTGATTCATCTCCATTTATGGAGTTATTTTATGTCAGCCTGAATATTGCATTACTTTTTGTCTGCTTCACTTAAGACGAAATATTTGATGACCTAAACAAGTAACTGAATCCATTTTAAACCCCAAATTACCCCCTAGTGGTGAGCTAATGGTTACTTTTGGAAAAAAGCTCATTATGTAACCTTCTTGCTGGGAGAGTAATCAACAGGAAGGAGCATTCTTTGCCATAAACCAGACTCTGTCGAAGTCTGTGAATCTCTGATTGTTTTTCACTGGCTGGAGAATCTGTCCTGATTTTTTTTGGTGTTGTTTTTGTCACATTGGGATGACTTGGACCTTTTTGGATATAGAGCTGGTGTTAACTTCCCTTGTGAAAGCAGTTATGATACTTTTAAGAGGATAAAGGGTCTTGATTTCACAGACACACATGCCGACAGGACTGGCTCTCTTGGAGTACTTGGGAGTAGGACACAGAGATTGTCCCCAGTTATATTCTGATAAACTTAATTATAATCTAATTGTCCACTGAAGGCTCTTTGGCCTAGTGCAGGCATGTCAGGTTTACAGCCCACAGATTGGAGCCATCCTGTGAAGCCAGGTCATGTGAACTGAGGAGCTGGTAGAGGGACATTCAGGGGTGGGGTCTGCTATAGAAATTTGGGGCACAAAGCCTCACTGGGCATGCATGTTGGTGGTAAGGGGCAAACAGCAGCTGTGTTTAACCCCTGCCACTCACGCCACCACTGCATCCAGACCTGGTCTGTGAAGAGCTTTGGGGTCCAGATCTAGCTTAGAGGGGTCGGGTGAGTTTGGCACCCTTGAAGTCATGAATTCATGGCTTCATTTCCTGAGGCACCTGGGTGGGCAAATGTCTATATCACAACAACACATGCTGCTGGAATGGGGATAATTCCAGCAGACAGACTGAGAAGTAAAAAAGGTACAGAGACCGAGGTAGTATGGGCAATCACTCTTCCTTTGCTGCTCGGACTGCCGCCTGCCCGGTGGAAAGTAGCAGTGCACAGTCCTCAGTTTGAACTCTGAGCCATTCCTGAGGATATGTGTGTCCTGTTAGTTGTTTCTTATACGTGTGTCCTGTGCTACAAGTTTTATGCAGCTCCTCTCTTCCCTTAACCTTTCTCATAGAAAGCAGCAAAGAGCCCTTATCTGTGAAGATTTGTATGCAGTGAATTGTAAGACCCCCTCCCCGCCCCCAACCTCTCCTTCTGCGCAGGCGAGGTTCTTTGGGTAGATGTGATATGTGATCTCTTTTATTAGACCAAATAGTTGGAAGAAAGTTCTTCGCAAGCTTTTGGGCACACATACCCTTCTTGCTCAATTTTGCAAGGAACTTTTTTCCAACTGTTTAGTTCATCTAAGAAAAGATATCACATCTACCCAAGGACCTTGCCAGCCTCTGTCCTTAGACCAGCATGGCTACGACCACCCTCCCTTCTGTGCAGCAATCTGTTACTGGTGAGGCTTGTAAAATGAAAAGATCTGGGCCTGTACAATTATCCCTCCCAGGCACTTCCTCTGGTTTCTTGAACCTGCGTGGCAGCTTCAGCACCGGCCAAAACAATAAACTTGAGAGTTCTCTTTTCTTGCATCCGTAGTACTGAGAATGGATTGGAGTCCTCCGTATTAAATCCTTGCAGCACTGAAAGTTTACAGTCCCTAATTACAGCTGGCAAACATTAATTGGGCGAAGCAGAAGGGAGAACTTCTATAACCCTTTAAAAAAAATCAGGCCACCTTGTTCTTTGGTATAAATCAGCATAGCTTCATTGACTTACAACCATTAATACCCTGTCCCATACATACACAACATGTATTTTGTGAATATTTTGAATATCGTTTACTGCATGGGTCAAATCTTTCGGTTCTTCCTGAGACAAAACTGTCATTTTGAAATCCATAGAAGGTTTTTAAGTATATATGTGTTAACTCAGATAGAGCTAAAACAATACAGTCAAAAATACAGCGCTATGCATTTGCAATGCCTGGTGACTATAACTACATACTATAATTTTTGCATATTTTCTCATTGAGCTAATAACATAAAACTAGCTCACAGCTGCCTTTCCTTTCCTACTGAAGGATACAAAAGTCAGTTACTTATGTAATTTGTTGTATAGCTAAATATTTTTAATTTAAGAGACCTTTTATGTGGCTATATTTCATTGTTTCAGTTCTTTAATGTACACTTTCTTTAGTGTAACAAGTCCTGAGTTTTTGTTTTTTTCACAAGGTTTTTGTTTAGGGATTTCCCTATTTTTATTTTTAGGCCTCTATCACGTACATGCATGTGCAAACGGATAGGTAGTCTCTAACAATGTCGGCAAAATATTCTTCTGATATTGTGAATGTTAAAATGATTAGATTTTAACTTTAAATGTATAGACCAAGACTTGGAGCATGTCATTAAATTATATGTACCTTTGGCTTTGGAACTAATGCCTCGGGGTGTTTTTCAGTAAGCTAGAAAATAAAAAGCTCCATGCTTAAAGTAAGTGAGTCCATTTAGGTCTTTAGCCACGTGCCCTAACATTTATGTTTTGCTATTACTGAACCATATTTTACCACAAATATTTTGCTTGCTACTGGATTTGTCCACAGACGAGACAAAGCTACAATAGAAATTTTGCAAACAAATCTAGGATGTTTCTCAGTGACTGTTGCAGAGAGAGACCATTTCTTTTGATTACTTTACTTAAAAAACCCCCTCTGTTTTAGCATCCTAAATATCAAAGCAATATGTACTTCCTCCAGCACCTGCTGCTATGGACCTGAATGAGGAACTTGCATGTAGCATCACTCCCAGATCTTAGCAGCATGAACAGATGGAAAAGTATAGCAATGACACCACCTGGGATGTCACATTCAGAAAAAATCAGCCTCCTGATAAGGAGGATCAGCCTCCTGCCAGTGTCAAAGGAGTGAAAACTATACCTGGTTTTCCCCATCTCTTTTGGAAGGTGATTCCACCTGCATTAATTGTGCTTCTCAGCTACCTGTATAGTAGATGCCTTTCACTGTCTTCCACTGTCCCCTGCACAAAAAAAGTTATAATCTGAGCCAGGTTCTTTTAGTTCCCACTATGAACCAAACCAAAACCATGTTACACATACAGCGAGCTTTCCTGTTCATCTACTAGTAGATGCCTCTTCTGCGGTAAATGGAGAGCTGCTCCACGTGTCTGCTAGTAGTGGATGACCCTCATTCTCCGCTGAAAATTATTAACGTTCAACTTGGAGATGAAAACCTGAACATGCTAACTATGCTATGTGCACATTGTCTGTGATTTGTGTGAATGTAGGCACCAGAGCGTGACTGTTCAGAAATAATTTTGGTCATAATGGCCTTTCAGCATCCCCAGCTGGCTGTCATATGCTGAATTTGGCAGGCATCACTGGCATACCATGTATTTCTGGTGGACCACCAACCTCTGATATACACACATGTGCTCTGTGGTAAGTATATTATTATACATGTTGAGCAAACTTTTCCAAAGCCCCTTATTTAGGAGCCTAAGTTCCTGATTTTTCAATGAAGGACAAGTCTGTAAGTCATTTAGGGATTTCTGAAATTTTTACCCACAGGACCTCACTAAAACCATGTGCATCTTCTCACTGACTTGCAAGGGCTTTATATCAGGCCTACAGGAAGGGTAAGATGTTTTTAGTGATGTTTCCTTGAAACTTGCCTCATATACATGGAAGAGGGAAAGAAAAATCTGGTTCCCGTTGAAACAGCAGCATTTTTAATGAAAAGGAATGCTTCTTGTTTGATTTTTGCTGTTTTAATGTATTAAACCCTCCTTCTTGTTTGGCCTGGACTTTGAATATATCCTTCTCTGAGACCACCGTTGGATTGATATTATCAAGGAAATCAGCAGTACTTCTGCATTCACACTCCTAGGTTCATGTGGACATCTGGCCCAGATTCACTTGGACATCTGGAATGGTTTATATTATAGCAATGTGTTAGCCTAGCAGGAGGTGCACAGCACTTAGATACACTGACCTTGAAGCTTTCCTGTGTGTTTTAAATGTAGTGTGGACTTCCTACAATGGTGTATTGCTTACAAGTACAAAATCATATAGCTGTCATTAATGCTTCATGGTTGTCATGGACCTATTTTGGATGATCCTTTTAATTATTTATTTTTCCACAGAAGTTTTGCAGCCAGATTTCATGCCACATAAAAATGAATGGCAAGCATCTATAAAATTATGTGGTTTGGCTGCCTTCTGATATAAATAAATAGATAATTGCAATACTCACAAATCTATAGCGCTTTATAACTGTTAATAACTTCCACTTGCCACCCTGCTGTGAAATGGCACTATTTTAACAGAAGAGAAAACAGAGGTACAGAGGAGATTAAATGACTTGATAGAGGTTGTTGGAAGTTAGAGCAAAAACTGTGCTTTCAGAAACGCTTTGACCTAACCATGACCCATCTTTTCCATCTCCTCCCAGAAGCATTTTAAATCTGTCCTAGTCATTAGAGAAATTGATGCTCTTTGTGAACAATCTCAAAAGAGTTTCTATGTGAAAATATGTAGCAAAAGACATGGTAGCATAAACCATTCTCAGGAGGAACAAACTGTTTATATGGCTTTCAAAAATCCTCTGTTTGCAATTCAGTATTTTAAATGTAAAATATCTTTGGGGGCTCAAGCATGCTGCAATAGGCCCGTTATGCTTAAAACCACTTCCTAGAAATAAGGAATGGTGTTGGCCTACATTTTCTTTTTCTGCCTGGAAGTCATGTTAGGAACACGTGTTTAATTTAAAAGAGTACAAATAACTTACCATCCACTCTTCCTGTTGCACTTAATGAAGTGTTTGTTCCTTAAAGATGTCAGTACTGCAATTCTGTGCAGTTTACAACGCACTAGTTCAAGGTGTACCACCATCTTCATTAGAAACTTCAAGTAAGTCCTTGATCCATTTCCTACTGAACAGTGGAACAATGTCCACTAATTCACTTGTAGTAGGACTGATCCCTTGGTGAAGTCTGCTTTGGGATAAACCCTGGGAAACCTTTTACTGTCTCTGAAGAGAAGGAGATCACGTATTCCACTTCTTGCTAGATCCAAGCAAGAAACCTACGGGAAAGCACTATAGAGTCTGGCTTCTGTTGTTTCTGTGTGGTTGGACATGTGGGCTAGTTTAATCTGCTAATGTAAGCCACAATAGCTTCATTTAAGTTAGTACAGGCAGTCCTTGGACATACGACAGTTGATTCCTGAAAACTGCGTCTTAAGTTGAAATGTAACTTGGAACCAATTTTCTCATAAGAAACAATGTTGTAAATGGGGGATTGGTTCCTGAACCAAGGACCGATACCCTATTTTCACTAAAATACCCCAGAACTTAGTACTCGATCAATTAGAGATGAGTACTATAGCTACATTAATGTATTTATATTGTAAATAGCAATCATATTGATTTGGAAGGACTTCTTTGAGGTGACTTGGCTGGACTTTTTGAAGGGTTCTTGGCTGGAGTCGTCTCAGGAGTCTTGGCTGCGGGTTTTTCTGGAGTCGTGTCTGCTTTCTTAAAGAAAGTGTCCAAGGAAGTTTGGACAGATGTTCTCCAGGGAGATGAGCGCCGCAGCGAACTTGTTTGCTGGCGCGGCATTGCATCCGATCGAGCATTGTCAAACTGATGTCGTAAAGTTGAAACAGGCTGTTGGTTTATAAACGTTGCAAGTGTGAACCGTCGTAAGTCGAAACATAAGCCGAGGACGGCCTGTATAGCTGTTCTGATTTGCATCGTTCCAGAATCCAGTCCCTTGTTCTGACTCGTACAAATATTTGAACAAATGTTAATCTGAGGAAAGCCATATTTTCGAAGATGCGTAGGATCAAATTCTGCCTACAGGTACATTACTGCAAGCCTAGAGTAATTCTAAGCTTTATAAGATTCTACGATTTTTTACCAGTGCAGATGAGAGATGAACTTGATCCCTTTAGCACTGAAAATATTTAGCTGAAAACAGTGAACTTAGACCCGTAGCTTAGACTTTGTCCCCTGAACGCATTCTGGGGAACAGCTTTGGGGTTGTAAAGAATCCCCGTTCAAAAAGGTGCATTGTTAAATGCACAGCGCTGAACTCTGCTGTATGGCGATGCTCATGGGTTGCACTGAAGCAGAATAAAAATCTGCTGAAGCATATACTAATAATTAGTTCCAAGGGATGCTTTCTAAAGATTAAGAGAGTTCTTTGAATGCTTCCCCTGCACTTTATGAAGCTTTTCTTATAATGCAGAGGTTAGATCCATGGATTATGGATGTGGCAGGAACTTGAATTTCCCATATGCTTGAAACCAATCCATGTGGGGTAGGGAAAAGCCAACAAAAGCAAACTCCCCTGTCACTGAATAATCAAGGAAATTCACCTCCACATGCTTTTTAAACTGTAGGTCTAGAGATCAGTGTCTGAATCAACCATCTGGGCTCTCCCTGCAGGAGGAAGCAATGTGGTCTAGCAGCTGGAGCACTGGACAGGGAGTCAGAAGACAAGTGTATTCTGGCTCTGCCACTCACTCACTGGGTGACCCGGGGCAAGTCACCTGCTGTGCTGCTGTTTCCCCATCTGTAAAAGCAGAGCAGTGCCCCGGTCCTCCTCAGGGAAGTGTGCTTGGAGCTCCACCCACAAAAAAGAGCTCTTTAAGAGATTCAAGTACATTCATGTGATAAACCATCTTTATTTTTATTTGCTAAGCCTTGAGGGTCTGAAGACTCTTTTCTTCCTTTATTTTTTAAGCACAACCTTCAATTTGCCATCCTTTTGTCTATGTGCTCTGGCCAAGAAAGCCATTACAGGTCTTGCCCAGCATCTTGTTGTGATTCAGTGTCTGGTTTTACTGTAACGTGTTAGATAGCGTTACCATCAGGGTTGTTTTAATTGCTGAAGATACGCTTTAGGCTTACATCATGCCATTGTTATTGTGCTACGCTCACACTGTCTAAACTCAGTTTATGATCAGCTGCTACCCTGTAAGTCTTTTTCAGCTGTCCTGGCCTTGTGGGTTTGGTTCTTGCCCCAGAGCTAAATCAGTCTGGGTCTTTCAGATGAAGAACATAGAGTTCCAGGCTGTGCCTTCATGGTCACAGCAGCTGTGAGGTCTGGCTTCAGTCCTTTCCATCCAAAGATGTGCCCAGTCCACACAAGGATTAGAGGTAGAAGTAGCTGCTTAAGTCTGTCTTTCTGTATTTCCAGAATTAGTCACTCTCTCATCTACTGTAAAGTTCATAACTCCCAATTCTCTATTTACTGAGAGTCAGCTGTATGGGGTAAGCTAGCACGCCATCACTCCTTTGGCATAAACGGAGCTGTGCTCTTCCACACCCACGGGGTTGTGAGCCGTATGCACTGACTGCTGCTCAGTGTTGAGCCACACTGTAATGGAAATCTAACCTGTGGAAAATAGTATTGAGATTTCTGAGGTGTTACAGTCATTTCACCTGGGCACCTACAGTCATCAGACAGGAGAGTACTAATTAAGTGATGGCAAAAGAACATTAGTTTTGTGGAAACCTGTTAGTTTTCTCTCTCACTTTTTTTTTTCCTGATTAAAACTGAGAAAAATGCATGTTAATGAACTGGGCTAGGGAGGATGGATGCCTCTGCCCTGTACTGGGTGGCACTGGAATCGATCAACTCTGGTCTGGGATCTTACATTGCTGCTTGCTGATGGGGTATCTCCTTAGCTGAAGTAGTAGAGGCTTGCATTTTAACTGCAACAAGACTGTTTATGTAGGAGAAGGTGAATTTTTCTTGATCCAGGAACCTATTTGTTGAATTGAGTTTATCATCTCCACTTCATTTTCCTCGCTTCCTTTAGACACATTATATATTAATAGTTATGGTACACTGACATTCAAATATGGAGAGAGATTGTGCACTGTAACTCCTACTGACTCCAACAGAAGCTATGGCCCCTAGGCCCACCTGACAATTTAGTACACGTTCAGGCAACAGAAGGAGCCTTGCCAGGAACTTTTGCAACTCTGTAGTCCATAAATATTTGTTCCATGAAGAGCCTGAGTGTGAACTTTCTAGGGCAAGGTTCATGTTACTAAGATGACCTAACTGAGGAAGTAAAGGTAGCTGTGGTAGATGAAATCTCAGACAGGATGTACATATAAAGATCTTGCAAGGTGGAGTGGAGCACCAAGGTGCACTGCCCGCAAAGTTTCTGGAAAATAGGTTTCATGCACCCTCGTTACTTCGTTATGTGACTCCTGTTCGCATCCCTGGGAGCTGTCAGTGCACGCGGAGAGGATAAGATTCAGCATGTCTTCTTATGCTCCAAGGAGAAAGTAGAGCGAGAACATATCTTAACGTGGGCAACACGCCTCCTGCTCTTGTGGATGGGCTGGCTCCTGGATTTTAGATTATAGGACTCTGACTCTTGTGTTGAGATGCGCGCTGTAACTGCAGCTGCACAGGAACTGTTTGATTTGGTAGCAAAATCTGGGGACAGAAGATAGCTCCAACCCTCTCTTCTGCTCCACCGGTGCTAGGCTGGAAGGCCAAAATGGCTTGCCCATTTTACTACAGCCTTTAGGCTTAAATGATACCAGCTGCAGAGGGAGTGCAGTGCACAGGGACTTCTGTGGTGGCTGAGAATCAGGCAGATTGCTCTGCTTTCTGCTACCCTCTGCTCACCCACCGCTGCTCACCTGTGGGTGGGGAAGGGGCTGCCTATCCCAACTCTATAGCCCCCTACTAACCCTCCTGTGTCCTGGAGTTAGGGAAATGCTCCTTTTCACAAGGGCGTATTTTTAGTAGAACCAGGAGGGTTTATAAATATAGAAGTACATTTGAGTCTGCTTCCATATTGATCACAGAAGCTTTAGAAAAGTGGAAGGATTGAAAATGTTTTATTGGCCTCGGGGGTAGGGGGGGAGATACCAGACGTGACAGATGCTGCAACTTCTGATACCTAAAACAGGAGCATGACGATGGCATTATCAACGCTCAACTGTTCATTGGTGCATGAACTAAACTGATCGAGCTGCCAGGGAGCTGCAGCAAATACTTTCAGACAAAATGAAAACAAATTGGTATGGAACTGAATCCAGTTATTGCACCAGAACAACCATAACATCTCACACATTTATCGCTAACTACTTTGGCTCGTGTTTTATTTAGCAAGTTGACAAACTATGGCCTCAGCTGCTCTAAACTATTTGGCATGCTCTCTAGATAGGATGGAAAAATGCTCACCCTGAGAATACTATTCCACAGTTATTTAGAAAGGGGGGAAAAAGAAAAGAAAATCCACACTGGGCCTTTTTTTTCCCTCCATAACATCCTAATTAGACAAGCATGTAACTTGATGGATTTGGTGTGATTTTTCTTATTTCCTGGCTGCAAACATGATTTTCATAATAAGGTCTCTACTATTTTATCCTCTGATAATTGCCCCAGCTGTAACCTGAATGACAGATGTATGTATGTGTTACTCACAGTCCTGAGGTTTAAACAAAAAATGACTCACCCTGTCTGAAATCCCCAGGATTTAAAAAAAAACAACAAAAAAACCCTCTTTCTGAAGGAAAGAGGTGTTAGACAAGCAGCTTGACTTTTGTTTCTTGCTGTCTTCTCATCTGACTGATTTATAACTTAATGTTGTATTACAACCGCTGTTTTTTTTCCTTGGTATCATGGACAAACTTGTTGGGGCAGGGCCAGGCAATTATTTCGGGGAGAGAGCCGCTTACCAAGTTGTGGTAAGCTGTCGAGGGCCGCATGGGTAGCCCTACCCTGTGACAGGTGCCCTGCCTCCTGGTCACCATCTTGGGTCCTATGTCCCAGGGCCAGCACTGGTGGGCCCCGAGCAGGGCACAGGCTGGTAGGGCCCTGCAGGCGCTGGCCCTGGGACATGGGTATGGGCCCTGCTCCCAAGCCTGCCCAGTGCCCTCCCAGTCCTGCGGTACAGGCGGGGGCAGCACGCAGCCCCGACCCCTGCCCCATGGTCTGCGCTCCCTGCTATAGCCGCTCGTAGCCCGTGTGGGGCTGCCCTGAGCAGGCACAGGCAGCCCCATGCAGGTTGCGGGTGGCTGCAGTGCGGAGCATGGGGTGGGCGAAGTGCCACTTTTCCCCACACTCAGCACCAGCTTGTAATCTGCCCCGCTGCCAGCCTGGGCCCTGCACGGCTCCAGGCTCACCCGTCAGGCCTGCACCACGGCAGCTGCAGCCGCCCCGCTTGCTGCGCCGGGCAGTGTTGGGCGCTGCTGCCTGCCTGCAGCTCGTGCATGGGCAGCCCAGAGGCGGTGGTGGCAGCCTCACTGCACCCTACGTGAGCTCCGGGCAGGCAGCAGCAGCAAGTGCTGCCCAGCGTGGCAAGTTGGGGGGTGCAGCTGCTGCTGCCACCATGGTGCAGCCCCAACGGTCTGCAGGGTCAGGTTACGAGCTGGTGCTGAGCACGGGGAAGAGCAGCCCCTCGCCTGTCCCATGGCCAGCACCCTGTGCTGCAGCCACTTGCAGCCCACGTATGGGTTCCTCTGCCTGCTCGGAGCAGCCCTGCGCAGGCTGGAAGTGGCTGCAGTGCGGGGCGCCAGCCACGGGGTTGGGGAGGGGCCACTTTTCCCCTTGCTCAGCACCAGCTCCTTCCCTGCTCCCCCCCTTACATGCGGTTCCAGCACGGGGCAGCCAGTGGTCCCAAGCTGCCCCGTGGGCTGAACAGAATGGCCTTGCGGGCCAGATCCAGCCTGTGGTCTGTATTTTACCCGCCTCTACATTAGGGGGGTCATCTGCTTTATGGGCTTTAGAGCAAAGGCAGCTGGATGCATGATGCTGGGGGACAGAGGCAGGCATAAGGAGGGGAAGTGTCCAGAGGAGCATGTTATATCTTCCAAAGGTGTCGCACACACTTTGCTCATGTTTGGCTGCCAGGCATGTGAGAAAGTAGGACAGGTCCAGCTTGCCTAGGCATGTACTGGGGCACTGACAAAACCATCTCTCTCCCTCATTGCGCTTGAGTCACTTAGGGAAGGAATGACAGTAGGTATTTCACTTGTGTGCATGAGAGAAGCAGCTCTCTGCACTCTTTCACCTCCGTCTTCCCCCCACAGGTAGCAAACAATTGGCTCTGAAATGGCACTACAACATAGGCGTCTGATGAAGTTTTACCAACAGTTCCTTTGGGAACTCAGGCTTTATGATGCTGTTCACTGTCTTGCCCTTATTTGTAGTGTGCCATCGCAATTCCTGGCAGTACGGGTTTTCCTTTCCCTGTGCTTTTTATTTGAAACAAATTTTGGTTTTTATGCCAGGAGCAAAAATGGATTTTTATAGGTATAAGTATAAGAAAAAGTCACTTTTCACATTGAGAACTGACGCTCTCCAAAGGCTTTTGGAGAAAGTGGGAAAGCTCCAAGATTTCACTGGATTTGACATAATTTTTGCTTTATATCCCCCATCAGTTATGCTCCCACTAGCAGATGCTTCCCTGCCCATGTGTTTGGATTGCCTGTGAAATCATATGGACTGTCTATTCCTAAACAAAGTGGAAATTGCATGATCACATGGAAAATATCAATAATGTTGCTAAGTTGTGTTACCTTGACAACTAAAATTGACATAAAAAATAGTGTCACACTGAGTTGTTGGCATTTCATGGAGGATACAAACTGGGTTTTGTTCATGAGCAGGAGCATAACTGAGGAAAGTAAT
This sequence comes from Caiman crocodilus, assembly GCA_030014935.1. NCBI lineage: Eukaryota > Metazoa > Chordata > Crocodylia > Alligatoridae > Caiman > Caiman crocodilus. The sequence continues at coordinate 25,465,191 of JAGPOW010003447.1, forward strand.
CTGAACAGTTAATTACTGCTCTGAGTTAGAGGTTTGTCTATTGATTCTTCCTGACCTTTTGATAGAAACTGCTCTTCTCAAGACCAGCTGCAAACCTGCTACGGGTGCACTGTATGTCATCCTCCAGGTCATCGATGCAGAAATTAAACAAAACTGACCCCAGGACTGACCTGTGGGGCACTCCACTTGATACCGGCTGCAAACTTGACATCAAGACATTGATTATTACCTTCTGAGCTCAATGCTCCAGCCAGTTTTCTATTCAACTTACAGTCCATTCATCCAGTCTGTATTTCTTAGTTTCCCTGTGAGAATGTTGTGGAAGACTGTAGCAAAAGCCTTGCTGAAATCAAGGTATACCCCATTTACTGATCTGCCTGCATCCACAGAACCAGTCGTCTCATCATAGAAGGCAATTGGGTTGGTCAGGCATGATTTGCCCTTGGTGAACCCATGCTGACTGCTCCTAATCACCTTCTTCTCCTCCAGCTGCTTAGGAAGGGATTCCTTGAGGATCTGCTCTATGACTTTTCCAGGGACTGGGTTTGTAGTTCTCTGGATTCTCCTTCTTCCCTTTCTTAAATATGGGCACTATGTTTACCCTTTTCCAATCATCTGGGACCTCTCCTGATCGCTAGGGGTTTTCAAAGACGATGGCCAGTGGCTCTGCAATCACATCAGCCAACTCCCTCAGTACCCTTGGGTGCATCCTATCCGGCCCCATGGACTTCTACACATCCAACTTTTCTAAGTAATCCCTAACCTGTTCTTTCTTCATTGCAGACTGCTCACCTCCTCTCCAAACTGTACTGCCCGGTGCAGTAGTCTGGGAGCTTGTCTTGCCTGTGAAGACTGAGGCAAAAAGGCATTGAGTGCTTCAGCCTTTTCTGCATCCTCTGTCACAAGGTTGCCTCTCCCATTCAGTAAGGAACCCATACTTTCTCTGATTCTCCTCTTGCTACCGACAGACTTGTAGAAACCCTTCTTGTTACCCTTCACATCTCTTGCTAGCTGCAACTCCAGATGCTCTTTGGCCTTCCTGACTTCATCCCTGCATGCCCGAGCAATGCTCTTGTATTCTTCCCCAGTTATTTCTTCATCTCTTCAGCTGCCTTATAAGAGTTTCCACCTCTTATAAGCTTCCTTTTTGTGATTAGTTTACTGAAAAGTTCCCTGCTAAGCTAAGCTGGTTTTCTGCCATACTTGCTAGTCTTCCTGCACAGTAAGGCTTCCTTTAAGGACAGCCAGTTCTCCTGGGCTCCTCTCCCTCTCAGACAGGCCTTCCAGGGGATCCTGCCCATGAATTCCCTGAGTGACTCCATGTCTCCTTTTCTGAAGCCCAGGGTCCTTACTCTGCTGCTCTCCATCCTTCCTTTCCTCAGGATCCTGAACTCAATCATCTCATGGTCACTGCTGCCCGAGTTGCCGTCCACTAAAGCTCTTGCTGCTGAGCAGTAATTTTCAGTGCTGGGTGGGGCGTTAGCTCCTCAATTCGCACTGACTTCCAAGAGACTCCCATGACGGCGCTCTGTGCGAGACGTCAACAGTGTGGGTCAGCTCTATCTGATGGGGCCGTGCCAAAGGAAGAAGGAGCACAATGGCACGGGTTATGCATGGGCTGCGATCCCTACCTCGCTTTATTAATCCATGTCAGCTATTGGCTGAGTTCCACCATCGCTTTAAAAACCCTTTTCAGGAGCTTATTCAACCGACTGGATTTAGGCGAGAACCAAAATCGATTGGTACAAATGCACTCTTAGGCCTGCCTGACTCCCTACAGGGTTTTCAAATGTGTTAATTGCCTCTCAAAACTATTGTGCATCTTTTCGGACTTTTGCTCCATGCTAACTTTTCCCCCCTATAATAGAGTGACTTTAGGACCAGATCCTGTGGCCTCTCCCGAATTGGGGAAGGGGAAGGGTATAGCCAAGTATCCCATTGTGGTGGTGCCAAGGATAGGGAGTCGCTTGGGGTGGTGGGGGATCTCGGGGAGTAATCTGTATGCGGTGGTGACCGGTGCCTCACTGGGCCGTGGGGATTCAGTGGGTCTGTGCACGACTACAGCTATGGTCAGACCGCACAGGTACCCAATTCCTTGAATCCTGCCAGGGACTTTTGGAAACGTCTGTGTCTTTAACCTATGCACATTGCCTTCCCCCCACCCTTCCCTCTCCTTCTTCCACCCCTCAACTCCACTGAAGTAGTTGTTTAATAGGCAGCGTGTGCCCTCTAGCGACACTGTGTGAGCCATGCTTTAGAAACCAGCCAAGGTTGTTGCATGTGGCATGTACATAGGTGGAGATTACATGTCTGAACAGTTAATAACCATGTTCTGTGAAACCCCACTGTGCCCTTGTGGTTTTTTCATATTGCTGTTGAGCAAAAGACGCAACACGGGCAAGGATCTGGGCCATAAATTTGTTCGGCTCTTTCACACGCTGAAGTGTTGCCCTCCAGGGGACACCGCAGGCCCATTAACAGTTCACGAGGGCAGTGATGGCTTCACAGTGAATTCATTTTTAAGACACAGCCTACAGCCAGAAATGGCATAAATTTAGCTAAATAGTTTAAACCAGAACAACCCTTGTGTGGGCATTGGATTGCAATAAGATTAAGACTAGCTAGTACTAGTTTGCTCCTTTTAATCGAGGTAAAGAGTGCCCATGTAATGGAGTTGTCCCAGTTAAGTAAACCAGTTTGGAAACAGCTTAGTCTGTGCAATTCCAGTGTGCAGGGTAGGGGGCTAAGTGCTACAGGGTAGCTCATTCTCTGTGCCCATTCATTTCTTTGCCTCTTTGCTGACATTAAAATAAAGACTCCATTCGATATTAACTTTGGTGCTGCCAGGAGGGCATTTCCCTGCCAGGGGCCATCAGAGTCTAGCTTTTATTCACAGCTAACCTGAACTGCACGTGAACTAACAGCTTGAAAGTGAAGGGAACAGATTTCCCTGTACCAAACTGGTGCAAATCCAGAATAATTCCACTGAAATGAGCAGTATGGAGCTACCCACACTGGAGTACCTGAGAAGCCAACGTGTACCCCCAACTCTGTAGTCCATTACCAGCCCATAGAGCCAGGCAGTTGTCTTTCTTTTAGTACATTTAATATTTGTAAAAGACTAGTTGACTAGTCTTCTATGGTGAACTGTCAAATGGAGTATGCGTTTGCGGTGCACCGAAGAAGTGGTACAAGGACATCCTAAAGGTGTCCCTAAAGAGTTTCAGCATCGAACCAGTCGTGGGAGCAAATTGTTCGCGACCATCCATCCTGGAGGTCCCAAATCCATAAGGGAGCCTTCACTCATTCTGGGCCTTGTTGAAAGTCCTTCTGTGTATGAAAGAAGGTGATAATGGGAGGCTCTGTGGAAAACCCTCATGTTTCCTTGAACAGCAACACATGGCAAAAACAATGAAGAAATGCGTGGCCAGGAACATGAAAACCTCCCATATTGAGTCCTCATGGCTCTCCTGCCCCTGCTGCAAAGATCAGACTTATAAGTCACCTACGCACTCACGTGGCCTCGCCTCCACCCCACTTCATTCTCTCCCCTTTCCCTTTTTTCTCCTTTTCCTTCCTTCTTTCTTCCTTTCTCTTTTCTCCTTTCCTTTTTCTTTCCCACTTCTTTTCTCTCTTCTTCCCTTCCCCCATCCCACTGGATGCAGTCGTCTTCACCCGTGAAGGATGAAAGTATATAGTTGGCTGCGTCCAGGCGAGCACAGCCATTCAATATGTGCTACCTTGCAGCATGGGGAGTTGACCCCAGGAGATCCCAGGGTCAAAAAAATCCCATGCTGAAAAATAGCAGGGTAGCACACATGGCGACAGTGCGTGCCATCCAAAACCAGAGCCTGGCCGCCACACGCCAGCTGCTGGCCAGGCTTCCTGCCATGGCTGCAGCCCTGGGAGGCCTCGGGTCTCCAGGTAAAGCTGCTGTGGCCAGCGCGGTTGCTGGCCCCAACCTCCCCTACTCCACATGGGTTTACCTGCCACGTGCCAGAGTGCCCATGGCGTTCTCTGGGAACAAGGAGCAGCAGCAGAAGTGCCGTTCCTCCTTGTCCCCGGGGAAACAAACATCTGCACTCATCTGGACATGCCCGTTAAGTACAGACTGCAAAAGATCTAGACTCTTAGAGTCTATAGGATAAATAAGGATTTGGGCACATATGTTAATTTTAGGAAGGTATGTTATTTCCCAGATAAACCATAATGGCTATACAAGAGCCGTGAAATCTACCTTCTAATTTTTTTACCATCTTGCTTTATTAGAGTAATTTAAAATAGGGTTCCAAGGGATCTTGAAAGCTCATTTATTCCCACCCCCTGCCTCCACTATACACAAACTGCTCCTGACAGGTATTCGTCTAACTTACTCTAAAAAAACAAATGTGGATCGAGATTCCACGTCGTCCCTAGGTCATATGCTTAACTATCTGGTGCTTAACTATCCTTACAGTTCAGTCAGACTTTAGGAAAAACTTCTTAAGTCTCCCTGGTAGTAATTTAAGCCCATTTTTCTTGTTCAGTTTAAGCATAATGGACATGCAGAACAATTTATAACCTTTCTCTTTGCAGTAATGCTTTGCATATTTGAAGGCTGTTACCATGTCTCCCCTCCATCTTCTCTAGACTAAACAAACCCATTTATTTCACTCTTTCTCATAGGTCATGTTTTCTAGCCTCTGAAAAGTCTGAGCTCTCTCCAACTGGTCCACATCTTTCTTGAAGTCGGCTGCCCCATGCTGAACATGGCATTCCAGCTGAGGCCTCGCCAGTGCTAAGTACTGCGTTGCATACAATACTCCTGTTTAATATATACCTCATTCTGATGCTTGCTTTGTCACAACCACATCACATTGCTGACTCATAATCTGCTTATGATCTGCGATATTACACCCGGATCCTTTTCTGCAGAACTACTGCTTATTCAGTCCTTCCGTCTGTTATTTCTACCAATGGGTAGCACTTTGCATTTGTTCCTATTTAATTCAAACCCCTTTTTCCATTGGGTTAAGATCATTTTGTATTCTAATCCTGTCTTCCAAAGTGCCCTCATCCTCTTCCAACTCGGTGCTATTTGCAAATGTAATAAGTGTAGTTTCTGGTCCATCACCCACATCACTACTGAGCAGTACTAGAGAGGGCCCTGTGCAGTTCTCCCCTTTATACATCCTTCCGATTTGGCAGTGAACTGCTGAGAACCACTACTCTTTAGGCAGGGCTCTATTTCACTCCACACACCAAAATGGCATTTATTCAGTTGCATAACTGCTAACCTACTTACACAGTTAATGATCCTATTCCATATGCTGTGTGGGGAGGCTGAAGGGAGGATTGGATAATGCTAAGTTGTGGCCTGTTGGTTAGAGCAGAGCATTGTGCTGAGAAGTAAGAGATGCACATTCAAACACCTTTTGGGTGAAGGGGCATAGCCTAATCATTAGGCTACTGGACTATTAGGTTGCCCTCGCCCCATGTCTAACATCCACTAGCCCAGAACCCTGTTAATATTATTCATGTGAAATGTAGTACGCAGGGATGTAGACCTACAGTCTTGGTAAAACCAAGATAAATTTGTTTAAACTCAAATATATTTATTTGATCAATTGATTTAACAGTTTCCTTTCCCCCCCTCTACCTAGAACATTTAATTAGGGTTGGAAGGGACCTCAAGAGGTCATCTAGTCCAAACCCCTACTCAAAGCAGGACCAGCCCCAACCATCTCCTCCCAGCCAAGACTTTGTCTAGCCAAGGATGAAGCTCTCACCACCTCTGGGTAACCTGTTCCAGTGTTTCACCACCCTCCTTGTGAGAAAATTCTTCCTAATATCTAACTTAAACTTCTCTTGCTGCAACTTGAGCCTATTGCTCCTTGTTCGGTCATCTGCCACCACTGAAAATAGTTTAGCTCCATCCTCTTTTGAACTTGCCTTCAGGTAGCTGAAAGCTTTGATTTAAATCCCCAACTCAGGCTTCTCTTCTCCAAACTAAATAAGCCCAATTCTCTGAGCCTCTCCTGAGAAGTCACGTCCCCCAGCCCCCTCACCATTTTTGTTACCCTCTGCTGGACTCTGTCCAAATTGTCCACATCTTTTCTGTAGTGGGGGCCCCAAAACTGGACACAGGACTCCAGATGTGGCCTCACCCGTGCTGAATACAGGGGAAGAATCACTTCCCTTGATCTGCTGGCAACACGCCTATCAATACAGCTCAGTACGCTGTTAGCCTTCTTGGCAACGGACACACTGCTGGCTCATATTCAGCTTATCATCCATTGTAACCCCCAGGTCCTTTTCTTCAGAGCTGCTGCTTAACCGGTCAGTCCCCAGCCTGTACCAGTGCATGGGATTCATCTGTCCTAAGTGCAGGACTTTGCACTGTACTTGTTGAACCTCATGAGATTCATTTTGGTCCAATCCTCCAATTTGTCTAGGTCCCAGAATCCCAGCCCTACCCTCCAGCATATCTACTACTCCCCCCAGCTCAGTGTTAGACTTGTTAAGGGTGCACCCTATGCCATCTTCTAGGTCATTGATGAAGACATTAAACAAAACCAGCCCCGGGACCAACCCCTGGGGCACTCCACTTGATACCGGCTGCCAACTTGACATTGAGCCATTGATTATTACCTGCTGAGCCTGATGCTACAGCCAGGTTTCCATCCTTCGATTCCAACCTTACAGTCCATTCATCCAGCCTGGACTTCCTTAGCTTGCCTGTGAGAATGTTGTGGGAGACTGTATCAAAAGTCTTGCTAAAATCAAAGTATACCACATCCACTGATCTCCCCACATCCACAGAGTCAGTCATCTCATCATAGAAGGCAATCAGGTTGGTCAGGCATCATTTGCTCTTGGTGAATCTATTTCTAGTCCCCTTCTTCTCCTCCAAGTGCTTAGAAATGAATTCCTTGAGGATCTGCTCCATGATTTTTCCAGGGACTGAGGTGGGGCTGACCAGTCTGTAGTTCCCTGGATCCTCCTTTTTCGTTTCTTAAACATGGGCACTATGTTTGCTTTTTTCAGTCATCTGGGACCTCTCCTGATCACCATAAGTTTTCAAAGATGATGGCCAGTGGCTCTGCAATCGCATCAGTTGACTCCCTCAGCACCCTTGGGTATATCTCATCCATTCCCATGTACTTATACACATCCAGCTCCCTAACCTGTTCTTTTACCACTGTTGCCTGCTCACCTCCTCCCCAAACTGACTATTCACTCAGGGCTATCCCAGGGCTGCCACGTGCTGGTGATAGTGATTTTGTTTCTGCTAGCAGTTCTAGTCAATACAGTGACAGGAGAGAAATGGATCCTTTCCTAGCTCCTAAATTTTGAAAAGAATTGCTAAGTTCCAATTGCAGAATCTTTTAAACTGGAAAGCAATGCATAGAAGTCATAGAAACCTGGGGTTGGAAGGTACCCCAAGTAGGCAAACAGGGAATATAATCTCTGAGAAAAGATTAAGAGCTGCCTAGACCAGCATAGATCATATGCCTAACCTGTTTTAAAGACCTCTGGAGTGAGGATCCTACAATGTCCCCAAGTAGTTCGTCTCATTGCTTCACAAGCTTTGCAGCAAGGTTAGATACTAAAGGAAAATCTCCCAAATGCCTCTTACTCCTCCTTGTCCTATCCCGGTAGACATGGAGAACTACTGGTACCTGCTACCTTTATACCTATTTTTTTTTTTTTTAACGTATTTGGAGTCTGTTCTCATGTCCTCCCAGAACTAATTCTATACTAATCACACCAGCTCCTTCAGATTAACCCCATAGGTTAATCTTGCTTTCCTCTGGGCTCTCTTCTGCTTCTCGATATCATTCCTGAAGTGTGATAACCAAGCCTGGACACAGTGCTGCAGGTGAGGCATCACCACTACTAAGGAGAAAGGTATAATTATGCACAGTGCTTTACGTAAGTCATTAAAACACGTACGCTGCATCCTGTTAATACATGCCAGACTGGTCTGTACCTTTTTTGCAATAACATTCCATTACTGACTCGTATTCTGGCTGATTCCTCTACCATACTGCTGCCCCGCCAACTGTTCCCGGGTTGGTATTTTTCCTTTTGATCTTTCCCTTCCCAATCGTTGCACATACCAGTGGTGAATTTCGTCCTGTTCACTTCAAACCACTCTAACCTGTCAAGATCATTTTGAATTCTGAGTCTGTCCTACAAAGTGCTTCCTGCTGTTCCCAGGTTGATGTCATCTGCAGATTTCTTAAATGTTCTTTCGATTCCCTCTGGCAACGGGGTACTGAGGTGAACGGGGCCGAGACAGACCACTGTGGAGCCCCTTGGAAGTGCCTTTCAAGCTCTTCCCAAGGGATGCTCCGTTTCAAGGCCCCGAGGTGTTGAAATCTGTTCTTTCAAAATCCATTGCCCCCCATCTGCTCTTCTTACGCCCCTTTTTCATGAGGAATTCTACCACTTCCACCGAAATTACCTTCTGCCTTCCAATTCTCAACAGTTACTCCCCTATTAGTTGAAGTAATATCTAAACCAGCTGCTCAGCTGGTGGTTCCTCTCAGCCTACAACAAAAAAAGCATTGCCAGTACCTGAACGAGAAATACCCACCTGGACATTCAGGTCCCCATGTATTTCAGATGGCTGATATTCAGACTGTCATTTGAAAGCTAGGCAAATGTGGTGTGTACTCAGAGAAGGAGAGCCAAAACCACCCTTACCACTATCTAGTGCCAGGGTTTGTATTTCGTTTTGCAGCAGAGAGAGGATTTTGAAAAGGAAGAGTGTGTTAGAGATGCATTTGTAGCCATGAACAGGGCTTTCACTCATTCTGGGCCTTGTTGAAAGTGTTTCTATGTATGAAAGAAGGTGATGAGGGTTTTCCACAGAGCCTCCCATTATGTTTCCTTTCTGAGGTCATTTTGAAGGTGGGTACTGGACCATCAATCAAAATGTCATTACCATATAGCTGTAAAATAACATCTCTAATGCTTCTTTCCTCTAGGGAACATATTTGCAACCCTAAGGCTTATGCTTTACAGGAGAGGATGAATGTGGAGTAAAATTTACTATTATAGATGATCTCAAGTTGCCCTCTTGTGGACATTGTAACTGTTACAGTACGTGGGGGATATTTATGGGAACTGGGTCAAGTTGTCAAGATCTTGGCTTAGTTGATCTAAGCGTTCAGTTTGAAACATTTGAGACATGTACAATCTGTTCAGTTGAGATCTATATGCAGTATACTACATGCTCAGTATACAGTTGAAAACCATACTGTTTATCCAGATTTTTGCGGTGACAACTCAGCCTTTTATCTTTCTGAGTTAGCTGAGTGCCACTGAATATACCGCATGTGGCTTTTTGGCTGGGACCTTACAAAGCAAAGCCCTGCCCACTCTGCTTGAGCAGTAGGAGTTTTCATAGTTTCAGAGCTGGTAGGGTCGGAAGGGACCTGAGCAGATCATCAAGTCTGACCCCCTGCCATGGGCAGGAAAAAGCACCTGACAAGGTGTTCATCCAGCCCCCTTTTAAAGACCCCCGGGGTAGGAGCCAGCACCACTTCCCTTGGAAGTTGGTTCCAGGTCCTAGACGCCCTGACCGTGAAGTAGTGCCTCCTGATGTCTAGTCTGAATCTACCCCCTGCCAGCTTGTGATCGTTATCTCTTGTCACGCCTGGTAGTGCTGGGGGGAACAGGGACTCCCCCAATGCCTGCTGGTCCCCCTGACCAGTTTGTAACAGGCCACTAGATCCCCCTCAGCCTTCTCTTGCGGAGGCTGAACAGGTTCGGGTCCCGTCGCCTCTCCTCGTAGGGCCTGCCCTGCTGCCCCGGATCATGCGGGTGTCCTCCTCTGGACCCTCTCCGTGCTGTCCACGTCCCTCCTGAAGTGCGGCG
>JAGPOW010003447.1:25475157-25486091 GCA_030014935.1 Caiman crocodilus
ACATGCGCCAGGATAATTCTCTCTAAAAGCTTCCCCAGGACTGAGGTAAGACTGACTGGCCTATAGTTTCCTGGGTCCTCCTTCCTCCCTTTTTTGAAAATAGGAACCACATTGGCCCTTTTCCAGTCCTCTGGCATGATGCCAGAGCACCACGAGTGCTCGGGAAGCCATGCCAGGGGTCTTGTAATAACTTCTGCTAGTTCCCTCCGCACTCTGGGGTGGAGATCATCAGGACCCGCTGATTGAAATACGTTCAGTCCCTCCAGAGGTTCCCTGACTACATCCTCACTGACCCTCGGCCTGGGTGTACCTTCCCTGGGGCCTATGGTTGGTCCCACTGGGGGAATGACCCGGTCCCTGCTCAGAAAAATGGAGGCAAAGAAATTGTTAAATAGGTTAGCTTTGCTGTCTGGTGCGACGACCAGATTTCCTAGCATGTCTTGCAGAGGCTCCATGTTACCCGGTACCTTCTTTTTACCCACTATGTATTTATAAAATGCATAGTGTATTCTTGCTGTCCTTGATCCAGGTCCATTGTGCAGGGCCTGGGGTTTCTCACAGGTCCAAAAAATGGGCAGTAGGCGAATAGTGCCATTGTTTCCCTGCCACCATATTTCCAGACTTGTATGGAGCCCTGCCAGCTGGGTGACACCGCACCATAGGCTGGGTCTGGCCCACAGGGCAGGGGTAGAGCACCCTTGCGCTAGCCACTGGGTTACTGGGACTAAAACATGAGGGCTCCCTCTTCTCCCCCCGCCCCTCCTTTTTGGATTGGGAGGAAGACTTGCATTCATTCAGCTATAAGCCTGCAGAACTGCATACCTACCTGACCAGCACTTACTTTCCTGCATGTGGCCAGCAGCCATGGGGACATTCACACATCCACACTGCACCAGGAATAGCATCGCAAACTGTGTTTAAGTGCCAAAAATACTACTTACACAGCTGGAAAGGAGCCCTTTGGGTGCATAAAGGGAAATGGAATTCTGCCTGTTCTGCTTGCATTTTAATCATGGCCTGTAGGATTTTCTTTTGTCATGACGTCTCGTATCTATATTTGACAGAGAGCGCTAAAATAAGACTCTGAACATCCTATACCAAAGCACGTGCCCTAAGGAATGGAAGAGCAGAACCCACATTCATGTTCACAGTGAGTTCATACTGTCTGCGTCTCTCGCTCAGCCTGTTCTGTTGTATAATTAGAGAGTGGGATCCATTTATCCTGCTATTTATTTTTTTTCCGATTTGTTTTGAAAAGTGCTCCGTTCCCAACACATGGCATCTGCTGCCTAGCCAATCATGAGAAGAGGGGGAAGGCTCAGACTTTCATACTCTTTCTTCCAGTGGGATGCATCAGGAATTGAATTTGGCTTGAATATTCTTCAACAGGCATAGCAAGGAAGCTATTTCCTTTGAAATAACCCTAGCAAGTGCACAGTGGAAAAGCAAGTGTAAATTTACGTACATATGGAATTCGGGCATGGATATGCAAAAAGCAGGCTTTCCCCATCTAACAACTCGAGAGAAATGCAATTCATGACGGTATTTAATAGATGCTTGTGAAGAATTTATGTGCTTGGGCATTCACTGTTTACTTACGTTGAGTATACAGTACATATAGTCTTGTGCTAGGCAGTAAGGAATAAAAAGGCTACTGTTTTAACTCAGGCATCCATTCTACAGTCCGGTTGCACACCAAAAAGTACTTTTGCAACTCCAGAAGTTGATAAATTTCCAAACGAATCTTGCCTCATTTTTTCTGTGTTAGTAGGGCTGGCTCAGACAATGGATCCAGACACACACTTAAAGAACTAGGCTGCTTTAATAAATCTTATTTTTTCTATTTTATAGGAATAGAAATGCCCAAAAGGTATCTAAATATAGGAGCCACTTCTTTTGGTAGATAGAACAGTAAAGAGAAAAAAGAAAATTAGTCTGGGATCTTTCTACCTGGATACTGTGCAGGGATTGTGGAAGACCTGAAACAAAAAATAAGAAGCTTCAGGTGTGGAGAGAACACAACTGAAGGAATAAATCTTTTGCATGTGAAAAGATTTAATCTCTTTTATAGCTGCATTGCTGCAAAGTCTTTGGTTTATTCATCCCTGGCTGGGTCAGGATGGGAGTCATATCTGGGATATTCTGGACTTGGGAAGAGCTGCAACAAACAGAGCTGATGTATTTACAGTCTGCATCAAAGTAAGGATTGCATCCTTTAAAGTGATCATGTTTTTACTTTGGCACATTTCCCATCTGAAAGATTACAGGTGCCAAAGGGACTTGACACGAGCACAGGATAATGCAGAATGGATTGGGATGTAAACCGGAGAGTCGGAGCCGCGGCTAGCCAGCAGGAAAGGAACAGAGCCCGGCGCTGTTGCCTGCCTGAATCCCAGTAGTACGAAAATGACCCATAATGCTGTTCCTGAAACACAAAGGCACCCTGCAGAAGAAAGAAACCAAGCTACCGCTAGTTCTTTTGTCTGTGCTGGATTTCAACCTTCAGGCTGATGGCTGTGTACAGTACCAGTTACTGCAAATTACCCTTCACGTTGGGGACAAGAGTATTTTGCTCCTCTCCTGAGTTCAGCCAGCTTCAAAATTGTATTTATTATGAAGACTTGGGGTTTTCTTTTCCTCCATCTGCTGGCTCTTGTATTGTCTTTTGACCACATCTCCTAACTACATCTCTCCCTGGACCGAAAAGGAATAGTCAGACCGACAGGCCTTTCCTATTTCTGGAGCTGATTTATGCTGGAGTCTGTGCAGGATGACTCATAGGCCGGTCTTGCATTGCCTGCAGACAGATTTAAGATCTTTGTTTAAATATGGTTGAGGTAGGGAGGAGGGAAGGCACAGCATGGGGTTTTAGGGGATCTTGGGTCCTGGCTCAGCTCTACCGCAGATTTGCCCTGTGGATTTGCCTATAGTCACTCTACTTTGCTGCATCTCAGTTTCCCTATCTATGAAACAGGGGTAATAGTACTTCCCTACCTTACAAAAGTGCGGCTAAATCGATTGTTTGGAAAGTGTGCTATGATCTCTGTCTGGGAGATGCCGTGTGATTGCTCAGTGAACTTAAAAGCCAGACAGTGCCCTGTACCTCTGTTTGGGAGACTGCATGCAAGGTCTGTTACTTTTGGCTCCCCACCAGACAGATTTACACGAGGGCATGCAGACTGAACAGTGTGACTGGGTCTTTCTGCAGCAGCTGGGGCTGGCAAGGACAAGCCCTGTTACTGTCTCTCAGTTGACAGCAGATGGGAGTAGCTCAGACTCCCAATACTAATTGTTGCTTTCTATTCACCAGTTTTAAGGAAGCTTCTCTAGTTGCTGTGAACAAGGTCAGATGCTGACCAAGCAACTTCCTATGGACTCGGACACAATTTAAAATGAAACAAAACTTGAAAAATCCCATTTTAGCAGTCGCTGTACTCATGCAACTGCTCTGTGCTCCTGAGAAGCAGCCTACGCAGGTAGGTGTCTACGTGTACGTAATTATAGACCTAGGGGCATAGCTTTAACTGCACCTTTTTCACAATGGTTGCCCATAGTGTATGCAATTGCTGATGTCTCCTCATGGCTGAGATGTTCAAAGAGTGACTTGGGGACCTAATCTCAGGTTCTTTTGCAAATCCCAGCTCTCAGTGAAATAGGGTTTTACAAACTGATTGAAAATCCCTTTTTAATAATCTTTTAAACAAGCCATACCTATGGAGAAGAGAAAGCTCTTTGCTTTTGTGCAGGGTAGACAGACACTCCTCAGTCTGCCTGTTAGACTTTGTAAAATAAACTACCCCGGCGACTGCTGCATGTTTCTCCATTTGCAGAGTTTAAATGGCCTTGTAAACGTGCAGTTGGGCACGGTTCAGAGAGCTGCCAGACCATCCCTTCCCTTCCTTGTACCATAATTACATTAAACAGAGTCGCGAGCCATTGAAATTATTTTCTTGGCTTGTTTCACTGTTTTTTCTATCAAACCCATGTTTAGTTTCTGGCGCAGGGACAGCAGGAGTTTCTGCTCTGCAGACAAGGACCTTTTCTAGCCAATCGCTGTCAGTTTAGATCAGATAAGTTTCAGCTTGGCAATATTTTTTATTGGACGTTTGGACCATCGCAGCTACGACCCCGCTCGGACCCCCGTTTAGCTTGTCAGTTTTTTAGGATGTAACAGAGGCAGTATCCCTTTCGTCTCACCTTGCTGAACTTTTGTTCTTTCAGCATCTTCAAAAGGCCCAGTTGTGGTAGGTGTGGAGCCCCTTGGCTTCCAGGTTATTCAGCTGGCACAGCACCTAACAGAATCAGGCCCTGAAGCCAAATTTTTTGAAGCCTGCGGAGGCCTGAGAAGCCTTTACTTGTTTCCGTGGAGGTTAAGTCCACGTTCTATTGTCCAACAGATTATTCTTTTTAGAGCCAGCAAGTTCGCAGCCAAGCTTTTCACGGGCTCTCGGAGGACAGAGCTGAGGTGTGGTTAGCAACATACGGGATCAATTAGTGTTCCCAAAAAATGACCAAAATGCTCCTGGGCTGACAGGCTCTGGTCATGACAGCGGCAGAATAATGAAGCTAGTGACCAATAACGAGGCCAGGAGGCACAGCCGCTCGGGGACTAGGCATTGGGTTTTCTGCACCCCTCACCTAGGCACTCAGTTTAGTTCTGGGCTAATTTAATCATACAGTAATCCAAACACCTAGAAGATGCTAAGGTGTGTTGTGGCCCATGCTGCAGGTGAGAAGTTTAGGGACAGAGCACAGGCAAAGGGGTTGCTGGACGGGATGGTGGGATATGGCGAGAATAATTCTTGGGCTTTGCAAATCATGCTAGAGATTTACAGCCGTTAATTTTTGTGTCAGCTAATCATGCTAGAGCAGGAGAGCCTGTGGGTCAGATTCAACCCATGGTGGCATGTCAGCTGGCCTGTGTGGATCCCGATGGGTCCAGAAATGTTGATGGTGGGAGAGCAATGGCACTGCTCCCTCACCACCAAATTTCAAAACCCTTTGGGGGTCGTGGACCCTGCATGCTGGATCTGGTGCCCAATTCCAGCATGCAGGGCTGGGCTGGGTTAGGGTGTCCCTGGACCCCAGGGCCCAATCCCAGTGTAGGGTGGTTTGTGTGAAGGCAGTGGCAAGCCCCTAGGACCCAATCCCAATGTGCAGAGGGATGAGGGGGGCTGGTGCTGGCCCCACTGAGACCCAATACCAGCATGAGGGGGGAGGGAGTGGTGTTGCCGGGATGCTGCCAATCCTGGCAACATGGGCTCCTGGAGGGGCAGTGTCAGCCCTCCAGACCCAGCCTTTACGCACAGAAGGGGAGGCAGAGAGGCAATGCCAGACCCCACAGACCGATGGTTGCGCAGAGTCCATCTGCAGGAAAGACTCTGGCCCATGTGGCCAAACGGTTTAGCACTGCTGTGCTAGGGTGTTACATGATAAGGCCCCAGAGAAGGATGGGGAGTTGGAGAGGGATAAAGTTGGCCCTTGTTTAGTAATCAAAAGGGGCTATGAGCCAAGGATGAGCTTTTATGCAGGAAATCCAAAGGAAACTGCAACTCACATCTGTGAGGAGCTGAAGGGAGAATTTTTCTAATATAGACTGTGCTACTTAGGGTCCCCACTGCTATAGTTATATGAGCTGTTGCATCCTTTGAGCGAGGCAAAGGAATCAACACTTGAAAAAGTCTACTTCCTCCTACTGCTTCAAGGTCTTCCTCACCCCAACAGGGAGGCCCGCAACCTAATATATTGCCTTGGAAGTGGACAGTAGGATGCAGTTAGAAACAACAAAGAACCTCTAGGAAAGAGTCCATGTCTTTATGACACAGAGAGGGGCCGTGTGTGACTTGAAGGGTCTCCACAGCTGACAGAACCAGAAAACAGGCGCTCCATGGACACGATACACATCGTGCACCAAGATGGTATTTGCACATGTGTTGGGAATGATGAGCAGTGTTCCCCGCAGGAGAAGTGCCAAGGGGCTGTAGTCCTGGCTTATCTGTTCATAACTGGAGGACGGTGTGCTTGGCAGCCGTCTGTTTTACACACATCATCCCTTATGCTCCCACACTGGCAGGTCACAGAGCTGAACTCCCCAGGAACTTGAGGACCATGGTCCCTGGGTCAGTGTGCAATGGACCAATGAGAAGGGAAGCGGGCTACTGTCAGTTCTCATCCAGCACGTTTATTTTCAGATGGGAGGTTTCACTTATGCCCACCCAAAGCTCACGTGATGACGTGAGACCTTACCTACTCAAGTGCCTTTTCCATTTGGGGTCTGATATGTTTGAGGTCTACATGGGTTCTTTCTCAGGGGGCACCACAAAAACCTGGCTTAAATGCTCAAGCATCAGATCAGGAAAGGGACTCCATAGTATTTGGCAATATAAGGTTAAGCAATGTCTAGATATCAGCCTCAAATGATTGGTGACTAACTGTGAATAGCCTTGGGAGAAGCATCCAGCTGGAGCTACAGCATCAAGGAAGGTTGTAGGCCAAGAGCAGGGCATACTGTACCAGCAGTGACTGTGCTAATTTCTGGAAATTTCCTGTCTTTCTAATCCTCTAGAATTGAGCATCAAATTCCCTGTGGCATGCCAAAACCTTCCCTGCACATGCTAAACCTAAGCGTCTAAAGGATCAGTATTAATTAGATGACACCTCAATACACACCATCTTCTCCGATACAAAGCAGTATGCTATTTCAGCTATGGGAGTTATCATAAAGAATTTACTCGGACTTTTGGTTGGCCAGCTAAACTGTGCACAGCTTAGGTTGGTGATACCTTGGTTTTTTATGACAAATCCTGATTCCTTCTCTCGCTCTTGATTATTTTCTCTTATATATACATACATACACATAAGTGACACCATCAATTATATAGTTACATAAGTTATGCCTTTTCTGCTGGGGATGCTTTATAGGCATTTATAAAGGTCTGAATTCCAACTCAATCTTGGGGAGGAAATCTTGCGGCCACTGAAGCTAGATTTCTGTCCCTGTCTCTGTAGCCTTGATTCACCTAGTAACATTATTGTTTTGACATGTGTGTATGTACTGTTGGAGGGCTTCAGTGTTTCCTCTGCCAAACTGTCAGACAAGGGCCTGTAGGCAGACAATAGGGAGGATCCAAAAATATGTGGGTATGCAGGGCTCTTTGTAATGGTGTCCTTTGATTGACAGCTCAACTCTTAGGAAAAGTAATGGCTTAAATACTAGCTCCACTCTGGAGACCGAGAGCCCCAGCCTACAGCCATCTATGTAGAAACTGTGGAGACTTCACTTGTCCAGTATTGAGGTACCTATAAAGGCTCTTTCTGGCAACGATGACCAACATGAACGCTGCTCAGATTCTCTCAAAGCATCTCTTTAGTCTTTAATAGCTGCCACAAAGCGCAGCAAGAAGCATTAAAAAAATAAAGCTGTAACAAGCAGCCTGTATGCCAGTACCTTAAAAATGGGCGTAGGACTAGCTACATAAAACCCATCCTGCAGGGCTTGGCTCGCTCTCCTGAAAACTCCTTTCCCACTTCTCCAGGCACAATCTTTTTCTCTTTTTTAATCCATTCCAACATTAATTTTTTCTCAAGTTTCCCACCTGGCCCTGCTGCCCCTGCCCATCTCTCTTCTATCTTGGACTGAGATAGGAAATGAACTGCCACATCAGTGTTGATGAGACATCTTTGAAATACATGCAAAATAGGCTACGTGACTTTTAGCAATTGAACTTTTTACACGTGAAACGGGGGAGAAGCAAGCCTTCAATAAGTAATAGGGCATGTATGTGCTACCTAGGAAATTCTCTTTTGAGGTTTGGAGGGCAAACCAGCCAGAGACTCTTCTCTTGCAGCTTAGGATATTAGTAATTGCTAGAAACCTCAGTGAAATTACATCCTTATGTTAGATAGTTGCTTGTCTAGTTTCCATTTTCTCTTTGGATTCTATTAGCGTGAGTAATCTCCTTAAGGCTTCTTCTTCTGGCTCACTGCAACACCAGATCCTCTCCTCCATTCATTCAGTGAAATAGCAAGTTGCTGTTACTGGTGGCTTATCTGTTTTTATTCAATTGCAGCTATTACTTAATGTTTGACACATGCAGTCAATTAGCTAATTAGCAGATGATCGTCTGACTCCTAATCAGCTGGTGTTCCTCTGACTCCTAATTTGGGTTTTTAAAGTTATTACTGGCAGAAACTGTGTCCTGGCTGCTCTGAAATGTGCCAGTGGTTTTAGCGAAATCCCTGCTTGACAATATTCATCATCTCACAGAAACCACCACAGCAACTGGTATTACTGGCAGCAGTTTTGCTAGAGGAGCCAAGGGTTGCTCTGGCATAGTACAGCAGGCAGCAGGACAGGGGTGTTCTGAAACCAGTCCCTTTCCTATGGTCCCGCAGGGCTTTTGTGCTACATCAGCACATGGCTATTATGTCAGGAATGGGTTTCAGCATGGAAATCCATACAAATTAATGAGTTTTAAAGTAATTTTCCTTGTACTTTTAAATTTCCTGGCTCCCATTTACAAAGTGATGTGAGGTATCACAAATATCAGAAACCTCATGCTAAACTCTTCCGGTAGCTATGACAACTCTTCTGGTATCTGTAGTGCCTCAGAAGGATGCAGAAACAAGGGATGGAAAGCCGATTCAAACTGATGGCTGTGCTCAGTTCAGCCTGGTTGGTTGGGATCTTTAACTCATTTTTATGGACTTGCATACAGTGCCAGTTTCTTTTTGCGGCTGACTTTTAACTAGCGACAGAACTAAGATCCGGTCACTGCAATGGAACGGTTCAAACGCTTGAGGAAGATCAGGTGCCAGGTGTCGATTATTTTAAACTTTACGTCTCAGGATTATTTTGGTGATGAACCAAGCTAGAATCCCCATCCCCAACCCCCCACGGAGCCGTTTGGATTGGAATCTAATGCTTGTGGATGTGAATTTGGCTCTCAGCTACACAGCTCTCCCATCTCTGCTTTTAACATTATGAAGTTTAGTGCTGTGTTCTTCATTATAATGTCTTCAAACTACAGGTCCCCAGCCCAGCAGACACTTAAACATTTTCTCAGGCATTGATAGTGAAATGAGAGTTACTGCGCACAGGCTGAAGTTGGCTGCTGCACAGCGTCTCAGACAGATGGACTTAAAATATCCTCTCCAGGTGAACCCCTGCTGCAAAATCCCTGGGCCATCCAGCACCTTCTCCTCCATGGTGTCTGAAGGAAAGAAGAAATACTCTGGAATTGAATAGAGCCGAAACCCGTGGAGTGCTTTAGTATGGGCTTGGGTGTTGTTCAGAGCCATATCAGTTTAAGGGAGGAGTGGGCAAAATGCGGCCCGGGGGACGGACGTGGCCTGCCAGGCCATTCTATCCGGCTTGTGGGGCCCCTACAAAATTTAGAAAATTAATATTGATCTCCCCAGCTGCCTGTCATGTGGCCCTTGATGGCTTCCCAAACCTCAGTAAGCGGTCCTCCACCCAAAATAATTGCCTGCCCCGGTAAGGACATAGCAGGGTATCCCTATGCCCAAAGAAGTTTGTGCCTGAAAGCTTGCAAAGCACATTTTTTCCTACTAATTAGTTGGTCTAATAAAAGATATCACATCTACCTAGGGTGGCTGTCATAGAGGATACTCCGGTTTTCTGCTACAATGTGGATACAAAACCTGATGCCTTTATGGGGTGGAAGGGGGGGACTATCTCCAAAGAGGAGTATACCTCTGCTGCTCGGGCCTGTTAGGACAGCTGAGGTGGACATAGAGCTAGGACTAGCGTCCAAGATCAAAGATAATAAGTCCTTTTTTAAATATATAGGGAGGATGAAGAAGACACTGGGAAATGTGGGGCCCCTGCAAGATACGCTGGGCAATCTGGTGGTTGCACCAGAGGAGAAGGCAGACCTCTTTAACAAATTCTTCACCTCCGTTTTCTTGTGCAGGGAGTGGGACTCCCCCACTGCGATTCAAGACGGAGTCGAGGGGAATGCCTCAAGACCTAAGGTTGAGGAGGACCGGGTTAGGGAGCTTCTGGAGGGGCTGGACGTGTTCAAGTCAGCAGGTCCAGATGCTCTCCACCCCAGGGTGCTGAGGGAGCTAACAGGGGTTATTGCTGGGCCCTTGGCACGGCTTTACAAGCGCGCGTGGTGCTCGGGCCAGGTGCCAGATGACTGGGAGATAGCCAATGTGGTCCCCATCTTTAAGAAAGGGAGGAGGGAGGACCCGGGCAACTATAGGCCTGTCAGTCTTACTTCAATCCTGGGGAAACTTTTTGAGAAGATCATTAAGGAGCACATCTGTGATGGGCTGGCATCGGGGATGATGTGCCAGGGCAACCAGCACGGTTTTGTTAGGGGCAGGTCATGTCAGACCAACCTTATTGCCTTTTATGATCAGGTCACAAAAGCACTGGATGCAGGTGTCGCCGTGGATGTAGTCCTTTTGGACTTCAGCAAGGCCTCTGACACTGTCTCCCACCCCATCCTCGTTAAAAAACTAGGAGACTGTGGCATCGATGCCTACACGGTCAGATGGATTGCTGATTGGCTGAGAGGTCGTACTCAGAGGGTGGTGGTGGATGGGTCATATTCAACCTGGGGGAAGTGGGCAGTGGAGTCCCCCAGGGCTTGGTCCTTGGGCCCGCACTGTTCAATTTCTTTATCAGCGATTTGGACGATGGGGTGAAAAGCAACCTGTTCAAATTTGCTAGTGATACCAAAATTTGGGGTGAGGTGGGCATGCTAGTAGAGAGGGAAAGACTGCAGAAAAACCTGGATAGGCTGCAAGGATGGGCTGACAAAAACAGGATGCAGACAAAAACAGGATACAGACAAGTGCAGGGCGCTGCACTTGGGCAGTAGTGACCAGCAGCACACTTATAAGATGGGGAAACTCCCTTCTTGAGAGCACGGAGGCAGAAAGGGATCTTGGAGTCATCACTG
>JAGPOW010003447.1:25486191-25548418 GCA_030014935.1 Caiman crocodilus
ATCTATAAATTCACTAGGGGGGACCGGAAGGGTTTGGGGGAGACCTTGTTTCCCCTAGCGCCCCCCAGGATAACAAGGAATAAAGGCCACAAGTTGCTGGAGAGCAGGTTCAGATTGGACATCTGTAGGAACTACTTCACCGTCAGGGCAGCTAGGATCTGGAACCAACTTGCAAGGGAAGTGATGCTGGCTCCTACCCCGGGGGTCTTTAAGAAGCGGCTCGATGCCCACCTGGCTGGGGTCACTTGAGCTCAGTTTCTCTCCTGCCCAGGCAGGGGGTCGGACTTGAAGAGCTACAAGGTCTCTTCCGACCCGACGTCTATGATTCTGTGTCCTCTTTTTTTCTCTCTTGAAGAGGAAAACGGAGGTCATAAAGGTGTCGGGTCTCGCGTCCCTAGAGGACAGAGGAGAACCGGCCTGTCCTCTATGACGGCCGCCCTGCAACCTCTTCCCAAAGAGCCCTGCACTGAGCTGGACACTGCTCGGAGGGAATGGACGTCCCCTCCCACGGATGGGCTCAAACCAGTAGTTCTCGACCTTGAGAAACGCCAGGCACATGGCACCCTGCACAAATAAATGCCCCCCCCCGTATTTTAATCAGTTAAACTATTTCAATAGTTCTACCCCAATAAACTATTATACCGGGCTTCGCAGCCACCCCAGCCCCTTGCCCTACCACCTCTGGAGGTTTGGACGGGCGCAGCTACTACGAGCATTACGGCAGCGGCCGGGCGCCGCGGTGAGGTCCGCGGTGGGGGGTGGAGTTCCCAATGTGGCAGCCGTCCAATCGGAGCAGAGAACATCGTGACGCCCGCGGCGGGGGGCGGGGCGAGCGGGACCCGCGGCTGGAGCGGTCGCGGCTGTTCTAGAACGCGGGCGCAGCTGCGTGTTCGGGGCGTGCGCTGCGCCGCTGCGGCAGGGGCAGGGCAGGGGCAGGCGCCGGCCGCCAGGTAAGGGCTCCCTGCGCGGGCGCGGGCGCGGGCAGGTAGCCCAGCCCCTCCCCTCCCGGGGCAGGGTGCTGCTCAGTGGGGCCCGAGGAGGGGCAGGAGGGTGCAGGGTGCGGGCTGTCCGGTGTGGGGGGCAAGGGCTGTGCCAGCCGCAGGGCTCCCGGCACCGGGGGATGCAAACTGCAGCTGGGAAAGCTCTGCTCTGGGTGGGAGGCTAGGGCAGCATCCTGCCTGGAGTGCTGGGGCAGGGCTGCGAGCGCGGCGCCCACCTCCACCCCGCTCTTGTCCCTTCCCAGCAGGGTTCACCCCTTTGCCACGTCTCTGCGCTCCCCAGCTCCCTCTCCGAGCTCCTCTTTCTCCCTTGCGCCGATGCGGAGAGGCGGATGCCCCAGCTCCTTCCCACTCTGGGAACGCGCGGGCAGCTGGGGTCATGGTGAGGCTGCAGGAATGATCCAGCCAGTGTTTTCTTCGCTGCCGCTGGGTTGTGGGCAGTGCCACCGTGGATCAGAGCCACGGTCTGTCTAGCCTCTGGGAGGGTGGCCGAATGAGGAAGGTAGGAGAACCCACCAGGAGGCAGATGTCTCTGCAGAACCCCCTGCAGACCCCTTTGCGAAGCCCAGGCTAGTTAGCGGGGGTGTTAAGCCTGCAAGCCAAGGTTTGGTATCCCTTCCAGAGCTTGTTGCGCGTGAACTGTGATAACGTTGCATTGTCTCGTTACCCACATGAGCGATCAGTCCATCTTTGAATCTTAAGCTTGTGGCCTCAGTGACGTCCTGCGGCAGTCCATTCCATAGTCTAATTGTAGGGTGAGTGGAAAAACAATTTCCTTTTATCAGGTTGCAATTTGCTACCTCTTAATTTGAGTGTCTGTCCTCTTGGTCTTGTGTTACGAGACCAGAGAAATGCCTGTTTGCCCTTCTCTAGACCATTCATTTTCTCTTGATTGCATCCCCACTCCCACCCTCTTATTCAGTTCCTCCTTATGGTAACAATCTCCATCTCCTCTGCCTCTCCTTGCATTAGGGTTTTCTGTGCTCTTGATCATTATCATTAAGCCTTGTGCACCTTTTCACTTTGCAGTATCGCTTTTGAGGTGGGTCAACTGTTTACAATGTATAATAATTTGGAAAAAAGATTCACACTTGAAATAGGAAATGTTCCTAGTATTATTTCTTATTCTATAAACATTTTCTGTAGGATTTCTCCTAGCTCTGGCAGAGGCGACCAACAAATTTTACCTGGCCCCAGACGGAAATGATGGGAAGTCAGTTGTATAACTGTCAGCTTTCCCTACAGAAAAGGAGGGTGATCCAAGTTCTGGAGGGGGTTGAATCTCAGACTAGAGCCCTTGCTGATGTGGCCAACAAGAGGATAACGTGGCCCAGGACTGGGAATAAACTGGAAAAATGATGAACATCTTAAACGATGAGTAATTAACTCTTGGACCAGTTCCCTAAAGGATGTGGTAAGCTCATCACCACTCCTTCAAATCATGACTTGATGCCTTTCTCAAAGGAATGCTTTATTTCAACCATAGGTTTTTGAGGTGAAGGGCTCTTGCCCTGCTTTCTACAGGGCCTCACCCTAACTGGTCCTAATGTTTCCTTCTCACCTTTAAAATCTGTCACCTCTTCGGTGTCCAAGGCCAGAATGACTTTCAAGTTAGCTAAAAAGAGCCCAGCTTCCATTTAACAGCAGATTCAAAGATTTGTGGTTGCTACTTTCCCACCTTCTGCCCCCAAACAAAGCCGTGGCTGCCGCTCTGGGCCCGATTTATCTTTGCCTTGTACTTCCTAGTATTACTAAGGGACTTTGCACTTGGTGTGAATTTAAAGTACCATGTAAGCGCCTAAATAACTAACTCCATATGTGAGCGCTTATTCAGAATAGTATCCACACACAGACTGTTCACCCGTGGAGCTATTAAATGACATCTCTTCTGCTTTGAATTCACACTCTGTGATAACCAAACTTAAATTTCGAGTGCAAGTGGGCTTTTTTTGTTTTGTTTGTAGCTTATTTTGGATTATCTTAAATCTGTTCTTGATGCTCTAAATTGAACAAAAAGGCTATTACTTTTTTGTTTCCTCCTAAACCAGAATAAGTCTGAACATTAGGAAGCGTGCATTTGTTTAGCTATATCAACGTGTTAAACATGCAGAGCAGACTGGAGACTTCTCTTTCCTCTGCCATCAGTAATTTTCCTCCACTCTTCTTACCCTTCCCTCTTTATTTCCATCCCCCAGAATCTTTCTTATTTGACTTTTTCCCTTTCTATTCCTCTCTGCCCCCATCCTTCTCCTGGGCTGGAACCCAGCATATAGATTCAGCTTGCTTTCTTCTCTGCCGTGTGCTTCAAGGAAAAAGAAGCCTCCCCACTCTACCTCGCCAAACACGTGACTTAAACAGGAGCAGCAGCTAGAGCTTGGGAAGTATAAGTAGAGGGAGTGCAGGTGTCTGTATAATACCTTGTTCCTTCCCAACATCAATAATTTGAAGCTGGGACCTTTAGCACTATGGTACGCTACTCAGTAGTGCAAGGTAGGGACTAACTGTGGTTTGGTAGCAGAAGTAGGTTATTTTCTATGTGCAATTTAAGCAAAGGGCATGTGCGGGCAGTTGGAGAGAAGTTGTCCAAACCCCAAAGCAATAATCAGCACTCCTGGATGCTGCTGCATGCACTGGTAGTGGCAAGCAGGAGCCAATAAGCTGAGTAACTGGCATGGATCTGCAGTCAACGTGGAGACAACGTCCTGAACTGTCTGCTCCTGTCCCGCTCAGGAATCCAAGCAGTCATCGCCCACGTTGGCAGATGTGGAGACTCAGTGGTCTAAACAAGCTTTGACATGCAATATTTTTCATAAGAAACCTGTCTCCTCATTTTGTAGGCTTGTTGGGAAGAAAGTGTGCTGGAAAGGACCCCAGAACCACCTTCAGCAGGTAAATCGCACAGACCGGTGACACTACAGTCTGGTCAGTGATTGTGTGTGTGTGTGTGTGTGTGTGTGTGTGTGTGTGTGTGTGTACAGCAATGGATGGACAAAGCTTCTATTTGGTGAGCATAGCCTTGCTGTACTTGGTGGGTAAGGATCTGCCTTCTTGCTCACTCCAGGTTCTTAGGTACCTGCAGCATTTAGACCATGGGCCTGTGCTTCATGTTTTCTTTAAAAGAGTTAAGTCAGGGCTAGCACACAGCCTACTCCTAATAAAACATGTATTTAAGGCAGATGACTGCTCCATTTACACTTATTATTCTGTTCAGGCTGGCAGCCTCCCAAGGCAAGAAGATATATAAGCATGTAGAAGGGTTTTTATTTTGTTTTTTTTCTGTAGCTAGTTCTGCATATATGTTTTTATGTTCATTTGTGAGAAATTCACAACCTTATGTGCCTTATCTCTACCCTTTGCAGATAATGTCTTAATTTCTTTATCTTGGCTGTAATAGGGCTGGAGAAAAGGGATCCCAAACGATTCCTTGCAAGCAACCCTGTTTCATTTTGTTTCCCCTGAATGCTTAAAACAAGAGTTTTAAAACAAAACCACTTTGAGTTCCAGGAGCATATGGAATCTAATCTGATGAATTTTTAATGCCTAAAAAATCCGGGCTTTATGCAGTCATAAAGTGCAAGTGCATTTTACCAGAGAATTTCTGCAAGCTTTAGAAGAGGGTACCAAAGCACATCGCTGGTCCCCATATGGGGAGCTCACTGAGGAGGAGTTAATGAACACTAGAGGAGATGGTGTTTAATGGGAGACGAGGTTGCTGTGATTGTATGGTAAAAGATGGAGAGTACTGCTGCTTGCTATTTTTGTTTGATTGTCAAACAATAGCCTTTTGTTTGCAGGTTAACAGAACAATTGGGAGCTAATCCTGATGTCTTGTAAGGTTACAGAACTAGGACTATTGCAAGGTCTCTTGTGCACTTGAAGAAATAAATATGGATCAGAATAAAATGATTGCTAGTCTTTGTGCATGCAAACAAACAGTTTTGGCGTCGGTTTCCTTTGGCTTTCCTTGAAAAACAAAGTTGTTGTATTAGTTTGGAATTTAGGGTTTCATTATTTTCAGATGCACATTAGGCATATTAAGTGTTTTGGCAAGGAAGCTGATGATGCAGGCATATGGAGATGTATGATGGTTTTAAGCATCGTGCTGAAGTGCCAAGGAAGAGGTGTCCCTCTTGCCCCAGATAAGTTTTCTGGCTAAGCACCCAGAGGCAACTAGTGTTAGTGAGCTGCGTACATCTAGCCTAGTAAGTATGCTACTGTTGGGTGCTGTGAATCACAGCAAGGGAGGGTTTTAAAATGGGATAGTGCGATCTGGTGTCTGGGATCTTTCCTACCATGTAGGAACTGATATATATTTCTTCCCCCTGCCCACCTCCTTAGCTATAATTACTATTGGGGGCAAATTTGCAAATTCACTATTGATCCAAGCAAGTGCAACACTAGGGAGCTCAGTTGAATTTGGCCAGGAGTTAATTAACTTTTTGTATATGTGAGGATCATTTAGTTTAGGATCAAAGTTAATACTGTGGGGTTCTTTGCTGTCCTGTTGATAATTAACACATACAATGGCAAAGTTAACTGCAGCAGAAAGTGTTTCTATTTAATGTTTTCCCTAGCTCTTCAGATACCCTCATTAAAATCCCACGTGAAAATATTTTACAAATGCTTTTCTCTTTAGGTTGTCGGAGCACAGTATGCTTTATGATGCCACCATAGTAAAATCCCAATTGCAGTTGAGCAGAACCCCTGGCCTCTGACTCTGGAGGAATGTGAGCGGTATTAATCTCCATCTCGGTATCATCAGTTTCCTACCCTACGCCACCCAGAGTGATAGCACTTAGTATGTTAGATGATGTCTGTCTCCAAAGTCGGCTATTCTTTTCCTGCAGAAAAGGACAGTGAAATACTACATGTGGTGAGCTGAGTACTCCATTCTGGCGGCGTCTTTCCCCACGTTCTGCTCATCAGCACTATTTTTTAAAGAGGCAGAAAGTGCAAGTGGACTTGATTCAGTCACCAGTTCAACCTCAGATTACTGTGTGTACATGTGTTGACCACTCTCCATGTGTGCCACGCCTCTAAAGCAAACACTGGGAGCCAGTCCATTGCTATGGGTATAACTTTGAAGTATTTTAATTTGGTTTGGCTGTGCCATAGCTGATTAAATATAGATAGCAGAAGAAACCAGTTTTAGCTTCAGGTTTTCAAATGAATTCAAAGTCTGAGTAAGCACAGACTAAGCCCAAACTGCACTTCTTGTAGGCTGTGTTGGTGTTGTTTTACCAAGTAATTCTCACTGGTGGAGTATTAATCAGACTTGTGCACACAGGAAATACAAAATTGCGACCCAACTTGGTATAAGGGTCTTGCTACACATCACATTCATTTTAGGCAGCTCCTGGAGTTCTTAACCCTTGGATTGTTCACACATTAACACCTGAAGCTAGTTTTAAGCATGCTTTATTTAGGCTGTTTAAAATTGAGCCACTCTAGGGCAGGTTTGTCTCTAATTTGTATTACCCAGGTCATGTTCCACAAATGTGTGGCCACTTCCCACAGATAAGCCACCCAAAATGTAGTCCGTCCGTCCCCCCCAACATCTCAGGATGCGGTGTCTCCCCCTGAACCCTCCTGTGGACGAACTTTCCATCCCCTGAACTTTATTGCTCAGGGGGGCAGATCTGGCACCAAGCCCCTTCCCACCCCCAGGAGTATGACCTGCAACCCTGTGCAAACAGCCTGCAGATCACGTGCCAGCTGGCCAGGTTGCAGGGCACAGGTGGGTTCAGGAGTGTGGTCTAGATATAGCGGGGGCAACATGGTAGGGGACCAGATTGGCTCCCTATGAGCTGGGCTTCCTTCTGGGGCAGGAGCAGCTCTTGCTGCTGCATGCACCCTGGAAGGGTATGGAGGGCTTGTGCCCCCAGAACTGTGCGGCGCGGGGTTGGCTGCCACTGTGGGCCTGGGCTGGGGCTTTGCCGGGCACTTCCCAGCAGGGGCTGGGCTGTGCTCGGGGCAGGCAGTGGGAGGGGAGCTATGGGGGGCTGCAGCTCCCCCAAAATTTATTGTAGCTCCCCTAACTCCTCTCCCAGTGCTGACATCTGCCATGCCCCTAGCAAAGCCTGGACCAGCCTCCACCGGGAAGAGCTCAGCACAGCCCAAGCCCCAGCTTGCAGCAGCAGCCTGCCTTTGCCCCACGCAGCGTCCTTCCAGGGTGCATGCAATGGCAGGAGCTGCCCACCTTGCCTCAGCTGAGCAGTGCCTGCTCCAGTCCCAGCCCCACTCCCTCCTTCACCGTGGCAGCCCTGATTTGCTGCCCCCCCATTTACCTGTTGGACCTGGCTGCTTTCCAAGCTGTCGGGCTGTGCTGCAGCTGCATGCGTATGCAGGGCACTTATTGGGCACATCGGGCAAAAGAAGTTGATTTCTGATGCAGTCAGTTTTCTGTCTATCAGTGCCGATCTGCTGTTGCACTTGTAACAAGGCCATAAGGCTTGCAGGGTACAATGCCATGCAACAGGAAGTGGTATAACCAGTAGCAGGAGAAATGCAGTCACTTTTGTTGTATCACTTAATATGAGCTCATTGCAGGTAAATCTCTCGCTAAAAAAGGAATAAATAAGTCGTGGTGTGATATATTGCAACTCAAATAAGTAAAGGCTTTATTCCAGAATTTGCAGTGACCCAGTATACAGTATGTGTATGTACTACTGCCCTCTGCACTTGAGCCATATGCTGCCTAGAGTAAACATTTTCCTCTAGGGGTTTGTACTTGATTGTTTTAAGCAGCAGAATAAATGCTAACTTTGAGTGACCACAGTGTGCAGTTCCTGACAGCTGGAGAGTTTCTTGGCCATATCTGTGTTACATAGTGTTGTAATTTCCCTTTCTTGCTGTCTAGCCTATTTGTTAAGTAGTGCAGCAGCCTCCACTACAGTAGTATCCAGGATCCTTGCAGCCTTGACTATTAATATTCACGATATCCAGCCAGGGAGGTGCTGTTATTCCTGTTTTGCAGATCAGTATCTCTGGAGGCTGGACCGGATGATCTCACAAGGTCCCTTCCAACCCTAAACGTCTGTGAATCTGTACCTCAGTCCCCAAAGCCTGGTCTCCAATACAAAGCTTTGCCCTGCGGACAACTTTCTCCTTCCCCCCTGCCCCACTGTCGGGTGCGTCCAGCTATCTTGGCAGAACATGGCTCTTCTTGCTTGGGGTGGTGCCTGGCTAAGTTGACAGGAAAAACCTCTTCTGCCACCATATACTATACTGGCACTTTGAGACTTTACTACCGTGACTTTGGCACCTCTGCAGAAGTATGGATTTCATTTTGTATCATCATCAAGGATTTCATCAAGTATGGGGCAGGCAGGTGCTTGTGTGTGCTGGACTTCAGCAGATCAGACGAGAGAAAACATGGCAATTCTTAAAGCCTTCTCTGTGAAATGAGTTAGAGAGGAACTACTGAAATCGGCATGTTTGGCTTTTGGCATGAGTTGCGTGTTAAAATACAACCTCTTGGCCTGCCGGTGTTCATGGGGGGAGATCTCAAAATAGCAGGTGTTGTCACACTCTTCTCCTACTATTTTTTGTTTGGCTTGGTTTTTGTTGCACTAAGTGAAATTTGTGGATTGGGTCTGCACTTGTACTGGTTTCGGTACATCTGTTTATTGCAACGATTGCTTTGTTTATTGCGACTGATTGCTTTCTCTTCTGAGGTCAAACGCTGTGGCTGACTGTCATTCAGCCTCGGTTAATGGCTGTGATGGTGCTAGCCTGGGAGATGTGCTCCGACTCGCTGCTTGTTGTCCGAAAAGGGAAAAGATGCCCAGGATCCAGAAAGATCAACCTTGAGATCTTTCCTCTGAAGATTCATTACACCCTTAACTATCGCCTCACTGCATCTTGCCTTTCAGTGCAGACTCCAGAAAGCAAATGCTAAATGTAATGCAGTTCCTCCCAAGAAAAATCCTGGTATCATCTAAATGAAATGCTATTGATTCGCCTTGTAAGATCAACACTTGAGTAGTGTTCTCTTGCTCTGGTGGCATTTATTTTGTTATAGAGCGTATCCCAAGAGTTTCAAGCTGCTGTGCCCAAGGAAAATTGGGGAATTGATTGCACTTCCTCCTCATTGGAGGAAGGGTCTCGGGAAACGAATTGTGATTATTTTTCTGGTAGAGCAAGTGTGTGAGCTGTAGTTGAGAGCAGGACCCTGAAGGAACAGATAAGCTAACTAACAGATGCTTGCTTTCCTTTCCAGTCCAGCAATGGGAATCCTTCCATTGGCTTGAATAGAAGTTGGCTTGAATTCCTCCCTGGACCTGAAACTGGAAGAATTTAATACCCAGCCGTCCTAGACACACAGATGACTCATAGTTACAGATCAACCCCATGTTTCAATAGCAACTTGAATAGACATCATTGGGAGAGCTAGAGCCTAACTGGGGGAATTTTCACCCCATCTACTCTGAGAGCTGCTTTCCTTCTGCCGGCAGTGTGACCAGAGCGCTCTTTCCAGTGGAAACAGTGATTGATTAAAGGGCTGAAATTCCAGAGAAGCCACTTGGCTGCTAGTTTGTATGACATCATCTCAGTTGGCTGTACAGAGCTAGGGGCATGGGGGAAGAGGGGGTTATAGCCAGACAGTGGGGACCTGCCCCCGATTGCATCTGCTCTGGCACATCCCTGTTGACTTTTTGGGGATTCTGGCTTAAAACAGCCTAAGCGAGTGCAGTGCTATACCCTGTGTTTAAGTAGAGGCATGGGCAGCAAGCTTGGGGTAGACTGCCCTGTTAATGCCCCTTTGTCCATCCAGGCTGGCCAGCAGGCCCATGGCAGCTGCAGTGTAAGTTGGGGCAGGACTGCTGCCCCAAATTGCATCCAGCACTACAATCTGCTTCTCTAGTTCAGCACTGGACTTTGAACAGGCCTGGGCCTTTTACTATGGAGGAAGGTAGATATCGAAGGAAGTCCTAAATGAGCCTGTCTTATCATGGCACACTTCATTCTGAAAAATAAATGCTGCCTTGTGCATCAAGAGATGTGGAAAGCAATACATATGGGAAATACTTTAAGGAATGGGAGTTTCAGACACTTTTTGGCACTAGTGCTTCGTATTTCTCTGTGCTTGAATGGATAGGTGTTAATGTTTTGTCTTGTTTTCAGGAGTTTTGAGAGCTTATTTTAAATACAGTGCTGTAACTACGTGTTTGCTCCAATGTGAAGCTGTCTGGAGCCTGCTGTGGTGCAGCGTTGGTGCGCCAGTGTCTTCTGGAGAGCAGCTGGCAAGGAATGCGTGTGAACGCTCCTGACATCTCTACGGCCAGGTGTCTCTCTTGTTCAAGCTGGCGGCGGCTTCCTCTGTTTACCGAGCTTTTCTATTTATTGACTCGAATAAATCCTGGCTTGACGGCAGAGCCGCTAAAGATCTGTTACAAAGTCAAGCTGCTAGATGTGGTAAATGTTCTTCTTGGCAGAAGTCCTGAGCTATGCAAGAATATGGGGGGGCGGGGTGTTTGAACAGAGAGTTATGCTGTTTAAACTGGAAAATTCCTTCAGAAGTCACTTGGATGAGTTTTGCCTAATGTTTCCAAAAAAACACTGCAGGAAACAAGAACAGGCTATGCAGATGGACAGTCTTGGTTTAATACGACTGAATGTGTGCACCCCCCGAATAGTCTTGACTTCACCCTGCTCTGCTATATCACTTGCTGCGGTTTGAGCATTGGCAGACCTTTTCATGGCACTGTTCATTCAGCTTTGCTTGACGATCGGGTTACCCATGTATTAGAAACCTATTTTACTCCAGCGCTGAAATAGAGCAGTTCAAACATATGGCCGCGGAAAGAGCAAGTTCATTATGATGCAATGGAGACACCGTTCTCGCTTGCTCACATATGCATGCTGTATGTCTTCACGTGTTGGATCCTTTCCGTTGAGCTGAAAGAAGCGGTTTTAAAAGCAAAGCATGGTTTGCTAATGTCATAATAGATGGAAAACATTTGGCATGCCCCTGGTTCAGTAAGGCAGCCTTATTCTTCACTGAGGTGGCTTTATTATTCGTATTGCGGCAGTGCCTGGAAGCCCTAGTTAAAGGATCAGAGCCCCAACCTGCTAGCTCTGTAGAAACATAGTATTAGGAGAAGGGGAAGGAGATCGTGGCTCAGGGAAGGGGGAGAGCCAGTCTTTTTCTCAGAAGACTGGAGACAACAGATGGATAGTGGCACGCAGAGATGGGGAGAAATGCGTGGAAACAGTGAGGTAAGATTGATCCATCAGCGTAGTGCCAGTTCACCCATTTGTCATGGAAACGTCTGCCTCCTGCCTGCCCCTTTCCCAGGTTAAGTGCAGTGTATTGGCCGTTTGTCCTCTTTCCCCCCTCCCCTGACGAGGGTACCATCCAAAGTGCGCGGGGTATTTTGAAGGGACTATTCGAAGCAGAAATCGTTTCGGAGTCCGAACTAGCTTTTGATCAGCTATGGCAGAAATAAGCAAATGCAGAGGAGGCTTGTAAATTAAGCTGAACAGTTCATCTACATCTGCCCCCCTCTTAAAGTGGTTTCTGTATCGGTGTTGCCTCCGTAATGAGTGTGCAGCTGTGGTGGGCGTTTGTGGTGAGCAAGGGCTGGAGAAGAGCCAGTCCCGGGCTGACCTGCAGGATGACCTCTGGATTCGACATGGTTTGGACTTGTCATGTGTTTGCTAAAAGGCATTTCTGGCCCTCCCTGTCTCCCAGAAGAATTAAAGCTTCTAGAAAGAGCTCTTCCATGGATATAAACTGCTTTTTAACCTGTTTATCCACTACCACTAGCCTAGCTGCTTGCCCACTGTGTGCATCAGGCCCCTTCTGTTTCATTTGTCCTGTGCTCTCGGGAGCTGCAAGTCTTGCCAGGCGTCCCTGCTTCCAGAGGTGACATTACACCTGGGATCTGGAAGTCCTATGGACAGAACAAGGCTGGGAGCATGACTCTAACAAATCAAACCTTTTTCACCTGCACTTCTTTTTCAGTCTCTGCTGCCAGTTGTCCCTAGCAAATGGCTTTATTTTAACTTCCCTGGATGTCCTTTCCAAAAGAACATCGAGCAAAGCACTTAAGAAATATGACCTCAGTTACTTTGAGGATTTTTTGTTTGCTTGCAGACAGGTAATCCAGTTTCACAAACCTTTGAGGTGGGGAGGAGGGAGGAAAATGTTTTAAGTATGTTTAAGACTAGGCTTTGGGCTATACTTGCTGAAAAGCTATATGGGGAGCATTGTGAAAAGATCCATTATCGTGGGCTTTAGTGTTTTGTAAGTTGGTGACTTCAGATTAAAACTACTGAATTTACAGGCAGCAGGAGATGATTTTTAACAGTAGATGCTTCCTAGGTGGTTGTGTACAGCAAGCTGAACGCAGGTCTTTCTAGATCCTCTGTCAGCAGTAATTGTGATGAGGCCAAAGCTCAAACAGAATTCAGCTGCCTGCCTTGCAGCTTTTCACTTTTGCTCCTGTTAGCACAGAACTAATACCGGAATAACTGTGAATATGCCAAAAAGGATATCTGCTGACAGTCACTTTTCTGAACTTCTCCCCTAGTGTCTTGCACTCTCTAACATCTCTAGAGAAATGGGTTAAATTGCCACAGCAGGTGGAGCCTGGTAGTGGACTTTTCCCTTCCATTTATGTCAAATTTAAGCATAATAGAAAGTGACCCTGTAGCTATGTAGTTTCAATAGGTTTTTAATTCAAGCAACATGTCCTTCCCTTGGATGCTGCTGTAACTAATTATCATGATGTAGGAAGAACTAGAAACAAAGGTGGATTCAGGGCGGCGGGCCAGAATTATTGCTCTGCTGCATCCACGTTGAACTGGAGTGTCTGGGAGACAGTGTTTGCTAAATGATTCAATGGGAAGTGGTGGAAGCGATGGGCTTTTTTTGTAATGCCTGATTTCTGAGCTGTTGGAAGGACGGACTGAGTGCTGGGTTTGTGACTCTCTGCACCATGCTGCAACGAAATCCAGCTATGGCTGCCACGAAATCTCACCCCTGGCTTGTTAATGTTTGATTGGGTTTAACAAGCTGATCTCCATTAAAAAGGACCGAACTGTTCTCTGCTACCGTCCTCCGTTATTTCTTGTCCGTGGGTGTTATGTGCTCTTTGATAGATTCCTCATGACTTGGGGGGAGCTGTGCTAGTTTTTCAACCGGGGGGAGTTAGAAATTGCCTAATTTTCTTACCCTTTTACTAGCTTGTCCTTTAAGTGGGTCTGAGATGGAGGCAGGTTGCATTCAGTTTTTAGAGGTCAAAGACAGATGTTCAGAAGCTAAGGCTAGGGCTTGATGCTAAGCCTTGAGTTTCCAGGGCTTGATCCTATTCCAGTGAAGCCATGGCAGTGGCTAGGCTTTAATAGGAGCAGAACCCTAGTTTCAGGACACGGCCATTTAAACTGCACCATCAGAATTATTTGCTCCTTTTACACCAAAGCTACATTTGGTCCCAAACCCATTAAAGTCAAGAGACTCTTAAAAAAAAAAAAATACTTGAATTAAAATGTTCCACTTCTGTGCATTTTAGTATAATGGGATACGGGTGACAGCTGCAGTTTTTTTCTCCGGGTGTTGTTCCCTTTCTTGGAAAGATACGCCTTGTGCCTAACTACCATTTTCTCGATGATTTTAAAGAAATGGACTTTGCTTCTATGCCAAGCGTTATCTCTGGCACTGTAGTGTGAACCAGGCCTTCTGCAAGCCAGTGTAACATTCCTGTAGCATTTTTTCATGCTTGATGCCATATTGCACGTAGTTTTGAGAGCAGTCTTTAAAATCAACCAAGCAATTCTTTTCTTCACTGTTCATATATAAATCCTTATTTCTAATAGAATTGGAATTTTAATTAATCTTTATTATGATGGTAACAAGTTTTATTTGCAAACAATGCATCTGATTTTTCCCTCTTTCCACCCCCTTCCCAGAGTCTACGGATTGGAGCCTTTCTAATGATGAAGCCCCGGATGCTGTTGCTGCTGTTTACCTGCATTAGCTGCATATGGCCCACGCAAGCAGAGTTTTTCACCTCCATAGGTATGGAGGGAGTCTGTAAGATGAAATGATAGATTTGCAGAGTTGGAACATGTGTATCCCACATACACTACAGTGTGTGTTTGTGTGTGTAAATGTTTTTAGAAGCATCACATCAAAACTCAATTGAGCATCAGCTACATCAGAGAGAGATGGTTGTTGCAAACCCCTAATGCAATTGTGTGAACCAATGCAACACAATCTGAACTGTGAACACCACCAGTGATGACCAAATGGGTACAATTTCTTTGCAGGCAGGGCCTCTCTACTGAATAGGTATACAAGAGAAAAAGATGCCCAGTTGTCATCAACAATAATTGTGCACGCATTAGGCGTTGAGCACATCACTGCAGGTACTCTTGAAGGTTTAGTGTTTAAAATACTACTAAAAAAACCCCAAAAAACCTCTTTATGCCCTAGAAGCTCTAGCAATGTAAGGGCCCTCTGAGGCAGGCTGTAGAACATAAGCAGTGGTGACTAAGTTCACTTTCTAATTAGTTCACATCAAATTTAGCGATTTGCATTAAAATTCAGTGGCATGTCTTGCTGTTTGCTGGGTCACATCCAATTTAAACCCCTTCCCACGCTCTGAAAGGTGGGGAACAGAATACAGTCTTCAGCTGTGCATGCTGACGAGCTCAAATTTTGTTTCAAGTTTTGTAAACAGGCAAATGAAGTAAAAAAAATCCACAGGCGAGATTGTTAATTGTATCTAGCAAGCCTGTGATCCTTGGGTTAAATTGCAAGCAGATGAATGTTGTTTTCATCATGTATGATTAAAGTGGACCCTTTCTGCTATGGATGAATGGTTTCTCCTTCTGGCCCTTTCATGTGACCTGATTTAAAAAATAAATCTTCTGCAGTAAAAACTGCACACAAAGCTGTCTTGCAGTGAATGTAAATTGTTACATGAGGCCAATCAGGGAGAAGAGGAAAAATTAACGTGGGGGTTTATCTCACTATCACTTTAAAGGGATCTTTGATTTCAGACCCCCCTGCACGCGCCCACCTAGTTGTACTGCATAGTTGACTCAAGCATTACATAGATAACAGTTGGAAATCTTGAATATGGTAAAACTGGATTCTGCTGGTGCTTTAGTTCCTTCTGCTGCAAAAGCCCTGTCTCGACAGACAGACCTCTGAACGCTGGCATAAACACAGGCAGTTTTTAAAAACAGTCCCAAAGGAACCAAGGCACAAAGCCTTACTGAGTTGCATCAGGTGCCTGTTGGGTGTCTGAGCGCGAGAACCTACCCTCCTGTTTATATCAGCAGTTTTTTCAGGGACCTAGGGTGGTGTAGGGTGACGTGGATATCTTAAAAGTCCAGTTAGGCACCTAATATGTGGAATAAGATGTGGTCCCAGGTGTGTTATTTGTAACTAGACAATGACACCAAAGTCGGAAGAAAAGAAGTTGAACAAAAGCAGATCACTCTGAGCTGCATTTAAAGGTATGCAATGAAAATGAACAGTGACTTATTCTTTGTCCTTTCCTGCTAGTTACAAGTTTGTTCTTTGTGTTCACGGTTGCTGTGAACGTCCTCTGTCTCTTCTTATGTTTCCCTGTTTCTGAGCCTTGCTCGGGCAGGGAGCTGAGCTGAAAATAGAACACGCTGCTACATTTCATCTAGGAGGGCTTCTTAATTATGTCTCAATAGTAATTATTACTTTGGGATACTGAAAATAAAATCTTCAGCTGTGTTTGTCAGTCTAATTGGATTCACTGCTTGGTAGCCAAAAAGTAAGACCTTCTCAAGTATAAAATGCAAAAGAGGCTGCCAGTATGGCAGTCTAACTTTCCATTAGGAGAGTCTTTGCATATCAGACTACCAACGTCAGACTGTAATTTTTCTGCATTTGGATTTTACAAGGTGTTTTCACAGTTACCCTGGGTAAGCCATATAATCAGGAGCTGTAGGCCTAACTGCCTGTGACATCAGTTGAGAAATGTGCAGTATGACCTAATCTGCATCCATGTGTAGAGTGGATTCCATGGCAGCAGTTTTGACCGCTAACCACTTTGCCTCTGAAGATGCATTACATCAGATTTCTCTTAATTGGCTGCAGATGCAGGTACCAGCAACATTAAACACTGGAAGGCAAAAAAGGGGGCACAGCAAAGTTTCTTTGCAAGATAGTAAAGCTGAGATTCCTTCAAAGCCACGTGAAGGAATGATACGTGTCATATGACTGAGAACTGGGGGATCATCTCCTGGGCTTCTACTGCATTTACTCAAATATAAGATGACTCTCCCCAATAATTAGATTCTATGCATGGAAAAATGATACATTTGTTATAATGTTCCAGATATAGACTCTAAGTACTGGAGGGGGAAAATCCTGATTTCTCCCTGCCTACTCCATCCTAACAGCAGGGAAAGCAGTGGGTGGGGGGTCAGGCCCTCTGCCCCCCCCACTTCCTTCCCCTGAAGCCTTCCTGCTCCTCCCTGCCACCTGCACCCTCTCAGGCTGGCAAAAGCAAGGACCTTGTGTCTTCCCCCTGCTCCCCCATCTGCCTCTTCCCCTCCTCCCTCTGCTTACGGTCAGACACTGCTCCGGCTACTGTGTCCTGAAAGACGGTACGTGGAAGCTCAGTCTTTGCCTGGCCATAAAGCAGTGTCAGCGCTGCTGTTTGGCCAGACGGGAAGAAGTTTTCATGTGCTTTGTGCTCCAGAGAGACCCCAGCCTGAACTGGAGCCAAGCTGCACCTGACAGTGAGTGGGGTGGGGGGAGCAGGTGGGGCTGAAGCTGCAGACGGGAAGTGGAGGTGGGAGCAGGAGGCTGCTGCGTGTTGGACTCCGGCCCTGAGCTGGACTTAAGGGCTAGAGTCGTATGAGGACGAGTGGCTGTTTTTCTCATGCTGTTTTGTGGGGTGAGGACGGGAAGAGGCACCTCCTCTTGTATTTGAGTAAATACTGTAAGTGTTAATACTTTCTAGTCTTCTACTAGCCCAAGAACATCTGGGAGGTTTCCCCTCTGGCTGTAGAAAAGATTGGTTCCTCGATGTAACTCTGTAGTAACATTTTGTCTGCTTCCGTTTCAGGTCAAATGACTGACCTGGTTTATGCAGAGAAAGACTTGGTGCGATCTCTGAAGGAATATATTAGAGAGGAAGAGTCCAAGCTCTCTAAGATTAAAAGGTAACAGAAAGGACTGTGCAACTATTTTACTTGGACTGTAAGTGTCTTCATGCCTCCATCTCTGTCACAGGATCTGGTTTAGTATTTCCTCTGGTGCTAGGAAAAGCATAAAGTGGGAGCATAGAAAGCGGAAAACACATTTTGCCTTCCCTCTTCCCCCTGCTTCCCTTGAGGACAGTTAGGATGAGCCGTCTCCCTCTTGGGGCTCTCTTGACTACTGCCCTCGTAAGAATGGAGGAATAGACGAGAGCGTTCTGCTTCGCCCCCCAAGTCAGCTGGTTAGAGCACTTCATCTTCAATGAAGACGTGGCCGCCGTTACCTGTTATTCCTCTCTGCTGCTCTGCACCGATGTGCTTGACTTAAACGCCTTCTGTGTAGTTTACCTGAGCATGTCATAGAGTGCAGATAATAATAGTATGCTTGTTTGACCAGCGTTCGAAACACTGTGAGCTCAGTATTGCATTGACTTCCTGTGTGCTTCTGATGGTAATCTTAAAGAATCCAAAATATTAGTTAAGGCCTAAGTACAGACAGTCTAAAAGCCCACGGCTAAATTGATTCAGTGTCCGCAGGTTAGTCTGATTCGCGTAGATTAAACCAATAAGCAAGTGAACGGATGTTCACTTTTAATTCCAGTGGCCTAGGCCAGAAGTTGGAGGGCACTAGAGCACGCCACCCTGCTCGGCTGGGCAGACAGCTTTGGTTAAGGCTAACATGCCCGCCCTACAAGGGGGTGGGAGGGAGTTGTGGGGGAGGTGCAAGACTGCTTCCATCCAAGTTTATCTTGAACTAGTTTGGGCTCTTGTTGAAAGCAGTTTATGTATGCTAAACTTCCGTTGTGTTACAGATTTGAACTGGTTTCTAATTGTTCATACCAGTTCATGTGCAATTTCTGTCCATAGCCTAAGTGCCTAGATCCCCAAATCTTCTCCTTAGTAGCTGACTAATGCTGGAGGCACCTAAATTCTTCCCTTTATGACCTGGGATTCCCTAGCATCTGCTGTTCTGTGCTGGTTGCATGCCCAGAACTAGACCTAGGCAGTTGTGAGCTTAGCTTCCTTGTCTTTCTAAGTCCCATTTGAAATAAAAATAATTAGGCAAAGTAGTTTGCAGGTCTTCAGAAGGACCTAACATTGCAGGCATGCTTTAACCAGGTCTAACACATGCCAAAGGTGCTGAGTTCAACATTACACACAACAATCATGGCTACCTTCAATCAAACGCATGGCTGGAGGAGTTTTTGTAGTGCTTGTCTATCTCATACCATTCTGCAGTTTAGAGCCCTTGACTAAGAAGTGGGACAGTTGCATTGTAGCTCCTTCTAGCCTGTGGGGATTCAAACCCACATCTCCCACTTCCCAGAAAAATTCCCGAGCCGCCAGGCGAGAGGCCGTTTTGGAGGGGGAGACACCCTCCATCCCTTCTGCTGAAATCGGGTCACAGAACAGCCAAAAGTGTAATATTCCTGGGTGCCAGGAAGAGAACAAGCGCAAAGAAACATGACTGTAGCCTAATTAGTATTAGCACTTGGCTGGAAGGGGAGTTCAGGCTATTTCAGACCCTGCCATCAACTGAGATGTTTCTGCTGGCAGTCACTGTTCTGATGTCTCCAAAAGGCAGATTGTGGTTAAAAAGCACATTCATTCACCCAGGGATTTGAGCATTAATGCATGCTTTGGATGATGCATGGATTACAACATTACAGATAGAGGGACAACACCCAGGTATCTCGGAAGGATTTAGGGTCAAACTGGGTCAGAAGTGCTGTGCATCCATCACCGACACTGCAGTGCTTGGCAGTCCCAGCTGTTTTCTGTGGGTAATGAAACATTGCAAATGTTCTGCTGCTTATTTAAGTATGCAGGCAGGAGCCAATCTTTCATGAAATTTTAGTCCTTTAAGCAGTGGGGTGGAATCTTTCTCCATAAACCTTAAGATCCAGTGACTACAGTATCTCTTAAAGAGAGGCTGCTGGGTCAGTTGAGGTTTTTGTCCAAACAAACCTTTGCATAAATATCAGCAGAAACAAATGTCTGAATTTCAACAATTTTATTTTCAGTAAAAGTAATTTGGATTTATTTTAAAAGCCAGAAGGTTTTTCCCCCACCTCACCTAGTGTTAACTTAAATGTTGTAGCATCTTGCTAGCATATGAAGAAGTGGAAATAAAAGCCAAATCTGCTACCTTTACTCATGCAGTAGTTTTCTGTTACTCAATGTCAATAGTTTCATTGGCATTGCTAAAAGGATGCATGGCCCATTGCTAAAGGTGGTAGCCTGCAACTCTGTTTCAGTGCCATGCCCTGCCACTAACCTCTTGTATGACTGACCAGACCATTTAGCCGATCTCTGTGGGACCCTGGGAAGAAATGTGCTTGTCCTGGGTTCCCTCGGATCATGAGGAATGTGCAAATCCTCTAACACTTGGACACCTGAATTTTACTGGTATGATAAATGCACAGTGAATTAAAGACTACTGCCAATAGTCCCAATAGTTAATACTTGAAACAAATAATAGTTTCAGTACTATTATTAGCCTTAGCACTACTACTGCTAAGATACTGCTCAGTGAGTAATACTGAGGGTTTGATGCTTATTCTGTCGAGAGTGAAGTAAATCTACTCTAGTTTCATTTTTATTATTTATGCTATTAAAATTGCGAGCTTGAAAAATGGTTAAGGTAAGTTTTTACTGTGGTTAAAATTGAGGTTCAGGTTAAAAAATAATTTATTTAAAGGTTTTATGAAGAAGTAGCTGTGTATTCTACTTCTGAGCCAGACTATGTGAATGTAAAGATGAACAGAGCCACTTATTGATCAATTGTTTATCTTGTTTTTATTAGACCCATCATTTTTTTCCATGACCTACATGACTTGGAGACTAAAATCACAAGTGGAAGCTGATGGACTTCTCTAAGTGAAGCCCTAGAGCAAAGATGTTTTACATTTCTGTTTTGAATTGACAGAGTACTGATTTTCCACAGTGTATTGGAGAGAGGCAAAACTTCGGCACATGATTCATATAAGAGCTAATATATTGGTGGACTTGAGGGAGACTACTATAGCCTTAGTGAAATGTCTGGCTAAAATAATAATTTGGATCATATGCCATGCAACGGCATACAAGGGCTCATCAGTAACATATTTTCTCTTTTGAAGCTATAAAGAAAAACGAATCCCCGGTGTCTGGCATTATCTCCATTTAGCTATTGTCATTGGGAGCCTGTTTTATAACTTGAAAAAGTCAAAAGTCCAGTTTCACCTCTGCTTTCATGGGGTTCCTGTAAGAAGCTAAAGAGATCTTAAAGAAACAGAGTGATTTTTTTGAATTGCTGAGACGTAAATGAGTGACTGGTTCAGAATGATTATGCTGTAATCACCTTGCACTGTACCCATTTCATATGAAAGGGGTACTTGGGGCATCATCACAAATTAGATTCCTTTAAGATGGTAACACAGCACTAGTGTAGTTAAATCAGTTGTCACAGTCAGGGCGGCTAGGATCTGGAACCAACTTCCGAGGGAAGTGGTGCTCACTTCTACCCTGGGGATCATTAGAAGGAGGCTAGATAATCACCTTGCCGGGGTTGTCTGACCCCAGCACTCTTTCCTGCCCATGGCAGGGGTAGGGCTTGGTGATCTGCTTGGGTCCCTTCTGACCCTACCAACTATGAAACAACTACAAAACTATTTTACTCGGGCAGAGTGAAAACTGGCCTTGCAGCTCTGCCTGTGTTTTAGATGTGAAATTAAAATGACTTGCACTTGTAAATCTGCTCACAGATTCAGGCATACTCCTCTTTTTTTTCCAGCTGGGCTGAAAAAATGGAGGCAGTGACTAGCAAATCAACATCGGATCCAGAAGGGTATCTGGCACATCCAGTAAATGCATATAAGCTGGTGAAGCGCTTAAATACAGAGTGGCTGGAATTGGAGAATCTAGTTCTTCAGGACACAACAAATGGTAAGGCATTCAAGGCAAGAAAAATAACGCTTTTCTGTAACTGTTGTAGGACCATCTCTTCTTTTCCCCGCTCATACAGTGGAAGCTCAGATTCAGTTACAGTTCTGAATATTGTTGCTAGAATTATGGAAAAAGTCTTGCTTTTTGGTTACCATTCCCCATTGGCCTTCATTCAACACCCGAAGAAATCCTGAGCTAGACCAGAAGCAGTTTCCCTAGTTTAGGTTAGTTTTATTAGTTATGGGAGGCCTTTATGCTCTTTTGGAACATCAGGTGAAGAGCAGGATTGCGTTTCGAAAGGTCCAGATGTTAAGGCGCTTGTCTTGTAAAGTATTGCTTGTCTTGAGTTGTGTTGTTAAGGCATAGATCTTGTTCCACTCAGTCATCCCTATCTGCTTTTCTTCCTTACTTTCACACCAGCCCATGCATGTTTAGTCTTGGGCTGTTTTGGCCTTTTGATAAGTGGATGGCAAGACTTTAGAATCGAGCCATGCTGCCCAGACTGGCTCTCCAGGGGTTTCTGATCATCACCAGCACTAACAGTTGGTGGATGTTGCAGAGTTTGTATTGGTGACAACTATTTTAGTTTTTTATTCATGAGCCTATTGTAAAAAAAAATCCTCCATATGCTAACCTTTTGCAGCATAGCCTTCAGAGAGCCTGCCTTGGATAGTTTCGCTTCCTCAAGCTTAAACGCTTCCACTGCCAGTTTGTTTTCATTGGACTTTCTGACAGTAACAGAAGAAAAGGAGGAAATGTGTTTTTTCTCTGAACTGCACTGCATGTTTTTTCTTTCCACTCAGTTTAGACTAAAGTTTAGATGCTTTGAAATCTTTTTTTTGGTGAAGACTATATCAAATGGTGGAATAGTCCCTCTGAAGAAAACATAATGCTAATCTTTTTGGGCAAACAATTGTACTGTGTTTATATTTGTCATCTTAAAAACTTTCTTTGAAAACTGGTACTATTGTGCTTTGCTGTAAAGATTTAAAATGGTAGAGTTTTGTTTTTCTGTTCTTTAAAAGGGTTGAGGGATGCTTCAACCCATATATCTATTTGCATTTGACTTTATTTGGTCTGTTCTGTTAGTAAGAGCCTAGGAAAACAGGAACTAAAATGCCTCTGCTCTTATAACCTCACGATGTTGCCCCAGCTCAGTTTTTTTGTACTAAGCAGAATCCACCTAGTCTTGTGGGTTAATTTCTGTAAGTAAAAGTACTTGCATTTCTTTGTTAAAGATGGGTCAAAGTGCAGTTTCACACTGCAGTGTGGCCTGCCCTTACCCCAAGAGAGTAAGTGCTCAGTTTCTTTCCTTTGGAAATCTCACAGATGTGTTCTGGTTAGGGCTGACCGTCTGTCTTGGACCATCTGAGGCTTTTCAAGCTTGTCTGTATTAGTTGGCACTCTGCGTTCAAACTTGAAAGGCCTCTTGAAACCTGGCAGAGAAGGATCGCAGCAGTCTTGATGAGACACTGCCTTAACAGAAGTCGGGACCTGTCAGACATGTATGGTGGGGAGATGCATAGAGGATGCATGTATGAAAAGCAGTGTTTGGGCTATAATATGCATAGCTGTACTTCTGTTAATAGCTTAGTCTTTTCTCATAGTATGCAGTTTATGTTGGGATTTCTGGCATTTTTTTAGCTTGAGTTTTAACTTTTTTATAAAATAAAACAACGTTTCATGACTTGAGCCTGGCAAAAGAATGATTTGGTTGTTTGATACGTGTTGAGGAAAGATGCAAAACAAACCTGATGTTCACGGTCCTGAACCAGTCTGATTTTTTTTTTTTTTTTTTTATCTGATTATTTGAATACTGAAACTAATTTATTCCTCCTTTTTTTAACTTAAGGCTTTATTGCAAACCTCACAATACAACGCCAGTTTTTCCCAACTGAGGAAGATGAGACGGGAGCTGCTAAGGCTCTAATGCGTCTGCAGGACACATATAAGCTGGATCCTGAGACCATTTCTAAGGGAGTACTACCAGGTAACAGAGCAGTTCTCTCCTCTGCATATTCAGCGGGGTTAAAAAGGTGGTTGAAATCTTGGACCTTTTAAAAACTACCAGTTTCCTGAGCAGTCCTATTATTGCACGTGATTTTAAAGATCTAAGAACCTAAGAGTTGTTTGAATTTGGGGGGTTTAATACTTAAGGGTTTTTCCTATTATCCTTAAGAATTGGCCATCCCATGTCCGGTGAAGGATGGGTGGCCATATGAAATTTTACAGTGTCCCT
Organism: Caiman crocodilus; assembly: GCA_030014935.1. Classification (NCBI taxonomy): domain Eukaryota; kingdom Metazoa; phylum Chordata; order Crocodylia; family Alligatoridae; genus Caiman; species Caiman crocodilus. Next base: position 25,509,553 of record JAGPOW010003447.1, read on the forward strand.
GTAACTGAAAGGATGGTGTAAAGTCCTGCTGCCATGAACACCTTCTTAACAAAACTCTGTTATCAGAGTCTTCAAAGTTCATTGAGTGGTTTGTCAACAAAGAGGAAGTTCTCCAAAAAAATGACCAAGCCCTCCAAATATTACTTGAGTTCATAGAATGTATTGTGAAAGTCTCCGCAGTAGGTGGGTATATGTCTAGTTTCTTATTGAAAACCATTTTGATTGTAACCTTCACTGCACTTTTACTGTTGCATTTTAGCCCTCCTAACTGGGAGCTCTGAAAGTGCTATCAGACTTCTGTTGGAAGGGGGCTCCTAGCAGAGGCTTAACAATGAAGAACAGTCAGGCACCACTGACCTGGCTGATCTTCCCTGTAAACAGAAGCATCCAAGAAAAATGAGCTGGTTACAGTCCAGTAAACAGGTTCTGCCAGGTGGGCTGTAGCTAAGCAGCAAATACCTGATAAGGGATTTGGAGGCACCCAAGGGATATGCCCGATGGAGGGGGCTGCATAAGAAATCTCTGGTAGGTATGTGAGAGAAATACGCAATGAGATGGCGAGGCAGGCAGAAGAAAATTGGGCTTCTCAGTGTCATAAGCATTTCAGATCCCCAGTCGCGCCCGTTTTCTCTAAGTAGCTTACACATGCGTTTATATTTTCCCAGAGCAGCAGTCTCCGTCAAGGACAAGAATTTTTCATCTGAATTTTTTTTGGTTTTGGTAGTGTAGAAGCAATTGTGGCAATAGCGTAAGCAGGTCTTCTTGCATAGATACAGCTCTGAGGACACAGGCTCCTTTAAGTGTTAGTTCAGGTTTGTTCGTGTGTGAGTTGCACAAGGTAAGGGTGAGTTGGGATTTTCGGCTTGTTGACTGTTTTTTGCAGGGAGTCATTGCACTAGGCACTATCTTTTAAAAAGCTACAAAAAAAAAAAAAAGCGGTGATTACAGTGTTTGAAGTCCCAATTGCCTTAATTATGATTTGTCACACAGCCAAGGACCACTAGCTCCTCGTTGTACTGGTCACTGTAGAGCAATAATACAGCAAGTTCCTTTTCGCGGGAGCTCCCACTGTGACAGTATGGCTCAGCAGTTTGAGCACTCAGCAGGGATTTGGAAGATTTGCATTTTGACTCATGACAAGTCACATATCCTCTTTTTGGCTTAGTTCCCTGCCATGAGTAGCACTTCCTTAATGCATGAGGAAAGGAAAAGTGCAAGGGGAAAATGCACTGAATATTTTGGCATGTTCCTATTCCACGTAACCAGGGTCATATGTATGTGGTTGGCCGAGGGCAAGATAAGATTTAGATTCCTGATTTTATGCTAAAGTCATTGACTTCTGTGGAAGTTAATCTCATGGAATTGTGGCCAATTATGGTCCTTCTCTCTTTAAGCTAAATGGATCTTATTGGGCAGGAGAGGGTCTGAAATCTCACCGCTGTGCACTGTCACGAGGTTTTCCAGACGATACATTCCATAGCTAGCTTGCAGTCTGTTTCTAAGTAAGACAGCTTTTGACTCGAACATTTGAATAAAAGACTTAAAGCTTTATCTCTAATTTTAGGAACAAAGTACAGGTCTTCTTTGGCAGTGGATGACTGCTTTGGCATGGGAAAAACAGCTTACAATGATGGCGACTACTATCACACAGTGCTGTGGATGCAGCAGGCTTTAAAACAGCATGAAGAAGGAGAGGAATCATCCATCACAAAAGCAGAGATCCTGGACTATCTCAGCTATGCCGTCTTTCAGCTCGGCGACTTGCACCGGGCCATGGAACTCACCAGGCGTCTCGTTTCTCTTGGTAAGAAGAACAAATGATCCTCTTTTTTTTGTAAAGCCAGAGCATACTGTAGAGGGCAACGCCAAAAACATCTGCGTCCCGCAGGCATGAGGGTTGACAGCCAGAATATCCTGCCATGGGACCTGCAATACATGCTTACGCTGGATCAGCAGTTTATTGGGCTGAACACCTTCCATCTCAAAGTGTATCCCACAATCCGTGCAAAGTTTACCCAAAATAACAAGCTTGCGTGTGTTGTCCTTGCATGAGGTTTGTTGTTTGCATGATAGCAAAGCTTGGGTTTGAACATGAAGGGGAAGGTCTCTGATCACCAGGGATCCTGGCTTTCTCTGGTAAAACATCAAGAATTCTCTGACTTTTTTTTAACCCCAAATCCATGATTAAAATGAAAGCCCCTTGCCTTGTTCCTGCCCCTCACTTCTCCCACAACCCTCCAGCCCTGTGGAGGGGGCCCCCAGCTGCCAGGGCTACAAGGTCCGGGACCCAGGTCCACAGTCCCCTGCCCCTGGCAGGAGGCAGTGGCTGCTACAGCAGAGCAGAGCCCGGTTTCACCTCTGCCTGCCCGCTGCGGGCTTGGGGGCGGATGAGGATGCTTGGTACTGCAAGAACGGCAGAGCTGCGCAGGGAGCTGCCTGTTGCCGTGAGCTCCACGCTGCCCTGGCGAGGCATCCCCTGCCTCTGTGGCTGCAGCAGGGGCAGCAGCACAGGGTTGCATGCAGGGGATGCGGGCAGCTTTCTGCATGGCTCCGCTGTTCCCTGCAGCGTCGAGTCGCACACACTGGGCTGCAGAGGCCCTGGGGGAGGGCAGCAGGGTGGGAGTACAAGCCTGACGCAAGCAATGTGCAGGCCCTGTCCCACGCACAGATTTGGGGGGGTGTGGGTCCCCGCTGCCTCTGCTGCGAGTGCAGGCAGCGGCAGGGACCTGCTCCCACCGCCCTGCCCCTGGATGAGCTGCCTGTGGTCCTGTCCCACTCCGTGGCAGGGCCCTGTGGCCATGCATTGTGGCCTTGGACCCGAGCCCCAGGCACTGCCTGGCTGGGCAGTAGTCCCAGCCCTGCTCAACTCCCTCCCTCCCTATGGGGGCCTCAGTCCCCACACCACTGCCACTAAGTTACCTGTGGGAGCTGCTTTCCGGGCTGCCTGGGGCCATGTGGATATACATGCACGTGGTCCCCCTTCCCTGACCGCCCTCCTCCCACTCCCTGCAGGCTGAAACTCTGCCCACCTGCAGCGAGCTCGTCCCAAAACTGCAAATCCGTAGGTTTCTCCGGTAAAATGAGAAATCTGCATTTGCCTCTAGTAAAAAGGTGAAATCCACGGTTTACTCCATTTTTTTTGTGGAAATTGAAGATCCGGGTCCCTGCTGATCACTTGCCTAGGTGCTGTTTTCTCCTGCGAACCTCTTGCCTTCCTCACTCACTCCTTTTTGCCACCAGTATTTCTAGGATGGGAAGCTTGTCCACTTGAATGAACTGGGTCTAGTTTAGGCCTGGGCAAACTGCCTAATGCTTCTAGTCAAGGTCGTGACAAGGTTGTGAGGTATGGAAAATGACATTTTTGAGGTGGCTGCACCCTAAAGTTGGTCATCGGCATGCAGTGCCCCAGCTTGCATCATAATCTATCCTAAAATGACTTCCTTCAGGAGCCGCCCGTGGGTAGTTCGGCCACTTCTGATCTAGTTCATGCCTTTTTTAAGTGCCTTCAGGGTGTAGTAGTTGTACTTCCACTGCTTTCTCTCTTGGTTGGAGAATTGAGTGGTTGGTGAAGTGCAGTGGGAAGGAATGGTGGTTATACTTAGCCACAAATTACTTATACATTTCACAGGTCATGCCTCAGTCAGCTGGGGTTGTATCCCTCTGCACTTTTAAATAGCCTTTAGCTGTCTCTTGGTAGAGGCTGAAGAGAGTTGTTATATTAAAAAGAAAAAATACTCACCAGTATAACTTGGTAAAACTCTCTGACATCTTCGAATGAGATTCATCCTTCTTTTGCATGTTTATTAAACATTGTCTCCTATGCTGCAGCGTACTTTGCCCACGTTAAGCCTTTATCAGCACCACCACACAACAGACCTTGCCTGCCAGTGGTGGGTTAATGGTGTTATGACATCTAAAAAGGGCACTTGCTACTCTTCCAGGATAGGATGTCGTTCTTTTTCATGCGGGCTGGGAATGGTTCCTGTTATAAGATTAAAAAGTGGGTGGGGAGGAAGAGTTGTTACTAAGAGTAAGGGAGAGCAGCCCTGAAGTTGTTGCTCAAGTGAACTCAAAAGGCCAGAGATGAGCACACCAACCTTTCTGGGAGACTTGTTTTGGTTTGAATTTGCGGTATTGCAGAGAAATCCAAGAATATTTTGTCTCGGAAGCAATGCAGCATCTTGCACAGCTAACCAGGCCAAGCAAGCAGGCTGTAGCACCTGGACTCTACTCTTACCCTGGATTCTCCCGCTTGCTTTGAAATGCACATTGCCCGTACAGGTCCTTATAGGATCATGACCCGCTTCCTTGCAGGTGAACTGGGGAAGGAGAGAAACTGCTCAAGCTCTCCTAACATGTAGGCTTATATTGAATCTGACTTTGTGCTAATTTGACATTGGAGGTTGAAGCTTGTGTGTCCATTTTAAAAATAGTGTTTGTTGTGGCGAGGCTGGCACGAGCAGATGACTTTGCAGTGTTTTGAGATGAAGTCTTTCACTGACCAGATTCCTGAGATGGTGTAACTCATTAGTCCTGTCTGTTTTTATTCCCCTCTGCAGACTCCACTCACGAGAGGGCTGGAAGCAACCTGCGGTATTTTGAGAAGTTGCTGGAGAAGGAAAGAATGGTGACGTTGTTGAACAAGACGTCTACTAGGACAGAGCCGGTGATGCAAGGAGGGGTCTATGAGAGGCCTCCTGACTACCTGCCTGAGCGTGAGATCTATGAAGGTCTGTGCAGAGGTGAAGGAGTGAAAATGGTAAGAGAAGCCTAAAGTACTAACAGTGATAACCAGCTTGCATTGTTCTTCCCAAAACTTGCATTGCGCTACAGACTTCCAAGTACTAAGGCTTTTCGATAGCTTATGGCAAATGATCTAGTTCATACTTCACCCTGAAGCCTGTAGTATTTTTGGGAGTGGGGAGGGAGAGAAGGAAGGAAGAGTAAGTGAGTTCAGTCCAGCCCATCAGTTACAGTGGTATTTAATGATTTGATATTGTCCCTTGAATTCTGCCCTTGGGTTTCCATCAGAGTTCCTGCAACGTGGTAATTTGCCAGAGATCAGCGGGTAGCAGACTCCATTCACTTTTTCTTGTTGCTCCATTTCAAGTTGACTGCTGGGTAAATGCAAACCATTACTCAAATACTGTTTATAAAAAGGAGTAATCTGCAGAGAACCCTTTCTTTCCTTCATCTTAGTCCAGGAAGCTTACTATTCTCTGCCAGTAGGTGGTGAAAAGAACATAGTTTTTGCTGCTTTGAAGAGCTATATATATACCTATAGGAAGTGTGGTTGGTAGCTGCTTGTCCCCCAGCAGGTAGCAGCAGACTTTCCTAACTGTACTGAACTTCTGTATGAGTACTCTGCATTGCTGAGAGGGCTTGGGCTCTTCCCCTCGTGGGGTCAGTTAGTTATGGCTCTTGGAAGCAGCCTGCAGTGCAACTTGTGACTGTTTTTAGATTGTACGATCTGAACAGCCAAGTAGGAAAGTTTCTTCCTGATGCTGCTCGCAAAGGGTGGTGAAAACAGTTGTCCAGCCAGTTATGCTGAGCATGCATGGTAGCAAAGCCTTCTAGCAGCCTTTTCCTGTTTTGAACTTTGATGAAGATGCCCTGCAGGGACATTGTTCAAGGATGGGGAGAGAGCATGATTTTTAATACCTGTTTCAACTCTGGTTCTAAATCCCAGAGTAATTGCAGCCTTTTTGTCTTCTGGGCTTTAGAGTTTGTGTTTTTTTTCCTCCCCTAGCAACCCAGCTGCAATATCTTGCATGCAAGACAGCTGCCTACTTTGTCATTTGGTCACCATAATATATTACAGATTATGATTAAACACCCTCATAGAATAAAGTTCCACAACACTTACTCAAGGGCGCGCAGGAGGAAGGGCTGCTCTCAGATGTTTGCAGAGACATAGTGTAGTTTTTACCTGGTTAAATTCACTACGTCCACTAGACTGGACATCCAGTTTTCCAGCATCTCCTTTAGCATGGCATAAAGCAAACTGTTTTCGTAGCTTTAAACATTTTTAAAGGAATAAATAAGTGCTTGAACAAACTAATGTAAGTGTGTGTTGTCTGGGGATTTTATGGATCAGACACCTCGGAGGCAGAAGAGGCTGTTCTGCAGGTACCACGATGGAAACAGGAATCCCCATCTGCTCATAGCTCCCTTCAAGGAAGAAGATGAGTGGGACAGCCCTCACATAGTTCGATACTATGATGTCATGTCAGATGAAGAAATAGAGAAAATCAAAGAACTGGCTAAACCAAGGGTAAGCGTTCCTCTTGTGCTTCATCTCACCAGTGGCTGCTAGTTCCATGCCAGAGCTCTAGCAGGGACGGTGGGGTAAGTGGATATTAAATATGGGAAACTGAGCTAATATTGTGTGAAGCTTTAAGGTGAATCTTGCTTAAGTGCCTTGTGGGCTGTCTGCTTGGCATGAAGCAGTGCCATGTACAGCTGTGCAAGGTAGCCCTGCATGTGCTGGACCCTGGATCAGAAGGAATACAGCCACATTTTAAGGTGATCTCCGTCTAAGCTTACTTGGCTCTTTTAGGGATTGGGCTTAATTAGATGGGGTGCAGTGTTGCCCAAATAGCTATGCTGCTACTGAATCAGGAGTTAACATGCACAGAGCTACCTCTAGATGTTAGGATCCCAAGGCCCGGGCTTTTAAAGGCATTGCAATGTTGAACAAAGCAAGACCCAAATCCCAGTAAATATCAGTGCATTTAGAAGACTAAATCCTATTGATTTCAATTGAAGTGAGTTTTACGTGGGTTTTTCAGAGCCTGAAAATGCTGCTTGAGTTAGGCTATGGTTAAGCTAGTTGTGGACAAACCTCAATAATACACTGCAGTTCAGGGAAGTAGGGCATGACATGGAGTATAATAAAAATAGAGCATGCTTTGTGGACTCCTCCACCATAGCTCACAGCCTTTGATTATTAGAACTGGTTTCTTTGGAACAGGAAATACTGGTCAGTGTAAAAGGATCACATGCTCTTTTTCTCAAGGTGTTTTGAGATACTGGAAAGTATCGCTATCCTCCACCTTGAGAGCTGCCAGCAGGGCAGGAAAGGGCTTGGTTTGGCAGCTCCCTTCCCATCCAAAGCACATGTCAAACAATCTCAGAATTGATTTTTATGAGCCTAAGTTTTGGTGTGTTAATCAGATTTGGAATTGTAGTGACGGCATAACCAATAAACAATGATACTCTGGGCTGTACCACGAGCCTAACGATTCTTGTACATTTGTCTGATTTTTAAGGACTGAAATTACCTCCTTTTACTCGCCAGATTCCAATAAGGAAGACCATTTTTTTTTCTTTTCTTCTTTCTAATCAAAGCAAATTAGTTTCAAGACAGTCATTAACAGCTCATTTAACCTAGCTTGCTCTTGCTGCTCAGGAAGACATCCTATATATGAATACCCAGGGGCCTTGCTCTCACTGTTTTCATATTGGTATGCCATCACTGATTTAAATGGAATTTCATTTGATCCAGCCCCCTGTATGTGAAATCAGGGCGAGGCCCAATGAAAGTAGGTAAATTTATATCATTTTAGATGTATATGTATGTGTGTGTGCAGTTCGCAAAATTTTAATTTTTCAGTCTCTATGATCTAAGTGCAGCGTTGCTTTGAAACTGTGGTGTTATGGCTAAAAAAGTGGAAACTAGAAGGCTGTGATGGGATAATTCCTTCATAAAAAAAATAATTTTGAGCCAGGAAACTTTAGTCAGGATTCATGAGAGCTTTTGCAGAGAGAACTTGGAAGTAGGGTACAGTGTTAGTCCCTGGTCCTTGGGACCGCCTGTGTTTTAGTCTAGAAGATCTTCTTGAAATCTCTCCTCTCTGTTCCAAGCAATTGTGAAATTGCTTCATGGTAAATTGCCGAAGCTTCATTCTGAAGTTAAGCAAGCTGTGGGCAAGCTGTGGAGCCAAGTGGAGATAGCTATGCAAATATTGGGTTTTTCATGTTTCACTTACAAAACACAGGTGGTTTTTGTTCCGATTACAAGGCAATTTTAACTTTTAAACAGGAAATAATTTACTTTCTAAGTAAGTGTCTCACATGAACCAAGAGAAAATTCAGTAAAAGTCTGGATTTTCCTGGCGTGGAACAGTTCTAGCAGGTTAACATAGGATGAATCTGAATTTCAGTACTGGGCTAATTTGTAATCCTCATGTTTCTGCTTAGACAAGGGTGTAGCAGAGAGTATTTATGGAGTGTTGCTGGATTCAGACAGATAATGCTGTTGGTCGTCGTGGTTTGCTGTGCGGGGAGAGCTGTGCTCTGAAAGTCTTGAAGCAGCAGCTGCGGGGATGGTCTAAACTGGATCCACAACTCTATTTAAAGAGATGAGCTGGTAAAGGAAGGTTAGATGTAATTCTCTGAGGAAAGCAAGTGTTTCATACCGGTTCTTTACATGCTACAAAATACCTGTTACCCAGACTGTTCTCTCTGCCATTGGAAGAGCTTGGCTTAAAGAAAGCTTAAAGAGCTTGTGTCTTGCCTTTAAAGAGCTTGGCTTAAAGAAGAGATCTGCAGTACTTGTTACCTTCTGCCAGCCATTATCTGTTGTGATTAGGTCCATCACAAACTGGAAAGTAGTAGGTGACAGAGTCTGCTTCACAGTAAAATGAGCCATTTGGTCACCAAACAAGAGATGATATAGGTTAATGATGTAGCCAGGCAGATTTTATCTTCTCTTCATTCAGGTCAACTTGTGGCTACAGAAAGAAGCCATATGGTGAGCTTCAAAATGGAGACATAATTGAGCTTTCCAAACTCTTTGTTATATCACTGAAAAGCAATGCCTCATTGTACGAATAATGAACAACGTTCAGCCAGCTTGACTTTCCTGCTGTGATTTATGGAGCAGAGATCTGGAATAAAATACCAAATGAGTCAGAATCATGGGAATAGTAATGCCAAGAAAACTAACGAGCAGATTATAAGGCAAACCAGAGCGGGACATATTTAAGGGAATATGAAGAAAATCTGAGCAGGCAGTGGGAAAGGAGAAAACAAAAGGGACAAGAAATGAGGGAGAATCTGTAATTAAATGGGATGGAAGTGGTGGGGGAGACGGACCGAAAATGTTTCACTACCTACAGAGCATACTTGCAGTGTAGACTCACTTGATTCAGTGGAGTAGAAATTCTGGCTTTAATTTATTTTTGGTTCAGTGTTTTAAATCCTGAGTGACCCAGCTGGTTTTGGTGGAATTGCTCTGGGTTTAGAGAGGTGTCACAATCCTGCCAAGTTGCAAAAAGGCTTTACATCGTTCATCTTCAGGGCATATAACTAACCTCACAGCATCCTTCTGTGGCAAGGCTGTGCAGATGGAGGAACTGGACATGTCATTTAATATCTTTATATAAGGTTAAGACTGACTATGCACCTACTTCCATGAGCTCTTGCTGGCTACCTGGGCTGATTTTTGTCCATTTTTCACCTTAAAAATACTGGATGGAATTGTTGTGATGCAGGGGCACTCAACTTCCAGCGTGCAAGCCAAATGCTGCCCGCAGGACTTGGGCATCCGGCCCACGGGCTCCCCATGAGTTGGAAATTTGGCAGTGGAGTCTGATCAGGGCTGGGCCATGCCATGCATTGTGGGACTGTGTTGGGCTGGGCCAGGCACCTCTCCACCGTGCAGTTGGATCAGATTTAGGTCATTCCCCTCCCCTTGCATGCCAGGAACAGGGCCAAGCCAGGCCACACTATTCCCCCACATGCTGGGATCGGGGCATTGTCCCTCTGGCCTGCTGGGCAAAAAGTTTGGAGACTGTTATTCTAATGCTGCCATTATCTTTCTTGCATTCAGCCAGCCCATTCCAGAGGTCCAGCTGTTCTTGTCTTATTAAAAGGGGGGAAAACTGCTTGAGTGTCTTAATTTTCTGCTGTTCCTTCTTGCTGAGATTTGACTTAAAGGCCTGAGCAGCAAGCAACATTGACTACCAGTGTCAGGAGATGCTGTGGGTTATGTTGACCAGCCTTGTGGGCCAGATGAGTGGTGCAGGACTGGTCTGTGGACCGGGTATGGCTCCATGGACCTCCTCCAGCTCGCCATGCCACAGTTGCTACATGCATCATGCCTCTGCTTTCCCCTCCTCCCCCCAGCTGGTCCATGACCTGTGCTGCACACTCCAACCAGTGCATGGCCCATGCTGCACATGGTGCATATGCTGCTGGTCCAGGACTGTATGGTGTGCATCCTAGACTGGCCGGGGGGGGGGGGGGTGAGGGGAGCTGCATGTAGCACAGATCTTGAAGTCTATATATAGACCCAGGCCCTGTTTGCAGGAATAGTCTAGTCCACGCTGCTTAGGTCAGTTTGGACCCGGGGGCACCACCAGGACAGGTGACAGGGCTCTGGGGTGGATGTGGTCCATGGGCTGTATCTTTGATGCCCACTATAGCCCCTTAATTAGCCAAGGATCAATGCCTATGCCATCTGTGCTTCTCCATAGACTGCTGTAATATGAAATCGGAATTGGCTCTAGACTGGAGCTCTGAATTTTACCCAGAAGTATATCTAAACCAATAGTTTTGAGTCTGAAAAGTGAGTGATGCATGTGGTGGAGTACTGATAGTGTACATGTGTGTGTGGTCATTATGCAACATGATAATGACTCTTTACCGCTACCCTTCCTCCCTTTGCAATCTCTTTTAATGCAGTTGGCACGAGCTACAGTGCGTGACCCCAAAACAGGCGTCCTAACAGTGGCCAGCTACAGGGTGTCTAAAAGGTAAGGTTACTTGTCAGAGCGCTTGCTTTCTTGTCTTCACAGTCCACTCCACCTGAGCTCAGTGCTGCAGCTGTCACTACTAGTCCACATGCTTTTACCATTCTCCCCTGATCTGCGTGCTTTTGCTGACCGACCAGATGTCACACGAGTGTTGACGAATCCGAGTGTTAACAATTTTAGTCACATTCGCTACAATTTTTAATTTGACTGCTTCGTACATGAGGAACAAACCTTTTTACAGGGTTTTTGTAGGCCCTCTCTTTTTATTCTTGATCCTAGAAATGGAGTATTTGCGCATTCTTCTTTCTCCAGGGTTTAGAGATTTGATATAGATTAACTTCTGATTATAGCATCTGTGCCTTGAGTATCTTCTAAGATATTTTTACTTAAACTGCACATTAACATAAGGGTTGAAAGCAGCATAATAGAAGTTATTTTAATGAGGGGTTTTTTTTCCTGAGTCTCTGTCCAACGTATTAATATAGGCTAGCATAACTGCATATTCAGCCTTTTGACTTAGTAGTCAAATTACTTATTACCAAATAACTGATATGTGGTAATTGTTATAAGATTCCTATGTAATACTACAGTATGCTGTGACAGTTCGGAAGAAGAAAACTTCTTTAACAAATAATTCTTGCAGTGCCAGGATGAGGGCTACCTACTGTATTTCTGTTTAAGATTAATCAGCTTTTATCTCTTGCATCTCCTTTGCTGTATTCCTACGAAGTACTTGGTCTCTCTGGCAGGGTAATGAGCACATTTTCTTTTGCTAAACCAGTGGTGACTGCTTGCCCAGCAAGTCCATCTGAGTTGCAAGTTAAGAAGAATGGACTGCAAACTTGCAGTAGGCTGGTGGTGTTTCAAGAGGAGAACTTCACTGGGCATTAAGTGGGGCATATGGGGCCCTTACACACATGTGGGGAGCCTGCTCTGACGCACTGAAAATCCAGCACACCAGAGCAGACTTGATTAATTGAGTGTACTGGAGCACATAAATTGATGCACTCTGGCAGCCTTGCGCATCACATGTATATCAGCGGTGCAGGGCACCTCCACACTGAGAAAGTGATGATAGTGTGCTGTGAACTAAAATGCGTTCTGTGCGCTTTAGTTCAAAGTGCACCCTTGCCATTTTCTCAGCATGGAGGTGTGCCGCATTGCTGATGCATGTGAACGCTCTTAATTAGTGCAATTCACTAATTAAAAGTGCCCAGCACTGCATCAAGAGCACATGTAAAAATGCCCAAGAAACCCAGCTCTTTCTTGGGTGTATCCATCTATGTGAAGATGTTTTTTTCCAAGAAAGGGGGGCTTTTCTACCAACCCCAGAAGTACCATGACTGGATTTCATGGTGTCTGAAAGCCTGGGTGCCAGGCTATCCGGGACAGCCACATCAGTGCAGTGTCAGCTGCTGTTGTACTGGCACAATCTTACCTGTCTTGTCCGTTTCTAATCCAGATTGCAGTCGCTTTTGTCCTCTGTGCCAGTGTGGCATATTCCTCCCTCCCCAGACAAAACCAAATCAATCAACACCATGAACATGCTATAACCGTGCAGGTCACTGTTCAGAACGGTGGCGACTTCTGGGTTAGAAGCGAGGCACATGAGCTGTTGCTGGTTTCCCCATGACTAACTCCACGCTTGGCCGTGTCTTTATCTGAGTGCACTGTCTCGGAGGTCTTAAAATGACTGTGCACCTGAAGTTCCACTTTGCTCAGGGCATGTTTTTTTCCTCCTCCCCCAAGATAACATAGAAAGGAATGTCATTGCTACTGGTACCGTTAAGCCACAAGCTGGTGTTGGTGTAACTTTCCAGAAGCTACAGCTGCTGTTTTCTTCCCAGATTTTATTTCATCACCCCCTTAAACCAAGCGTCAGTCTCCTTCAAAAACTACCTTATTTGCATTCTTTTTGAGACCTCAGTTATTGGTTGCCCATCTTGAAACGACACTAAGACATTGAGAAACTGCAGCCCCCTTTGCAATCTGCAGATACCTGCCAATGAGGCCTAAGTTATCTCAAATTAGATGTGAAACGGAAAACATGAGAGTCCTAGCTTGAACGTGTGGCAATATCTGCATCGAAGACTAACTGAAAGCTTTTTTTGCCTTCTCCTTGATAGAAGGAACCACTACCTTTTGCTGCTGCTCCTTCCTCCCCGTCAGTAACAGTGGTAGTATATGTGCACTAAAACCAAAGCTCTTCCCACCTATTTCTTCTGTCTGTTAGATGAAACTGGAAACTTTTGCAGGTCAGAAGGTTTGTTTAAAAACCAGCCAAGTGTCTGGGATAGACTTGGTGTACCAGACAGCAAATGGATAGTTTTGACTCTTTGCATTTCAGTGTGATTTAGATTTTCTTTCAGTGTTCTTTTTTCTTCCCTTCCTCCCCCACCTCCATAGCTCGTGGTTGGAGGAGTATGATGATCCCATCGTTGCTAAAGTGAATCACCGAATGCAGCATATCACAGGGCTGACAGTGAAAACAGCTGAACTATTGCAGGTTTGTATCGCCATTTCCATGAATGACTCGTGCCACCAGTGGCTGGGGGGGCACAGCGGTGGCAGGAGCCCGGCAGTGGTGAGCAGGTAGCTCTCGCTGACGCTGTTGGTGGGGGGCGGGTGCCGACCAAGGGTCAGTGACCACCCATAGACACTGCCAGCAGCATCTGCGGAGCCCAGCAGGGATTGTGGAGCACCTGCAGGCGGTGCCCGTGACAAGATGACAAACAGTGACTGCCTGCAGGTAGGGGTACACTGCCCTTGATGCCTTTTTGTAGGGGGTGCACTGCTATGCTCGGGGGGTGCACGTGCACCTGCGTAAACCCCCTATGCGTCTCCCCAACCACTTCTTTCCAGGGTCAACATCCAGGTGTATCCACCTTCCACACCAGCCGGGGAATCTAGTTTTGGCCTCAGACGTGGACACGGCTATGACATGCCTCTTAGCCATGGAAACCCTAAATGCAGCAGAACTGGATGTTCCCATGGGAAGGGAGGGCCAGAAGCTAATGCAGGCACTTACCCAGTCTTCGCTGCCAAACAGCGCAATGGGGCAGTGTGTTCTCCATGCTTATGGTGTTCACAGAAGTGGGGAATATGGCTATGAGGTAGGACAAGAGGGCAGAGGATTTGCTGTCCTGGGCACCTACCAGCTGGAGGAAGGACTAGACCCTGGGCAGGGACGGACGTTTTCTTTTTCTTACCTTACACGTGTGTTGATGCATCAAAATAAATAAATTACCGGCTCCATTTCACATATGGCCTTGGTTGTCTTTTCCTTAATTAAGCAGAACAAATGTTTTCCTTGCAATCAAACCTGTAATCGGATGTGCTTTTTCCCTTACCCCTTAGGTTGCTAATTACGGTTTGGGAGGACAGTACGAACCACACTTTGACTTCTCAAGGGTAAGAGCGCAGTTTCAAATGCATTCTGCACATCGTAAGCCTGTGCTTTGATAGAGCAGTGCGGTGCCGGTGGTGGGGAGTGGACTTTCAGCAGGGGCGTAGAGCCTGTGTGGCAGTTGCTGACCCTCTGCTGTGTCACCGTTGCTGGTGGTGTGCAGCGGGAGCGAGAATACTTTGGAACCAGGAATCCCATAGCACACTTCCAGGTGGGATTCTTTCGTGTCCACTTGATTTTAAACCAAAGCTTCTGTCATTAAGAGAAGGCTATATCCCAGTTCATATGCCGTTCCTGCATGGACTTCTGCACCCCCATAGTATTCCCTTGGTTGCTTGAGCACATGGGTTTACATTAGTAGGGATGGGGGATGCAGGGGTAGCTTTGAAACAGATGCTGAGTGCTAGGACAGTTCAGGTCCTCAGCAAACTTTTGCTGTCATAGTTCTGACTTGCCAGCAGCCCTCCCCTGTTAACTTGGGGATTACAGAGCTTCTTGATACAAGTCAGCACAGCTAATTCTCTTCTGAGCAGCTGAGTTAAAGCGGATGAGCCGTCAAGTTGGCCAGTGCGATCCTTATTTTTGGATTAGCTGGCTGGGGAGGAGCTGCACTTGGATTCTAGCAGATAATCGTTGCCACAGTTAAGACAAGGCGGTGCTTGGATTCGTGATGGGTTTGAATTGGTCCTCCAGGCTCTGTATGCATTGCAGATTTCAGAAGAAAAAGTTGAAGAAATTGCCGTTTCGCAAACCTGTCCCACAGCTGTTGGCTTGGTCAGAGCACTGTACAAAACATGTAACCAAATGTTGTGGTTGATTTTGGTTTTGTTTTTTAAAAACCAAGCAAACAATAACCCCTCACTCAGAGTATTTCTTACTTCAAGAATTAAATAGGTCATGCAAAACTTTTAGATGCATCTTAAGAAACCCAAATTCTAAAATCTGCATGTGGCCTGGCCTTGGCAGAAGTGCTTCAAGCCTGTGGCGTTCCAAGTTTTAAGCGCTGTCTTGTGAATTTCTGGCTTTAATTTGCATACACATGTTTTAGAATTGCAGTGCCTTGTATTACCCCTTTCAGAGGCCATGTTTGCTCTTGGATACAAAATGGTCTTTGAACTATTTCATGTTTTTTAGATTTTTTTTTTTTTAACCTTGATTTGTTCCATTCCCTGATTCATCTTCGTGATGACTTTCTTCTTTGTTCCTTAGTAGCAGTGCATCTTAACATCTCCTGGCTGAAATAATGTAATGCTTGGCAGTGGGAATCATCTGTCGCTTTTTTATCTGTGGGGATAGAGAAGGAGAGATTTAGGGGATGGTCAGATATTTTCTCTACTTCTAATATGGGTCTAGTGTGTGGTCTTTAACAAATAAGACAAGGCATTTTCCAAGAATCAGTGATGGATTGGATTCTTGTCCTGACTTGAGGCCAGTCAGTCAGTGACCTAAGCTGGGGTCATTATTACTATTACAGCACTTCATAGCTATCCCCAAATGCATTTCCTTCCCTGCGGCAAAATGTTTTGGGTCTTTATTTTCCTATACTGGAGCAGTTCATTTGACCTGTGCTGTTGCTTCCATACAAGGCATTTCAGAAGCTAGGTTCTTATCTATAAACCTGTTGAAATCAGTGTGTGCTTAATGGTCAGTACAATGGCCAGCCACACTGAAGACTTCAGAGATGTGCTCCTGTTGAGGTGCACATCTTTTTGGTGTGCGTGTGCACGTGCTTTGGGACAAGGTGCTCTAAAACTGCCATTAGCGCTGTTCTGCTGCCTGAAGAAGGTCACTGGCATTGAGTTGGTGTTGCTTTCCCTTTATAACACCTCAGCATGCAAGGCGCAAGCATTTCCAAACTTGGTTGGGCTGCAAGGTATCTAGTGGCTTTATCTGCTGTCCATATATAGTGCCCAGCTCCTGGACTGGGGGCCTAAAGCTCTTTCTGCAGACCAGTGTGTAACGTTAGCAGGAGCCTGTTTGGAAGTTGGGTTAAAGTTGTTATCTATTACAGCGTCCCTTTGACAGCACACTCAAAACGGAAGGAAATAGGCTAGCGACGTTTCTTAACTATGTAAGTACCTCCGTGTCCTTGTCTGTGAGCTTGAAATTTGCAGTTCATTCTCATTTAATTTTATAGAAAGATGAGCCTGATGCTTTCAAGCGTTTAGGGACTGGAAATCGCGTGGCCACTTTTTTAAACTATGTAAGTATGACAATCCACTACCCATTGAGTGAGGCTTTCAGTTGCATTTCATTTACGATTAACCCGTTGCGCAAGCTGTAGAGACTCGCTGAAAGCTACAGCATCGTGAGTTGGGGGTGTTCCTTGTTCTCGCAGCATCAGTTGCTATCAGATTTCCTTCATCACCCCAATATAGAAACCCTAATTTGTGTGGGGACCAAATGTTCTCTTTGTTACACTAGTGCAAACTCAATGGATTTGCACTTGTGTATAAGGAGAACTTTTTAAAAAATTGATTTGGAAACTGCAGGCTTGGAGGGCTTCAGATATGGTATTCCACTCAGCACCAAATGTTTAGTCAAAGGGTCTCTTATTTTTCTTCAGCCAGGATCTGATGGTACGTGATGTTGTGGGTCCCTTGACAGCTTCTTTATTTTAATTGCCTGCTAAAAGCTGATGTACTGTAGTGTAGATTATTGCCTTCACAAGAAACAGAGTAACAGAACTGCTAGCTTAATTGAGAAACCGGCAAATAGAGGAGTACTGAAAATGGTAGCATAGTGCATGGTCAGCATGCAGCCAAAAAACCATATACGTTGGAGGTACATGCATGTTCCCCAGTGAATATGGGAGGTCCGCAAGCTGGTTCAAGACGGTGTATGGGCCTGTTTGTTTCGATGGCAATTTTTTAATTCTGACAAATAGCCTGTAGTTTATCTGGCAACTGTAAAGTGAAGATGGGTTGATTTGATCTTGAGTCCAATGCAAAGAGTGACAGCAGCATCCTGGGAGGTTTTTCAAATTTCAGTTGAGGCTGATCAGTTCCTTTTGAATTGCAAAGAAATCTACCCTTCTTGTATTGCCATGTTTAACATATTACAAGGTGTTCCAAGTTGCTGACTATAAAAGAGTGGTTTGTAGCTGTAACGTAGGGGTTTTTTTTAACTTGCAGAGCTGTATGCACCATGCTTTGTAAATGAAGAGAACTGAGAAATGGCCTGGTAGACCCAATGGCAGCCTGTGCCCTTTTATTGTTGGTACCAATGGTACATCAAATGTTAATAAGTTTTTCGTTTTCTGCTCACAACCAAATGTCAGCAGGGGGAAAAGGTGAAGAGTGTTGGCACTTGCCCAGAAATGGAACTGGCAGTTTTGCTGCTACAGGCAGCACTGAACCTACTACCAGACCTCTCCCGTTACAGCCCAAGTCCCAATCCTTCGAAATCCATGGAAGTCTTCGTTGACTTCAGTGGCCTTCAGATCAGGCCCATAAAATGTAGCCCTTTAATGGGAGTTGGTTCAAAATAGATCAGATAAAAATGCATTCCAGTGCAGAGGGTCAAAGCAGGAACAAGCAACACTTGAGATCATCCTTATTAGCTGTAGCATTTATTTTTTAATTTGAAAAGTTTAATTGGTGCACAGACCTCTCTGCTCTGGGGGTGAATGGCATCCATAGCGTATGTGTGGGGATCTCCGTAAATCACACTGGAAGTACACCCCCCGGCTGCATCTCCTTTTAATAGTTTCATTTTGCTGCTTACCGCCACCCATCCCTGCCCTGATTGGTTGGGGGGCTTCACCGGCTGGGCTGTTTGCCCCTGATTTGCTAGGGAAGTGAAAACCACGACATATTTAAAGCTCTGCCAACTGGGGGGGGGTGGGGGCAGCAACATGAAAAACAAAGGACCCACTGCAAGCGGCATTTCTTGTACTATTCATGGACATCCCGACCCGTATGTACAGAAAGCAGCGTTTGCAGTTTCCTTGTGGTATGTTGCATCTCTGTCAATTGCTTAGGAGTCCTTACAAGTAAATGGTGTAAACCAGTTCAAAGGATGTGGTTCTAATTTGCAAATGAAATGTATGGTGAAACAGGTACTTGTTATTTATCCTTCTGTTTGGATTATAAAAAGTTGCAGAGAATTTTTTCAAACCAGCTTATACGATCAGTTTATTTACAATGGGTTGATTCATAATGGCAAAGTACAGAACTCCCACAGTTCTCATAGAGGAAAGGTTATTTGTATAGCAAACTCATGAGTGACATGAAGTGAACAAAACTATCGAAGTGCTGTGTACCTGAAGAGATGCTCATTCTCAGAATTCAGCATCTTTTTCTGGCTAGTACCTATATATAGAGCGTGTGAATTTATAGCTTTCTGTTCTTGCAGGTGCTGTGGGTATATCTGTAACTATTCAGTGATAGTGATACCATCATAACATGTATGCATTGTGGTTACTTATTTTCTCAGATGAGTGATGTAGAAGCTGGAGGTGCCACAGTTTTCCCAGATTTTGGGGCTGCAATTTGGCCCAAAAAGGTAAAACTGGCTTATCTTAGTTTCTCTCCCTCTTGTCTGTTAACCTGAATGTTGTTTATTCCATACATTTAGCAAGCCAGCTAGCATGGATATAACAGTGGACTTACGGACTGTCCTAGACTCGAGACCAGACGGTGGCAAAATGCAGGCTGCATCCAGCCCATTGAGGGACTTTTTTTTCAACCCATGGCAGGTCCCTCAGTCCCACCTGGCCCAGGTGCTGTCTGGCCCATGGTGCATATCAGCCCCCTGGGGATGTAGTGGGGCTGGGGCAGCTCTGCAGCTGGACTGCATTTTCAGGTAGTCCAGGTGGCAACAGTCCTTCCAGCTGCCACCGCCACTGGCCCCAGCTCCATGGTGGGGAGCTGTGTGCACAACCTTGATCCCAACCTAGCCCATGCCTGCTCCAGACCAGCCAGGACCTATGCGCACAGCCGTGGCCTGCCCACAGTGAGTGGCAGCCAGGCAAAAGCTGTTGCTGGGCATGGGGGGAAAAACAGCCACCTCCCCCTTGCTGCTGCCAGGCTCTTCTGGCTGCAGCGGCCTGAAGCTCCTCTCTGCTGCTGTCATCACCACCTCTGGGCAGCGGTAGCATTGGAGAGGAGCTACAAGACAGCCTGGGCAGGGGCTCTGGGTGGCTGCAGCAAGAATGGCCCAGCAGCAGTGAGGGCGAGGCGGCCACTTTCCCTTGTGCCCAGCAGCAGTTTCTGCCCAGCTGTTGTTATTGCCACGGCTGCTCAGCATGGGCAGGCAGGTTTGGAGCAGGTGTGGAGTGGGCTGGGGTCAAGGTTGTGCATATGGGTCCCAACTGGTCCAGAGCTTAGCCCAGTGTGGCTGGAGCAGGTGCAGGGTGGGCTGGGGCTGTGTACTCGGATGCTGCTGGGCGCTGGTGGCCTTGGCAGGGAAGAGCTGCAGTACACACGGGCTCCAGGCTGTGACGAGGAGGGGAGGGTACTGACCAGCCTGTGACAGTTCCCTAGAACTGCCCGTGTGGCCTGCGGGCCCAAATAATTGCCCGTCCCTGGTGCAGATTTACGTGATGCTGTATAGGGCTGATGAACCCTAACTCTGAGTAACTAGTCTTGTGCTGTACACAGTCCAAACACTGCATAGAGCCGCTGCTTTAACGAAAAGGGAATTGCATGCAGGTCAGCTTACTCTCTGCTCAAAATGCAGAACACGCTCCTCTCCTCTTTCCTGGGGACTGCCTTTCATTTAAATCCAAACAAATATGTACTTCAGCGTGAGCTACTTTAGCAAGGCACTCACTACTTCAGATTTCTCTGTTCTAAGACCCCTTGTTACCTGGTCTTGGTTCTTGCTGACTTAAAGATTCCCAACTCATTGACACTCTTGAGTTTATAATTCCTGAGTTCTCATATCAGTCAGTAAAATGGCTCTTTATGCTGGGTCGTAGCACAATTGTAGGAATAAACCAGAAAAAAATTTAGATGAGCAGAGGGAGGTGAAACAGATCCTTAATTTGGGATTAAAACTAGTTTGTATCCCTGCCAGCAGTGAACTTTTAAGTAACTAAGTGCCGGGTACACTTGCACGTGTATACGTCTGCAGGCCTTTACAAGCATTCTGAAATCCTACGTCGCGTTTCATTTAATACAAGCTTGCTTTCGCATTTCAGGGTACAGCAGTGTTCTGGTATAATCTTTTCAGAAGTGGCGAGGGTGATTATAGAACAAGGCATGCAGCGTGTCCAGTACTAGTTGGGTGTAAATGGGGTAAGTAATTGTTCTCTAGTTGACTTCAGTAGTTTAAAAAAATGAGATTTTTATGAAGATATATTTAAAAAAAAATAGTATGTTATGAATGTCTTGTCTGGTACATCCCTATGAATGTCTTGTACAGCAATTCTGTAATGCTGGTTTTGCCAAATACCAATGACCCCATCAATGTGGCGTAACATTTCAGATGCAATATTGCCCTTGAGCTCAATTATTGCATTTACTACTTAGTGTCCTTCAAGTCACTTTAGCCATATTGACAACCCAAAGGAAAGGAAATTCTGCAACTTCAGGGTGGTATATCTCCTACAGGTGCCAACAACTTGAAAATCCAGGATGGTTAGAGATCAGGGTCCTGTTCCTACAGAACAGTATTCATGGGCTTCATCTTGAGTAGAATAGTCTACCTGAAGTCAAGATGAGTGCTCCTAAAATTGGAGTCATTCTTTTTTTTAAACAGATACTTTCTGGGTTGCTGCCTCAGGAAATATGCTTATTTTGTAATTTATATTTTATTTTATATATATTTTATAAATACTATAAATCATCATTATTATAATAATTATAATTATACATTATTATAAATAAATATTATTGGGTCAATAAATTTTATAATTTCGTGACCCGATGTTCTGGAAAGCGGCACTGGTTGGTTGAGTAGTATCTGATCTACTTCTTGCTGTGCCGGCACCGTCAGAACTCTCAGGTGTAATAAAAAAGTAAGTGAAGATGAAACAACATGGAGAGAGGAGCATTTTCTGCAGTGCAGTTAGGATTGCTCTAGTCTGTTCAAATTGCCCTACATAAAGTGGTTAGACGTCTCCCTGTGCCCCGGCATGGTTAACTTCATCCTTGCCCTGGAATATTTTTTCCACCCTCTGATTGGAACAGATGGTATTTATGCTATGTTGTAGAAGCAAATAGATTCAGATGCTGTTAGACAAACCAAGTTAAATTCTACAATTACGCCTTAGGTGGTCATAGTTGTGACCTTGGAAACGATGGCCATATATCTTTTTGGGAAGAAAAGGTCTGTCTTGGCTACATGGAAATAGCTAGTTGCTGCACACCATTTGCTCTCCCATCTTTGCACAGAGGCATTTCAGGGTGTAGCAGGGACCTTGCCGGAGCAGACTGCACTGGAGAGTGCTCCCGAGCGTGGGGGAATGTTCCTTGTGCTGTTCCAAGTTGTTCGGGTTTGGAGAAGTACCATCCTCCTTGCTCCCCGAGTCATCCCATCCCTTGCGAGGAAGGGGAGGAGGAGGAGGAGCAAGCATCCAACTCGCCCCCCTTGCTTTGTTAATCCAGACACGGGTTTTTACTTCCTTGTTTTACAGTTTCAAACAAATGGTTCCATGAAAGAGGGAATGAATTCTTAAGACCTTGTGGCAGAACAGAAGTCGACTGAAATCCACCTGGCTATGCATTTGTCTGTCTCTGTCTTCTCTTCTCTCCGTTCGTTCTTCCAGTTCATTTCTAAGAAATGATCCATCTTCTATTATCAACGAACCCTGGCACTTTTTAAAAAAGAAAAATATCTAACATCTGTAAGTGAAAGAAGCAACAGGCCATGTCTACTTGCAGAGTTTGCCGTCTGGTATTCTCCCCCCTCCCGGGCTTCCCTTCCATTCCCATCCTGACCTTTTTACCCCATGCTCCCAGTTTCTTTCCTCTGTAACAGCAGTGCAAACAATGCTCTTTGGCAACTGAATGCATTTGAATGCCTGGTCTCGTGCCTTTCATACCTCAGATGATTTGGATGTTAAATATTTCATTGA
The DNA here is from genome assembly GCA_030014935.1 of Caiman crocodilus. NCBI lineage: Eukaryota > Metazoa > Chordata > Crocodylia > Alligatoridae > Caiman > Caiman crocodilus. The sequence continues at coordinate 25,531,742 of JAGPOW010003447.1, forward strand.
ACCAAAGTTTTTAAAGTTTGTTTTGTGTACATGTTGATTTTATTGTATTTCTATGGATTACAAGTTTTACCACAAAAATAAATGGCCTTTCAAAAGAAGTGTGACTTCAATGACTGTATCAATGCTTATATTTTTTGGCTGCCTGGAGATGTGGGCATGGGTTGTTAACTTTGTTTAGAGATGTTGATTTTCAGATTTGGGCTAGAGCCCCAGCTGGAGCTCTTTCAGCAGGGTGCCCTGACCCTGCATCTTTGGGGGGAGGGGGAGTTGAGGGTACTTGGTGCCAGATCAAAAGAACATCTAATGCACACCCTGAAAAGTAAGCTGCTAGGCCAAGGGAGAAATAGCTTGCAGCAGCTGGAAATCTGTCCCAAAATGTGTAGCGCTTCCCTAATGTCATTCTTGATCTATGTTGGCGCCCCACCTAGAAGCCCTGCTTGTGGAGTAGGAGTTAATGGTCAAAGAATTTGCTGTATTGTAAATTGGCTGGAGTGGTATCAAAATGGATGTGTAGCTTGAGTAAGTAGGCCAGAGCTGCTTCTACTTAATTAAAGCTTTTCATTTTCACTTGGAAAAAAAATAATAAATTCATCATCTTCCATCTTTATGACTTTCTAAAGTCCCTAGAGAATAAGTGCATCTGATAGTCTCTTGTTCATATTGTTCCAATTAAAAAAGGTGGAGGCTACACCCCAAAATACTAAACGATTCCTTCCCTGAGGGTAGGGATGTCTTTTATACAATACTGTGTTCTTAACTGCAGGTGGAGGACTTGGAGTTCAAAGGTGCAGCTGGTAAGCATAACTTAAGCACATACTTAGATAGATTTGAGCATATTTTCCATCTTGTCTGTTATGATGACTTTGAGGTAGGCACGCATTTTAACCAGGCACACAATAAGCCAGATTTCCTTTTGCCCTGGGTCTTCTATCATTTGCAGATGGACAGTGAGTATAAAGTAAGCTCAAGCACATGGTCATATGACTATATACGGTGCAGGGCATTGATGAATTGGACCTGTTACCTGGATCCATTATGGTCAGAGAAGGAAGATGAGCATATTCGTAACACAAACCCACTGGGGAGAATTTATGGAGGAGAAATGGACAAATGTTGAAGATGTTAAGAAACATGGAGTTGGATGACTGCATTGCGTGCATACCGTGTGTCAAGGGAGGGTTGATTCGAGTGGAAGTTGTTGGCTAATACTGGTATAAACACGAATAGAGTACTAACGATTTGAGGTGAGCTCTCTAGTGAATGGTATAGTACTTTAAGCAATAATCCATGCTTTTAAAAAAATTGAGTTAACGGTAATGATATTGACACATGGAATGGTCTTTGATGGAATAAGTGAAAGAAAATTCAATTAACTTGATGTCTAATGACAACCATAATATCCTAACAGGATGGACATTGATTTCCTTTATTGATTTACCCTTTTTATAGGGTAAGTCTAGAATGGGCTAAAACTTAGAACTGGTTAGAATTCTCTTGGCAGCTGGAAGCAATATGCCTGATACAGTGCTGTGTTAGGCTTCATCTACTGTTCAGTGAATGCCACAAAAAAGAACGAAAGTAAACGTTAAAGCAGAATGCATGTCAACTGTTCATGCCATGATGCAGCAAGGAATAGAAAGCAGGTGCCTAAATTAGAGCATTTGAATATTTCCATGTGCTTAACTTAAGCACATGCCAAATAGAAGCATATACAAGGTACTCCTGTTAAGTCTTACTTCCATTATAAGAAGCAAATACACAGTTGAAAAATTATCTAAGGCTGAAAAATGATCTAAATGGAACTGATAAGTCACTGTGGACAATAGTGAATCATGGGTGAAGAGCAAGTGCGTATATCATATTGATAAATTATTCAAATAGCTGCAATAAAATAATTTGCAAGCTTATTCATAGAAAAATTAATTCTGCATTTGAAGTTTTTAAAAGTGCTTCTCATAGTTTCTGCTTTTACCAAGCAGAGAAATCAGCCTGTCTAACTACGACATAGAAGAGCAACGAAACTTGTCTGAGGCTACTTAACAAGCTCAGCGTTCATAAACAGAGCCCCGGCATGCCTGACCACAGACCCAAATGCAGGCAATTTAACCTGCAGCTCACTCTGCACAGAGCACTGCTCATTCTCTTTCCCCTTGTTTGTCCTGAGTTGCCATGAATTCTTGTGGTTTCTGGTCAGCTGCTGAGAGAACTCTATCGCTGAGTTCTAGTTACATTAGCAAGATCTACGCGTGCAGCAAAAACACAAAAGATGAGTGCAGCATGTGGTAAAAGCATTTTGATGGGCCAAATCCACAACCTCACGTGAGAACTCGGTTGAAAATGCTAATTTATTAAAATGTCTGTCATCGCAATGATTAGGTACCGAGGCTAAGTACAGACAATCAAACAAGCTGAACCTATTCGGTCTAGTCTGTCTATTCAACCTCATCCCTGTCACTGGGAGAGAAGTCCCTCCAAGCCAGGGGTAGGCCAGGTCCCCCAGTCTCAGAGAGGTTCCTTGGCCCTGGCAGGTTGCCTCTGGTGCAGAGGGGATTCCCTGCTCCCAGACTTAGTATTAGACTTCAGAGTTCAGGGTGGGAGTGCGGAAATGCACTCCACCCCAGCCCAGCACTGGACCTGCAGCCAGGGTCTCCCCTGCCTCCCCCTTTACCTCCCTGCCTGCTGGGAGCCGGGCTTGATTCCACCAACCACACTGCCCTTCTTTGCCTCCAGGCTGGCACTGGACTCCCAGAGCTGGGAGATGGGTTTGAGTCTACCAGCTGTGCCCCTGCTCAGCCTGTGCAGGAGGGTGTGTGACGGGTCCTCGAGCCCAGGTCTGGGCTGCTGGGGTGGATACAGTCCCTGCTGCAGGTTCCTCCCTGCACTGGGTAACATCTGGCTTGGGGTCCAGTGCTGGACCAGGGGGCTGGGGTCCCCCCCTCAGGTCCAAGGAGTGATAGTGCTTGGGCTAGGAACAGCAGTGGGGAGCAGAACCTGCTCCACGTGAGCAAATGGCACAGTCCAGGGCTGCAAAGCATCCTGGGATGTTGGGGGACTGTGGGTTAATTGGAATCTGAAGGGGTCTGGGACAGAAGCTCCATAAACTGGTTTGACTTAAATCGGTTAAGTCTGATACTACATCCAACCTGGTTGATCTTAAACAGGTTTTGGCCAGTTTGAAAGTGGTTTGAGGACACTGAACTTGTGGTTCTGTTACAGGTTTAAACTGGTTTCTGATCACTTCTGAACGGATTTATGTGCAACTACAGTCCCTAGCCCAAGAGATCAGGCTAGAACTCGGCCAAGCGTCCCACCATCCCAACCACCTTCTGCTGCTTTTCTTTCTCTCCCTCACTAGGTAAAAGTCGAACCGTGACTGACCAATCCTTTTACCCCCATTCCATGTCTCTTGCAGCAATGGTGCTGTGAGCTTGTCTCTGAAATTGCTCGAATCCTTGCATGTCCCTTCATTGTGCCGTATACCATGTTCCCTCTGGGTAATGTGATTTCTAAAGTATTGATCTGTTAAGTCTGGAAATCACTCTGCAGAAAACACCAGGATGGCTCCATCAAACTCCTGAGCATCCAGTAAGCTTGCTGAAACCTGTGCGTAGCTTGTCAGATTGCATCCCTCACTCTGCTTCATGGTTTTATCGAAGACTGACAGATCATGGCAGCAAACCTGAAAATCAACCTACAGGGACATGGTTTTCTGACCTAAAAGTGAGAAGCTTGTGCATGTCTTGGAATTGGCAAAGCCTTGAGTTGCGCAGGGAGAGGAGAGTCCTTCTCTGTGCGTTACAGGTATGGTGATCGACTTTGTATATGTCTTTTAATCTGACAATTCCCTCTTTAATGTACTACTTGTGCTTCTAAATTTCTCAGGGAGAAATATTTTAAATGCAGGTACCTTTTTCCAAATAACATTTGTTGGGAGATATTTGGTTGTAAGTTTTTTTTTCTTATAATTTGATTGTATCGAGTGTTATGAAGCAGTTTTAAGCCAGGTTTTTAGATCAAGTGCATTTTATTTAACTAATTTGGGTGACACTTAACTGTTTTTTTTAAATGGGGAAGTTAAATGAACATTTAGACATAAAATGAGAAGATTCTTCGCATTGTTTTACACACTTTCAAACCAGTATGGACTTCTAGAGCGTTCTATAGATTTATGTATAATAATGTTAGATCTTTACAGTAGAACACGTATGTTCTTTGATATCACAAACATGGCAATATAATTTACCAGAGAATAGTTGGGATTAATTCCAATTATTCACTTTTTTTTCCCCTTTGGAAATATTTTCAGATCCTATCAAATTTTACTGGTAAATTCTTTAAATTCTTCATCAACCTCCTTACGATAAGATGAAAGGTGCTTGTCTTTATGCAATATTTTTTTTTTCTTTAAATTAATGTAAGGGCATGCTGTCCCAGTGTCGTTTTTAAAATGATTATGGCAATTTTCCCATCTTGTTTGGAAAAAAAAAATATTTTCAGTAACTTCACCACTGGTAATTTCCCATCAAAACACTCTCTACCCTTTAGCAGATAAGTTGCAATTAAAAGCTTTATCTAGTGTTTCCATCAACCTAAAATGTGTGAAGATGTACTACAAGATAATGGACACAGAACAAAAATAACTCAAAAAACCACCAACTTAAATGTTCAAAAGTCTGATAACTTGAGTGAAATCCATATGCATTTATTTAAATCTCTTCCAATGTTTTTAAGGTCTAGTTTTCAGCTTTATGCTGGGTTAGGGAAAGGAGGGACAGCATTCGAGGTTGGTCGGTTGGATTTATATCCTGCGGTAGCCAGAAGGCTCCGACTGGCTTAAAATAAACACCACAGCTGGGATTCCCGAAACACCACCACCACCCCAAACCTGAGAGCTTCGACCTGCCCCTGCCTCCCAAACGCCCTTTGTTCGTGTTGCACTGCTCTCAGCATGTGTAACTCTAAAGCAAGTATGTCAAGGTGTGTCTTCCTCCTTTTTTATTAATTAGTCATATGCAATAGGCGTCAAATTCGTCACTGTATACTGTTGTGAAGAGCACAGATTTGTAGCGCATGCTATTTCCAGCTGATCATCAGTTGCTGATTTCATAAATCCCAATTAATATGCATGAGTTATGTGCATAAGTAATAACGACTTACCTCGTTTATAACATGGCATAAAGTCATCTTTTGGGTGTTTTGTGGGGTTTTGTTTTTTTTAATGGATCCTGTACTGTGAAAGTTCTGTTTTTGGGTTGTTTTTTTTTTCCCCCTACAAGATGTAGAATTTCTCCAAATAATGTTTCGCAGAATAATGGTACAGTCAGCAGTAGGAAAGAAAATATTTTCATGCAGGTTTTTAAAAATAAAAACATAAATGACTTTATCCTGACAGCAGCCAGTGATGAAGAGCTTTCATGGATTTATGGTACTTCGGAATAGCCCCGGTTCCCTAAAGAGCTGATTTCTTGCTTTGGTTCATTGGATTTGTTTTGCGAGCTGGTGACGGACAGTAGGACTGTGTTAAGATGCAGGCAGTTCCACTCTGCTGGCCGATGTTTCATTAATGTACAAAATAGTTAGCTACATACAGCACTCGGCTACTTTTGTAAAGGCATGAAAATCATTGCACCCAAAGAAAAAATCAATCTCCCCTCAATACACTTAACCCTGAGCAGGGAATTGCCATCACTAGGTTTGTGAGACTAGTCACCCCCCCAAGCTTCCTCCCATACATACATGTTCAGCCGAAAAAATATTTGGAAAAACAATTTGAGTTCTCAAATAGTTTCCATATGACAAACTCTGTTTCTTTGTAGTAAATAAACTTAATTGCTAAAATAAATAATAAATTAACCTAACCTTTTTTAAGGAAAAAAGCCAAATTATGTCATTTTAACTCCAGGTTTTTTCTACTGAAAAGCAAGAGGGGAGAGAAGCTGCTTTAATCTCCTGTCTGTGTGTGCAGGGGCTGGTGAGGAGTGTATTGCTCCTGCTCTATATGGGGATCATATCAAGGTCCCTTCTTGATGGAATGGAAAAGAATCAAAGCAAGGAATATTAATACCGTCTCGCCAAAGGTAAAAAGGTTGCATAATTCTGTAGTAGGTTATGATCCTGTCAAATAAGCTCTGACCTGTTTGAACAGCAGAAGACAATGGTGTTTGGCTCCTTGGCTGGTAGGGCTAACTCTAGGTAGAAGTAATTAGGTGGGATTTTCTATGAATGCACAAAACCAGAAGTGGCCAACCTGCAGCTCCGGAGCCACATGCAGCTCTTCAGAAGTTAACATGCATCTCCTTGAAGCTTTGCACAAGCACTTGGTGACCATTTGGAAGCTGATCACTGTGCTTGTGCAAAGATTCAAGGAGATGCATATTAACTTCTGAAGAGTTGCAGGTTGGCCACCTCTGCTTTTGGTTAGCATTGGAGTTCTTGGGACAGGCATGCCTTAACCCTCAACCTTGAATCCTTGCAATGTACACAGGGTATCCTGGGCCTTGGCTATACAGAGCTGCCCTGAGACTGGGAACTTAGTCAAAAGAGCAACTGTAAGCAAAGGAACAACTGCATTAGGAAGTATTTGCACAGCCCTGGATTTGATCTGCAGCAAAATAGGGCTCAGGCAGATTTATCTCCATTCAAGAGATTTTATAATGTGGTTGCAACTCTACCCCTCGTGCCTCTGGGGCAGCTGGAGTTTTCCTGGGATACCTTGTCCGTGCCTCCATGGCCCTTGACTGAATCTTTGTTTCTTCTACCAAGACCAGTAACTGTACCAGCCAAGACCTGAGGGACGGAAGAGGCGAGATAGTTGAATACTTGAAGGCTGGTGTTGGTTGTCATAGCTGGAAACTTTCTTAGTCTGCGTTCCTTCAAGGACGGAAACATCTGATGCATCAAAACCCCTAAGAATCCAGCAGTTCTGGGTATGATTCAGTGATGCTTTTTAAGAACAGAATTGGCCGTTGTGTGATTAGCTGATGTTTCGTGGCCGTGTGCTGGTTTCTGCTGCCAGCCTCAGATGTGTCGGTGTGCGTTTAATGTGTGTTTCCTGTCAGATGGACTGTGGCTGACCAGTGTCCATGTGCTCTACCCACTGCAGACACCTGGCACGTTGCAGTGCTTGTGCTCTAGGACCACACCACCCTGGCCACCTCAAGGTGAACAAATCCAAGTGTGTGTGGATGTGGTAGGAGTGGAGTAATAGATGGATGGGCAGGCAAGAGCACGTTACGTACACACACCAAGCCTGTCTTTGAATGCCCAGAAGAAGGTACGACCTCTCCTAGAACCTCCCTGGAAATGGTCGAGCATCATACTGCCCCTGCCATGGGCAAGCACCATACGTGTGTGTAGCTTGAAGTGTTTTGGGATCTTAGCAATTCAAACTGAGCTAGTTCATTGTTTTGTTTTACTGCTTAACAAAAAAGTGGTGGTTGATGTAGCATGCCGAGCAGCACATCATTCATAGCAGTGATGTACAAGTCTGTTATGGAAAAGCATCCTCATTTCTTAGGATACAGAGTCATAAGAAGAACAGCCACCCCCAACCCATGTCGGTAATGGAAATCGGGTTCAGAGAGGTGGTTTGTTAACCCCTGGTGTGAATGTTGGTGTGGATACACACGTTGCGCTGAGTATTTTGCAACCACATATCCGTCCATTTAGGTTGGGAAATCACCTAAAAATCCTGGTCCAGCCATGGACAACTCAATATTTCAGTTAGCTTCTATATTTAAAGCTGTTTATCGCTATTTCCTGTCCCAGTTACCAAAGAAAAAGATGTGAAAATCACCTATCTAATTACTGCTGAGACGATAACAGGCGTCTGTTACAATATCAATGGTGTGTGGTTGGTGAAGGATCTAACAGTGACAGATGGAAAAGAGGCCATGCAAGTAAAGTGTTCTTGATGTTTGTCTCTTTTCTCATACAGTTTATAGGGTTAGGGTTTCCTCTGACAGTTGAAGAGCAGCTAAAACATAAATGTCACTTTTCTATTCTAGTAGAGCTATTGCATAGATTTGGTTAAAATCTGTTTCTACTAAGGTAAGAATTAAGCCATTTCAGACTTCCTGAATATGAACACTTGCCCTGGCAGATGAAGATCCACAATATGTGTGCCTACTACTTCTACTCCAGTCCTTGCATGACAAGACACTTAGTAATATTTTCAGAGGTACTCAAGTCACTTAGGCTCCTGACTTCCATTTCTCTACTCTTAGGCACCTAGGAGCCTAAATCACTTGACAGCTAGCAACCTGGAAGAAGTTTGGATGAAGTACTGCACTGTCCTGTCAAACGACTGTGGACTATCGTGCCAATGAGAGGGGACTCCCACCCACCCCTCAATAGTAGGCAACATGGTGGTCGTAGATGCTCCCAGGAAGAGGGATCTCCATCCATGTCTGAGATTTACCCTGCTCAGAAAAGCTAGGGAGCCCAAATGCTCACCAGAGACTGCCCTGAGATCATGTACTTTGGATTGCTGAGAGTAAAATCAGCCCTACTAATTAAACTCATGTAGACGCATCTGGTTTGGGAGTGGGAAGATTAGGAGAAACAAACCTTGCCCATAAGATTCATGCATGTTAACAACAATTAACCATCTCTTTGTTCCCCCTTCCTCTGCATTAACCCAGGCTAAATGCTTTAAAAGTTTCTGTCTATTCATGTCACTGCGTTCATATAATTAAATCCTGATCTGGCGGTACAGCAAGCAAAGGGAGCTTTGGGCGGGTCTGTGCAGATGCTGAGGCCATCCTTAGCCTGCTCAAGCCAAATGAACTGCCCTTTTCTGTCTGTAGATAACTGCACCACACTGCCCACACCTGGTACTTGTTTGAAGCAGAGCTTTTCTAGGAAGTCTCTTCTTGTAGGGCACAAAGGAAGAAAATGGGGTGCAAAAGGGCTAGAAGTCAGAAGCAGGGAATTAAGGGATTCTTGCTTGCTTGTAATACACTTGTAAATTCTTGACTCTCTGCAGAAAGGGAAGGACAGAGAGGAGGTGGGTGAAGTTGTCCTCCGACCTGGAATTCAGTAGCACTTATGGGGCCGGGCCGGGCCGGGCTGCTCTTGTGGGTTGGGCTAAGGAATGTACAGTATAGGTCAGGGGTGGGCAGTTATTTCGGCTGGGGGGAGAGTGGGGGGCAGGTATGGGGGGTTGGTGTGGGGAGGGGTTGGGGAAGGCAGGTATGGAGGGGTGTATGGGGGTGGGGGGGCAGGTAGGGGGTGGTGTGGTGGGGCGTCCCTGGCTTCACATGGTGGCAATAGCATGCTGGCCAGCCCCACGTGGCCCCAACGCATTTCTGCCCAAGTGCTCATCTCTTCATGGTGGCAACATGCAGAACCAGCCCTGTCCAGCTCCATAGCTCCCAGTCCCCCCCCCCCCCGGAGTCCCTGGCACCCAAATTCTTGAATTTAAAGAATTTACTTGTAAAATTTGATTTTTATTTATTTATTTTTTTTCCCTTCACTATTAAGTCTGGGTGGGGCCCTTGCCTGAATTCCCACTCGCGCAGGGAGGGAGGCCGGGAACAGCCAGAGTCTCTAGGACAAAGTAGCTGCCAGACAGAAGCTGCTTGTCCGCAGCAGGCTGGGGTCGGGGTTTGTTGCTTGGGAAGTGGAGCGGGAACCTCAGCAGGGGCACTGGTGCTCACGCCTCCTGCACAGCAGCACTAGCTTTCGGAGGGGCAGGCCAGGGCCAGCGCCGGTGATAACTGTCTTTCAGCTTTGGGAGAGACCCCGCGGCTCGGATGGAATCACCTGGTGAGTCGAATGTTGCCCGCACGCTGCATTTTCCCTGTCCTGGTGTACGTGATCAAACACAGCAGCTGATGAAGTAGGTGGTTGCCTCTGGAAATGTGTGCCTTTCTGAACAACTTGGTCTATAAGGTGCCTCCCTGCCCTGCCTTCTGCATAACTATTACAGTAGACAGACACTTGAGTATCTCGAACTGCGGTTTTAGAGCAAATCAGACCAGTCCCACAGGTGTCAGGACACCAGTTCTCGCAACACAACCCCTTTTGCTGCTGCTGAACTGGTATGGAGACTCCCCCGGAGGAGCAGGTCTCCGGAGCTGTGTGTGCCAGCTTTGCACAGCAGGGGGCCCCCCCGCATGGCCGGGGAATCGCACCTTCAAATGCCTTGCACTGTTTTACTTCAAAGGGACATCGAGGATCTGACCACTCAATTGTAAGCTATTCACAGCTTCTCCGTAAGTATTTTGGTATATTGCCTAATTGTGGCTGAAGCCTCTGGGAACCACAATGAGAGAAAACATCGTGAAATGCTAGATGCATAAGATATTATTCATTTGTATGTATTTTTATATATTGGTTATAGACTTATAATGAAACTAGCTGACAGTTCTTGGACTTCATAATTTTTGCTGCTTGTAATTTGTAGGATAACCCCAGATTTGACACACGCTTTGAAGAAGTTCGTACCTGGGAAGCCTTTGGCACTGCTGCCAAGCATGCCTTTGTGCGCTGTGTGAGAGAACGGAGTAAAAGCAACTATGGGAGGGATGTTGAGTTGGTGCATTTTGATGATGGCTTCCTAAGAGAGACTGGTCACTTCTGCATAACAGAAGATATAGTGCTGACCTTGAAACTTTGTCTACAGGGACTAAACTGTGCATGCTTTTTGGGATGTGTTTAGAATAGTGTCAGGTCTGTACTACATGAGGATTTGTGTTCAAGCCTTATTAAAATTGCCCCAGTTAATATTAAAACTAAGTTCTGGCACACCTGCATTAAGGCTGGTTCTGAACTCGCATTCATCACTGCCCATCAAAAGAATACTCCACTGTTGTCAAGGGAGGTTTACATTGGTGCATGCAATCAGAAACTGGTTATTGTATGCACTGCATGCTAAACTGTAAAATATTCAGCAAAGCAATTAAAGACCATTCAAAAAAGACTAATAAGCTGCCCACTTGGCATCATTTTGCATGAGAAACTGTCACGGATAAAGTCCTCTGTCTAAAAACAGAGCATAGGTTTTACTTGCACCTTAAATCAGCCCCAGTCCCTTCCAATTCTTCAATTTTAGCAAACAGCCTCTGGCTTGGTCTAGTCCTTTTGATGGTTTTTCTCCAAATCTCCATTAAAATCACAAAAGAGTTAAGGATAGAGGACAGCTACTTGATCTTAAGACTATCTGGATCAAACTTACACACATCTTTAAGTAATTTTGTTTCATAGGAATTGAACTTTCTCCTCTACTCTGCAAGGGTTCCATATTTGAGCCAAACACTTATATAAGAAACGAAGTTCTTAGTAATATGAGCTCTCCCTACGGCCCTGTTGTTGACTGTTTGCATGAAGATTTGTAGCGTTATTGGTCTTTTAAAACTTCACTATATAGTGATGTACTAATAAAGAAGAGGGCAGAAGTGAAGTCTTTTGCGAAGTGTTCGCTGTGCTGAAAATGCTTTCAAAGGAATCAAGCTGTGGGTAAAACACAGGTGACCTCAACATCATGCCTTCAGTGTGGTGATGATGATAAAGCTTTCCTTTCTGTTACAGCACAGACTAAATGGTTTTTGATAAAGGATCAGTTCGGATTGTTTGTATAGTATGTTTTCTCCTTACTCGTTGCCTATGTGAACTGAAAATATTAGAAGGTTTACTTTCTCAATCAGCTGCACGGATATATTTCCAGTCAGGTGCGTGGTCCCTGCTTTACTGAAGCTACAGCCTTCGTTCCAGGTGCTTCTGCTTCCTGCTCTCGCCGCTGCCGGGAAAGGGCGAGGTAATTGTAACTGCTCGAATGAAATTGGGCGCATTGTGGAAGGGGAGGGAAATAAATGTTCTCTAAACAAAGGGCCACGTTCTACCTATTTTATTTATAAGGAGTAACCTCACTGATTTTTCCCCAAGTTAAAGGCAGCTTCTCCACTGATGCATACAGTGGCCGGTGCATAAGTTGTCTAATGTATGTAGCATCTCATAGTAGAGCACAAGCGTCACTATTCTTCCTGGGTATCAGCCTGAGATGATACTTGGGCATGGTGTAAAAATGGGTGCTAATCTTTCCGGACCTATGGTTCTGTAACATCTCAAGGGCCTACAGAGACTAAATGCTGCTTAGGTTTGTGTCTTGTATCAGTGGAGAGATCTCTTATCTTGAGATGTATGAACATTTCCAGACCGCCTGCTGCTAATTCAGTTTGCCCACTAAGAAGAAGATCATGAAGCCGACAAAGATGAAAAACATTCAGAAACCTTTATCGTTTACCTGGACTAAGAGTTAAGGTGCTGAGGCTGCCAGCTTCCTCCATTTTTCCATGTCCCCCAGAAGTAACGGGGACCAAGTTAGAGTGTCTCAGCACAATTTGCTTTGGAATATAAGTAGGGGCTCTGATTCATGCAGCTTGTTTGTGTGGGTTTACTGGTGCCTGTGGGAGTACTCGTTCCTCGGCTGCAAGGCAGCTATACATGACTTTCCCTCAGAACTGACTGAGCAGCTGTTGCTAAACTGGCACGTTCAGGATCACACACCTGTGGTGCAGATGTGTGACTGCACATGTGGCATTCTTGAGCCCTCCATAGGACATGTCGCAGCTCCTTAGCAACAGCAGGCTTGGCAATGGGCTTCATTATTAAAAAGCCTTCCCAAGTGCAATGCATTATACTTCTCGGTGGTTCTCTTATGATTCCCTTCTCTTTCTCCTGTGGGTGGGAAGGACCGAAACAATACTGACTCAGCTCCGGGAAGCAAATAAGCAAACCTTTCATCACCTTTAATACACCATACATGGTATGTTAGTTTATCCCCTCCAAAGTAGAGTAAATTTGCTTAAGCTTTAGCTTGCTTTTTCTCTTTATTTGTCCGATTTGATAAACGGAACCAGTTCCCTGTCCCATATTTGAGAACGGGGGAACAGACAAAAGGCTCTGACTTTTTTTTACTGTAGCCACGCTGGCGTAAATTGAGATTGAAATGGCTGAACTTGGCCGGTGTCAGTGGCACAGATGAGTGTTGAGCTGGGCTCTTGGCAGGCCTGGCATGGCTGTCAGGTGGGACTGAAAGTAGCGTGTGCTTTGCATGCATCCAGTTCTTGAGAAGGACAATGTCTGCACACTCGTGGAACACAAAGCAGGCAATTAAAGAACAAAACTCTAAAACTGCCACATCACTCTGCGTCTGGTTTGCATTATGCGGTTCAGGCATCCTCCCTTAGCCCTATCATGGCTGTTTGGATTTTTGTCTGCGGTGCCGCTTCTAAAAGGAGGCAAAAATCCAGGTCTGGACCATGCGTTGCTTTATTCTGACAAGCAGATTGGAGCTGGACCCAGATCTCTGCTGCTCTCCTTCCCACACAAGGCGATGCTGTTTTGGGGAGGAGAAGGGAGTAAATTGTTTTCAGTCTGCAAACAAAGCAAATGATGTCACAGGGCTCTGCTTCAGGCACAGCTCCTACCTTTGCCAAAGAAAATTCACGAACGTTTCTCTTAATCAGGAGATCAGCCCAGGAGAGACACTGGTTCCCGACAGCCTCACATTCAAATTTCGACTTAAAATATGCAGGGAGATTCCACTTCAAAGGGCCTCCTGGATGGCTGCAAGCGCTGCTCGTGGGAGGTACCCACTGAGTTCAGCAGAAGCATGCATAGAAAGGTTGACTGCCCAAAGAGGGCTGCCGGTGCAATTAAAATCTAAACTGAAAAGAATAGAAAAGGAAGCCTTGCTTGCATGATGCACCCCACTTGGCAAAAGAAAAGGGGAGAGTCTTGCTTCAAGCACTAGGACAATGTGGGAGGAATCGTGACTTCCCAAGTCCTCTGGCCTGCTCATGGTGGGGGGAGAAGGGCTACAGCAGGAGCTAATCCTAGCACATTTGCCCTATATTCCCATCTTCCTCATACTCAGCGGAGTGCATCATGCAAGCAAGGCTTCCTTGCAGAGGGAGTACTACTACCCAGAAGGTATAGAAGCTGGAGGATCAGCCTTGGAGAACATAAGCATTAATGGGGACAATTTTTTGTTAACACAGCAACCTTGTGTACACGCACAGCTGTGCAGAGCAGCATGTTGCTGGACTTAAATCCGTCTGCAAGCACCAGGTAGGCCAGTTCTGCAGGATGTTTCTCCGCAATGCCTCGCCTGTTCCAGCCTTTGCTGTGTGCCAGGTATTTCCTGGCATTCCACGCCAGGTCTGCAGAGACTCCAGACTGGGCATAAAATACTAGTCCCGGGAGGGCGCTCAGTGCAAAGAGAGGAGAGTCATTTCCAGTGCTTCTCACCTACGTGCAAAGCATCACGGCAAGAATGTAAAGGCTGCTGCTCCCATTTGGCACTTACACCTGCTTCCAACAGGTACAAATGGTGCCCCAAAGGCAGAGCAGCATGCCAGTTGTGTCTGTTGCCCGGGACAGCTATGAAGCAGCAGGTGCAGTTTTCTGCAGTTTCACTTGTTAATGCTTACAGGAGCTGAGTGGCCAAAGTGTTGGACACCTGATCTTATGGCTCCCAAACATCATCTCAGTAGCCTAGATGGGGGCCCTCTGGTCTTTGGCTCAGTGATGAGAGTCATATAACTGAGTGTTACCTACAGCTGTTCAGACAATCCTATCATTCCTATTAAATTTCAAGTGGCTGAGGCAATAAATCCCTTGAGACTTTTCAGTGCATCAGCCCAGCATAGCAGGATTTGTGCCATAGGAGTGAATGGGCAGAGGGGTGAGGCTGGGTTGTTAGGAGTAATGCAGTATTTGAAGCTGCGTGAAGGTACTGGGTAGCACGCTGCACTGGAATAGCCAGCAGTGCTGAGACTGTAGCGTCTGGCGTCAGCACGTCCTGCTACTGAGAGTAGTAATTCGTTCACTCAGGAGCTGAACAAGAGGAGGCTGCTTTTTGCCCTGGATGATCCTGCCGTCACCCGGGTCAGCGCAAGCACTTGGTGTATCTCACCTTTGAGACGAACAAGAGGGTGTTGCTGGAAAGTGTACTCCCAGGAGGGATTTTGGCCTTTGCAACTAGCTGTTTGTTGCTGGCCTGGTATTTCAAGACTGTTGCAAAGCTCTTTCTACCCCCTCATACTTCAGGAAGGGCTCAGGTTTTGTAAGAGGGAGCCGGCTGTGCTGAAAATTTCAGACTTGGTGGGTGTCCCGATATGTATGGCAGTCTTGCCTAGCATAGTACTGTCATACTGAAAGTTGGTAATTCCCAGCCTGCGAGATGTACATCTGGGTTAAGCACAGACAGCCGAAAGCTCAAGGCAGAACCGATTTCTATGCACATTTTCTAAACCGTGTAGATTGAACCAATGCGGAGCGGAACGACGGTCAGTCTTCCCTTGGCCAAGACTGGGAAATGCCTCCACTGACCGTTGCCTAAAGGGTGCTCTTTCAAACGCCACCCAGCTCCCTCCAGACCCCCCGTTGTGAACCGCCAGCAGGGGTTGATTGTGGGAGAAGCCCCCAAGCGTGGGCCTTGCATCCTCTTGCAGCTCAGCTCCACCAGCTGGGAACACAAAGGCCTCACCCCCTCCACCAGCTCCCAGCCTGGCGGCTGTGGTGGCGCGGGCAGGATGAATGCACCCCTGCTCCAGCTGGGCCCCCCACAGCAGGGACCAGTTAGGGGTGGGAGGAGGAAGCCCCCAGGCATAGGCTTTCCTTCCCATCAGCCCTTTACAGCCCAGCTCTGTCAGATGGGAATAGGAGGCCCCCCATCCTCTCACCAGCCCCCATCTGGTTGCCAGGGCAGGGGAAGACCCCCCCCACTCCAGCCCCAGTCCCCCCTCAGCAGGGGTCAGAGTGGGTCCATTTTGCTCAATTCAGCTGGGGCTGCAAAGCATGCTGCTATGCTGGAGAACTACAACTTGATGCACTATGAGATCTGGGACAGAAGTTGCATAGAGCAGTTTACCCTAAAATAGTGAAGTCTAACACTACATCCATCCAGATTTATCTTAAACCAGGGTTGACTAACTTGAAAGTGGTTTATTTGCACTGAACTTCTGTTACGTTACAGATTTGAACTGGTTTGGGGTCATTTATACCGGTTTATGGGTAATTACTCTCCCTATCCCAGAGACAGTCACCAATCTCTTTAAACTCTGGGTGTCCTGAGCACTCTTTCATGATCAAGAGCATGTGCTACGTGCTATCAAGCCCTTTGTGGCAGAAATGCCACCGTGGGTGCCCCTCTCCAGAAACCTCTCTCTGTGTCAGCCTGAGAGGCGGCTGGTGAATCCCTCAGGGTGGGGATCTCCTCCCTGTCTGCATGACAAAAGCCTGGGCCTGAGAGGGGATGCTGTAGTCACCTGGGCAGGGGAAGCGACCCGGCCCTGGCCCTGCACTCAGCCCAGGTAACCAGGGATCCTTGGGAAACAGGTCGGCTTGTGACCAGTTTTGGCAGCTTCGATTGGACCGGGCTGCTGAGGTCAGAGAGGGGATAAAAAGGCCCGGGGGAAGAAGAAGAGCAGCCATTAGCCATGAGCCAGTAGCCATTAGCCATGCGGTCATCCAAGTGAACCTGAACAAGCCCTCTCTGCATGCCCTAAGAGTAATCTGCCTCCAGAAGAAACTCAACCACCTCTGGATGATGAGAGTGAGTGAGGTACCTGTGATCTGATTAGATATTTAGAGAACAGTATTTCAGATGCGTGTTTAAACGGCTACCTCAGCCACTCTGGTTTGCTCTATGGGATTCCTTTGATATTCCTC
>JAGPOW010003447.1:25548518-25593451 GCA_030014935.1 Caiman crocodilus
GTTTTCCAAGGTGCACAGGGCCAGAAGTAAGTCCAGAGCCTTGGATGGTGGCAGCGGGACCCCCAGGCTAGCGGGTGTGCTCCAGGGAAGGGGTCGGCCAGACGCGAGGCACCCCAGGGAGGCACTCGGAGCCTGGAAGGTGGTCGGGTGCGGGGAGGTGGGCGGCTCAAACGGGAGCGCCCCCTGCTGGCCCGCCACACCCTTCACATAGAAAAAACAGCTGTAGAACCAGAAGGTGGCTGTATAATGTAATAGGCTGCATGTCAGATCAAGTGGTTTTCTTGGACAGAGCTGTCTGTTGTGTGTACCAGAGATGAAGAGCCAGGAGGAGGAAGTGCCAGTGTGAACTGGAGAGGAAGCAGAGAGATGGGGCTCCTTTGGCACTGAGATGAGAGACGCACTGGGATTTCTGAACTAGGAGACTGGCTGGAATTGCTGGGTTTTACTGTGTCCTGTAAATACCTTGTGTATTGTTTGGGGTTGGGGTTGAGTTTTTTTCCCATAAGAAACAAAATAACACTAATAATTATACTTCAATGATAGCATCAGTTTTCATCATAATAGAAACAATTCTGTGAAGTTCTGAATTTTGGTTAACAGCTTAAACCACGAATGCAAAAACTATGTGCGTGCCCGTAAAACATATTCATGTTTTTATTCAGCTTTATAAATAATACTATTGAAAGTAATGGGGAGAACTACTGAAGTATAAATATTAGAATTGGGAAACTATTAAGCATGTTTTATTTGACATTTTTAATTGATCTGGTGTATTAACATTTGGAATAAAGAAATCCCCAAATATCTCTCACTGTTATACAGACCAGTACACTCTTATAATAAGGTGTATACCTGTGTCTGGAATATGCTTTACAATATGCAAAAGGCCTGATCTTGCTAACTATTTAATAACAATATTTTAATACAATACCTCTTAGGAGTCCTCATACCTTTTTTTTTCCCCTATGGCTTTATGAAAAGGTGCCTGGTGAGCTGAGTTTAGGCATATGTTCATTCATGTATGCCAGAGTCCTATATGCTATATTAGATATAGTAATAGCATAGCATTGTTAGGGTCCAACTGATTTGTATTGTGCAAATTAGCAAACAGAAAATAATCATTAATTAACTGTTGTGTATAAACTCATTTTTTTTGCTGATTCATAAGTGCAGTTCAAAAATACTTGCAATGTTTACCTGATCTGCTAGATACTCACATTTTCATAATGCATTCCTGCCCACCGTTACCTATTTATAATTGAATTGCTCATAAGAGATGCCAGCCTTTGAAGTCTTCTTAGTAAGAAGCTTTGCAGAGAGTATCTCATTGTGGTTTATCATGAGTGTGTTTTGCTCTGAGCAAATGATAACTTGGATTTTCTAGATAACCAGCCTGGTTTTACTAACAGGAAATAGAAAATGACTAGCATTCGGTTATAAAGAGGTACATCAGATGTATCTTTAAAGGCTCGAGTGAATTTATATGCAAGGTACAGCAACAGGAGCCTTTTTTTTTCCATGGATGGAAGGGACTGTTATGACCATTCTTGCCTGATCTCTTTTACGGTACAAAGACCAAATAACTTTATCCAGTAGCATATTGTATAATATTATACTACAGTAGTTCCACAGTTCCTGTATGAAAGCCATAACTTATGAAGACTAAAGGGGTCCAGGGGTGGTAGCTGTTGCAGAACTTTTAATCTCTTACTGCCGAAATGAGAGACCCCTCTGATCTTTTAGAAGGAGATATTTCAGTCCATTATCAGCTTGGAGTTTGGCTAAAGGACTCGGACTCTGCACAAAACTGACAAAGTGCATGCAATATCTGACCATTGTATTGCACTTATACGTAGCTGTGATTTTAGGATGATTGATACAATACAGGGGCCAAGCCAATTCACTTTATGAAGTTGCTACTCTGCTGAGTGTGATCTGTGCATGAAATTGGGGGCCTGCAAATTTGTTAAACAACACCACAACAATTGTCAGCACGAGTCTGTAGGAGTTTATGCGTAATCTGGAGCCGCAAAATTGCTAATTACAACTTTGTGATAGTTGGTTAGGTGGGTTTGTATTTTGCACCATTCCATCATGTGAATTCACTGTGATGAACAGGGTGGTGCATCCTGCCCTATCACATGGACATGTTCTAAATACTTCTCTAAAGATAAGAAATATGCGAGAACATTTACTGAGTGCAGATTCTCAGCGGTCAATAAGCAGTTGTTAGTGAAATCGTGTTTGTTTCCTTTTAGCTTCGCAAGATTTGTCCTGTACCTACTTCATAAAATGGTACTAGTTGTTCTTGTTCTGTCCATCTGAAGATATTTCTGACCTGTGAGACCATTCATACTTCTCCCAAGCATGCTGAAATTCAGAATAATGGCTCTCGTAGATTTTGAATCAGAGCCATTCCCACAAGTCAGTGGCAGTTGTTTGCTGAATTGCTATTTTAATAGCTTTGCTGCTAAGTTAACAGAGCACTGCCAATATATTTTCTTAATTTTGCTAAAGCTTGGAAGGAGTTAAAGGTTAAAGTGGAATATCTTATTGAAATGGCTACTCCCTGCAACGTTTATGCATCAGTTAACTTGTTTTAAGGCTGCTTGTGGTTCCCCAGCAGCAAGCACATAAAATTGCTCATGTCATGATAAATGCTAAGCTGTTGCTCCTGATTTATGATTTATAAAGATGGAAGCCTTTTGTTCATCATTAACGGGGAAAATACACTTTGTAATTTTGTAAAGAGCCCACAAACAAAAATCAGAACAATGTGTAAACAGTGTGGGCCTGCTGAATTTGACATTTTCTTAAAGTTGCATTCTCTCTCCATAGTCTTTTATCTTGTATATCTCTTACCATCTTTTTAAGTACATGTCAAGGACCTTTCTTATCATCATAAGCAGCATTTGTAAACAAAGCTAATATGGCATGTAAAATGCAGAGCTGCAGAATTAGTTTGTAAGCTTCTTTCATGGGATGAGACTTTGTTAAACGTTTCAACTCTACAGTTATTTCCCATTTTAAGAGTGAAATTCTTTTAACAAGGTGAGGATTTAGGCATGCAACATTTAGTTGCCTCCTTTTGGCCAATTTTTGCCTTGGAGTGTTTTACCCAGGGATGTAGAGGAGTGAGAGGTTGAAAGACTCACACTTTACATGCAACCCCCCTCCACTCAAAACAACAGCAAAAACTGGCCTCTCTAAATAACTTGCCTATGCTGAAAGGATCCAATCCAGAAAGGTGTCAAAGTCCATGAGCCCTCTTCAAACTCAAAGGATAATGACGGCATTCAGAATCACGCTCCATCTGGTTCAATCTTATGAACTGGGCCCTGGAAGACCAATACTTTTGCAAGTACAAGATTTCTTTTTTCTGGTAATTTTAATACATCTTTTTGTGTCCTGATTTGTTATTTTCCTTCAAACCCTTACACGTGCTTAATTTATGAGTAGTACTGCTGACATAAATTGAATTGCTTACGCAAGTGCTTGTCGGATGATTGACTTACTTTATTCTGAAATATAGGGCAAATTCTCTTGTGGCAAGAATAAACAGGAAATGACTGTTTTTAGATAGTACGTAGGTCTGGGCCTATGCCAATTTATTAAAGAGGCCTTCCCTAGACTGCCTTCTCCTTAAGCCTCTTTTTGTACATTTAGCACTGCATCTTATCAACCACATATTAGTTTCTTGGTCTGTGGTTACCGTGAACATCAGTAAGTTCAAGAAGTCAGAGAAGTCCTATAAATTACTTGAACCATGGAGATGTCCATTTAAAACAATTATGCAAAAATTAACTCCTTGGCATTTCAAGTAAATTAGCAGCTGGCTCCGTTTACATGTGGACTCTCTTAAACCAGTCAGTGTGCCAGGATAATCCAAACTTTAATGTGAATCAATTTCCTAACAAGCCCAGAGAATACTTTTTAGCTTACGAGTGCTATAATCCAAGCTGATGTAGGCATGTGGAAGAGATGTGGAACAGTTAGAAGATGCTAATTTCTGTGTCACTAGTTTGAAACCCAGCTCTGGCCAACAAACTCTTATTAACTGATGGCTGTTGAGGAGGCTATGGAAAATTAACCGGTTGGCATTGGTCACCAGATGTTCACAGATGTCACTCTCACCAAAATCATCAGTGCAAATGGGGCAATTCTTAGTATTTTTGCTGACAAAAGTCCTAGAGGCTCCATTGCAATAAATACTGAAATCCTCTTTCATCTCTACAACTGGACCCTCTTGGTCATCTGGGACAGTGCCTCCCCTTTCTGCACCCCTAATGCACTCATAAGTTGGTGGGGATGGGCTGCCCACCAACTAAACTTGAAACACCAGCATGTATCAGAGTAGAATGTGGTCCAGGATTTTTATTCTTCAAAATGGTTTAAAAAATTGGTATTTGGGGAAGTAGCCAAAAGGTACTGCTCAGCCTTTTATTTTTCTAATTAAAGCTGGGGTAGCAATAGACTAAACAGGTAAAGGATCTACGGATGTGAGAATAAGGAGGCTGCAATAAAGAAAAAATAACTTGCTGTACATGGCAAAAATCTAGGTGGACAATCAGAAAAAGATATTTATGGCCAGGTGAGGTTTGGGTATGTGGCAAAATAGCAATATTTCAAAGTTGTTTGAAGTTAAGCGTTTTGATCTATAACCATCTATCAGTGTATCAACCGTTGATCTGAAACATGAAGAACTTTTTTATCACATGCTTTTCTCTCGCAGTCTCTTCTTTCAGGCTGAATATAGTTTCTGTCCTGCGCTGTATTTTTCCTTTTTCACTGTACCAGGACTAACATTTTAATAACGAAGCTGTATTTTATAAATGATTAGATATTGATGTAGGGGCTTCATGAATTAAATGTCAAAAATGGACAAGCAGTCTAAAGAAGAGGAAAGAAAACATGCTGCCTGTCGGGCAATGATTATAGCACGTGCAAAAACATTTCATTAAGCACCCTTCAAATGTGCACTAGCAGCCGCAGATGTTTCTCAAAACTAAATATACTGCAGGACCTTGTCATTGGAGTCTGACCAGAGATCATGAATTCACTGATTCCTTTTCTAGCTACAGAGATGCCCCTTCAACTGATACTGTACTTGCTTTCGAATAAGCAAAGTATTTCATCTTCCACTGTTGCCATGAGCTGACATCTTTACCAGAAGCAAACATCATTTTTGCAACAGTTTTTAGAAAGGGATTTCTAACTTCAAGTGCCCAACTTAAAACACTTTTCCCTGTTTCTCAGGGGAGATGAGTATGAACATACTTGTATCGCCTCCTGACCACTTCACCTGATGCGTTGCACCAGAAGCAAATTTGGAAGATGTGGCCTTTTACTTGTTTCAGGTAACGGGTGCAAGCAGGCTTGGGGGGGCATCGGCAGTCCTGCAGGGGATTTGGGGGGGCAAGCAGTACCTGCAGCAGGTTAGGGAGCAGGGAGGGTCTGTGGGGGTAGATAGGGGGGCAGGTGGGGTCCATGGGGGAGTTGGCAGGGGGTTCACAGGGCCTGAAGGAGGGTTGAGGGGAGCAGGGTCTATTTTTAGCTCCCTCAGGGCCCCCCCGTGAATTTACGTGCCACCTCTCTTGCCCCTCCAGGCCGAACTGTCCCACATCTTTCAGCTTCTCCGCATACAGTTTGCACTTCGATGGGCATAACTAGGAATCTAACTGTAAGGTCCACACCTGGGCAAACTAAGTTATAACAGGGGGCCATTTTTAACATGATCTAACCTTCCCCTACCTGCCCCCTCCCCTTCCCAAACATCTGTATGCACCCTTCGAGAGAGAGATTACGACCATGTTTGCAAATGCCTGTACTTGTCATTCTAGGTAGTCATCCTAGCTTTCGCTGTACAGTCTCTGATTAAGGGTCTTACAAGGCTGGTCACATGCCTAGCTAGATCCAAGTATCATACCTGTCCACTCAGATTCGGGGGAAAGAAACAAACCCTGCATCTCCTTTAAAACTGGGTAGGCCCTGTTCCCAATCTGCCTAGCCTTGAAAGCTTTTCCTGTTAAAGGACCCAGCTATCTACTGGGAGGGCAGAGAGTGGCAAACAAGGGCTGGAAATTTTCTAGCTCCTTTGCAAGAAGCTCCCCAACTTTAGTGCGAATTGCCAACTCCTGAGTGGAGCAGCTGTGCAAGAAAAGGAAGCTATTTAGGCAGTTTTTCAAAACCAGTTCCCATCACCAAGTTGC
This sequence comes from Caiman crocodilus, assembly GCA_030014935.1. Lineage (NCBI taxonomy): Eukaryota > Metazoa > Chordata > Crocodylia > Alligatoridae > Caiman > Caiman crocodilus. The sequence continues at coordinate 25,554,728 of JAGPOW010003447.1, forward strand.
TTTCAAGGATGATTTCACTGAATTCAGTGTCTTACGGCAAAGTTGTTTATGCGCCTTTCCTAAAACGAGAAATCACGTGCTGGCAGAGTTGAAAGCCTTCTGCTGAGGCTGCTTCCCAAAAAGAAGTGTTGCTGAAATGCAATCACTTTGCCACACAAACCGAAAACGTGTTTAGAAGGAGTAGTTTTGGATCCCACGCATCTGAATGAACAGCTGCCAAAAGTCTTGATATCTCTTGTAAATGAGATTAGTTCAAAAGAGAAGTCTTGTATCTGAAAGGGAGATAAGGGAGAGAAACTTTCCTTTCAGTGCAGAACTTTTCTTTTGAGCAAAGCTCTTGAACCCAATCAAGATGAAAAAAACCCCTCATCACTGATCTGTCACCAGCCCCATGGTTTCACTTTCCTTCGTGATTCTATCCTGATGAACATATTGCCCCATGAGACTTACTCCTTCGTTTCCCTTCACTTTAACTTCACGGGTCTTTTTATTTTTGTGAAAACGAAGGGTGTAAGTAACCTAACAGGAAGCATCTTTTTCATTTTTGTGCGTGGTGGGAGTGGACGGGCAATAACTGATTATGGCCTGCTTATCTTACACCTAGCTGGAGCAGGAGCAGCTAGCATTCATCCCGTCTGTGTTAGGCGTTCAAATCAGCCCCATAGGGAGATGGGCTTTGTGAATGAAAACTAGCTTGGCAGTTGCCAGAAATCATTGGCACAGTTGAGTCACGGCATGAGTAGCAGTAGCTCATTTAATGAGGAGTGCACCTGATTCTCCAAGAGCTAAGTGCACGTGGCCTTTTGAGTTGACAGGGTTGCAGTTGGTGGAAAAATGCTGTGCTTTCAGCAATGCAGTTTGGCAGCTGCTAGGACCACCCTGTTTCCCAAGTCGCTCTTCGCTGACCCCCATTCCTGCATCGCACCTGGTAGCTGGTCCGAGTCCCTGCGCTGTGCCACCTGCCAAAAGTGCACGCACGCTCTCCTTGAAAGCACTCGGGGCTTGAGGTTGAACGGTGACGAGGATGCAAGAAATGACAGGAAACGGTCTGGTGGGAGGGGGCAGCAGGGAGGCAGAGCGGCCTCTGGGGAAAGATGCCAGCTCCTTTGCAGGTGGGGGGATGTGATAGAGGGCGAAGAGGAAAAGAGGGACGGAGGGAAAGGTACTTGGGGAAGGAGAGGGGAGAGCCCCTACTGCCTGCCCCTGAGGAGAAAGGAAAGAGCGGAGAAGAGGTCTATTGGGAAAGGGCCTGCGGCTAGCAAGGAAAGAGCAGGAAAAGAGCGGGGCTCAGGAGATCCCTCGAGACAGAGTAACGTGAGTTGAGAGTTTCCTGTCTCGAGAGCAAAATGAGCTCTCTCAGGCCCACAGGCTGTCTACCGGGGGGGGGGGGGGGCAGATAGTGGCAAACAAATGCTGGCAAAGAGTGGAGGGAAACAGGAAGAAAGAAAATTAAAAAAACCAAACCTATTCAAATGAAAGGAAAAGGTGAATAAACCTGAGAATGAGTGAATGGGAAGCTGACAGACGCAGAGTGAAAGGTGATACAGGACGGAAGGGAAAAGACACGTGGCATTACTACTGTTCTTATAGTAAATTCTGCTATTCTTAGTAGTGCGAACCATGTAGCCGAGCACCTTGCACGCTCGATGACAATCGGGCGTCTGCTTCAGGCTCTGAGCAGCCAGGAGAGGTGCAGGTGCAGGTGGTGGACAGCAGTGCCAGCAGGTGCAACTGGCTGGTGAAGCACGCTGTATGGGGTTAGGTTTGTGTTCTTTGATCGAGTTTTTATCCTTTGTATAGAAAACTTGGCACCAGAAACCTAACCTGGGCTGCATTCGTGCTTAATTTCCTGTAGCAGGGAACCTTGGGTGCCGGGTGATTTGAGCGATGGTTGTGATAGAAGAAGCAGGTGAGTCCTTTGAGTGGAAAGACCCGTCTCTTGATGGTTCTGTGCTCCTGGGCGTTAAGGACCCTGCAAGTGTGTTGGTTTGGTGCCTGTTTCTTATCAGTAACTTACTGTAAATGATGAGTTAATCAAATGCTAGTCCTTGTGGATTTTTTTTCTTCGAAGTGTCTTAAAATCTATACTCTCTTTCTGAGAATTTTCCAGAGATGACTTCCATCCCCGCCCTTCTTTGGTTTCTGCTCATCCTGCTGACTTGCTGCACATTGGTCTGTGCTTGCCTCTACGTTTGGCTGCTTTATGGATTGAAACTGGCTGGCAGTATTTCATTGAAACAATATTTCGAACAGTAGTTAATTCTGCCAGTGAGTGTTAATTGGGTTTTGTGGACTCAACAGCTTTCTTCATACAGGTTTCCCGTGCTTTATGCAGGTTCTGTTTGTGCAAATTCGCTCTTATGCAATGACTCTTTTTTTAATACCAAAAATTCATGCTACGTGAGGTAAATTCACTCTTATGCAATTGGTGTGGCAGAAGCCCACAGCAGCTGCTTTGTGCGGGGCATTGTGGGCGTGATGCGCACCAAAATACAGCCTCCTGTATGGCTCTGTGCCCCTCGCTCGTTGTCTGTGACACGTGTTTCTGTAGTCACCATCCTCATTATGCTAGTGCCCTGTGCTTGTATGCACTGCCTGTTGTCGGCCAGTGCCAAAATTGTCTAGTAAAAGCAGCAGAAATAGGTCTGGGGGTCAGTACAGTCGAGGTCTTGGAACGTATCCCTACTTGTTACATTGTAAAGTGGGTGCCTTTATGCACATTTGAGTCATGCACCATTTTCCAGGCGCACATGTACAGCATAAAGCAAGGGAAACCTGTAGTCAATCCCTGCTCGTCAATGCTAACCAGGTTCTCTTGACTCAGCAGTTGACTATTCTGCATGGATGTAATGGGGGTGAGAGAGGATCTAAGCTGAGACAGTCCCTTTAGGAAGCAACCAAGCCTGGTGAGAGCATTTGTGCTAAATTTCACTTTGTTTGTTGTACCATGTCTGCTTTATAGGATTTGGAACATATCCGTTGGTAGAGTTGACATCAATAGTCATCAGTTGCTCTGCAGCTGTATGCATTGTTAGATACAATTTCTATATGAATATAAAAGGTTTTGTAGGAACTTTGTGAAAAATCGATATGAAATGCATGCTGCTGCTATTGCGGACATGATTTGCTTAAAGCATGGACCTCCTCGCAGCCAATATTTCTCTATAGTTGCACAATCTGAAACCCAGCATTAATTTCCTGTATTCTGCTGTTTCAACACTGATATAATCATATTTCTTAGACTTCTAAGTGGCATTGATTTCCACTCAAAAAATGTCAAAGAGAAGATGTGGGAGCTAGTGTTGGGATTTGAATGAGTACGTTGAGGAACGATGGAAGACCCTTTTTAACTGGAATGCAGAAAAAAAGGAATAACGCGCGTTTAAGATGTCTGTTGTGGAGACCTGCATGATGTGATTAACAACAGGGTTTCTGCTGCCTGGTTTGAATCTAGGCTGGATTAGTGGGGACCAGAAGTCTTCTTTGTTTGAGGGCCATTTAGAAATTGCATGTCATTTTCTAAGGGACCAGTGGCAACATGAATTTACTTGCGTAAGTAATGCCAAATTACCTTGGGACAAATCTTACCCACCGATAATACATCCAAGTGAGATCCTATTCCATCCTGAAAAATCATTAATGCAAAAGGTGGGTGCTTCCGCCTTCTCACTGGTTTTTGTGTCTTAGTCTTCAGACCAAGGTGAAGACAACTATTTTTTTCAGGGACTCAAGCAGAGTGGAACAGGATCACACTTTACAAAGACCCCTTAACAACAAAGGAGCAAATATGGTTGACAGGACCCTCCACACAACCCTGAAAAGAGGGTCTTCAGCCTAGAGGCATGCTAGTCAGACAGTCTGGGGGAAATTATTTTGTAGTCATCATCCTGAAAACACAGACTTCCACCTTCAGGTTGTCCAGTTACGGACCTCTCAACAGCACCATTTGCAGAAATAAAATTAAACTTCTCTTGGAACAAAAGCCTGAATCACACGGGAAATGACATGACAAAGCAATGACCAGTATAGCCCTTGCTGCCTCTGTCTCTAGCTTACCCTTCTTAACCACAATTTTATCTGAACCTTATATCTGGGGGGAGCTTTCTGACGGCATGTAACACCTATTTCTGCAAATAGCAGGTCTTCATTTTTATTTCTGCCATGAACTAAAACGTCCTGTTTTAAAACATTGCTTGTTACTGAGCATATTGGTCTAAAGCAGACATGGACTTTTTGCTCTGTTTTGTTTTGAACAGGATGTCACAAGTGATTCGATTTTCCATGACAGCTTGTCACTGATACCAACGCAGTCAGGTACCTTTGTTTCTATAATTAGGGAAAGGGGAGGGACAGGTTAAATTGCTCGCAGAAGGGATCGCCTCGCAAAGATCTGAGGGTAGTGGGGAACTGTTTCTGAGTGTTTTTATTGTTTTGGTATTGTAAGAGTGATGTTGTAGCCACAATGGTCCAGAAATTATGAGTGAAGCCAACTCTTAGCTATGGTCTTTTACTGGACCAGCTATGTAGTTGGAATGATGTTAGACAAGATTTTATATGCAAGATGTTCTTCCTCAGGTCTCTGATTGCAGGAAGCCAGGCACAGCATAGTGAAAAACAGCAGAGGGGAGAGGCAGAGAGAAATTCTCAGGAGTATCAGATATACACAATAAAAGAAACAAAGCTGATTATCGGGATCAAGGCCTATCAAAAGGGAGGAGGGTCTTTCTTGCCTTTCCTGTGTGGAAAGAATTCAGGGGTTGGCTATGTGGCATATTTGATTTTATCCAATATCAGTGTTTAGTGCTCGGTTCTTCATGTCCAGCCAGCTTACAAAACACCTTTCACAGACCAGCCTCCGAACTTCACTTTATCAACCTACTGGATACAAAAAATCATGGACTCAAGTATAGACATTGGGATTAGGACACATTATAACCTGCCTAACATTTGACTCCCCAAAGTAAACTCTCTATTTATCAGGTATATTAATTTCCCCCCCACCCCCACACACCTGTCTGTCACCCATTGACAACCTCAATTTACATGTTCACTGACTGGCTTTCTTGCATGCATACTGGCCTCTGGCTTCTTTACTATTCCATCCAGGAAGAGCACAGCCCAACTGCAGACACTTCCTCAGCTTCATGAAGGGTGTTTGTACCCAAAAGCCTGCAAAGAAGAATTTGTCCAACTATTTGAGTTAGTCTAATTAAAGATATTGGATTTACCCATAGAACGTTGTCTGCCTATGTCCTTAGACCAACACGGGTACAACCTATACCCCTGTTCCCAAGTTTGACTTTTAAAGATTTGGGGTAGATTACCCTTGTGTGTGAGGATAGTGAGTCAGAGCGAGAGTGGTGGTTCTATGAGAAATGTGATCCTAATATGTGCAAGTTTGTAAGAAATGTGCTTGTACCTGGCTTCCTGTGATCAGAGACCTGAGGAAGAATGTTTTACATTTGAAAGCTTGTCTAACTTGATCCCAGCTACATAGTTGGTGCACTAAGAGAAATCACCCTAAGAAATCCTTCTCTCTTGCAAATTGTATAATGGCACATAAAACAGAGCCCAGCCAAAGACTCTTGCCAAAGAGATTTTGTGGTGGTTTTTTGTTTTGCATAAGGGAAACATAGGTAAGGACGTTTTAACTGTAAATAGCAATGATACGTATCTTTTGTATATGAATCCTGACATGGGTAGCACATGTTTCAGGGGGCTATTATTTATGGAACCTGCCAGAACTAAGATCTGGGTTTCAGGAGGGAGGTTAGCTTAACTTTCATTCCTTCCCAGAGTGTTTGAGGGAATTTGTTGCACAAAAATGTAGTTTCAAAGTCTGCATCAGGATTCAAATATTTTACAAGGCATGGTAGTGAGAATGAGACTTTGGTTAGAAATAGGCCAGAACTAAAATTAAAGCAGGACGCTAAGAGCTTGTGAAACCCAAGATCAGTTTTACTTTTTACAGAAAATTAGTAGGTACAGTTTGTTTTTGCTGATGGATTGCTGATTTACCATCAGCTTAACTCAGACAAATCATTTGCTATTTAAAAGTTTTCTCTTGACTTTTTAAATCATTTTCACTTCTTTGGCATAGTGGCTTTCACACTGTGTCCTTCAACCCCTCCTTCCCCCAACAACTTTAAAGAGGAAATCTATTCACTTGGGAGCTTTGATAAGGATATTAATGACTTTCTTCGCTTAGTAAGATGTTGCTTTTCAAGGGAATTTGACTCCGTGTGAGTAAATGACATCGGACATGAGTCAGATACTTCTCACATAATCAAGTGCGATAAGCCCTTTGCCTGGTACAGCGTGCCACTCATGTTACATAAAGGCAATAAGCTTCTGGCTGCAAAGGAGGAGCAATTGTGTCTCACCCAAAGAAATACCTTATAATGTTCAGTGAAGATGAACAGATACAGTAACCTCAGTTCCTGTAGTATTTCCTTGCTTTCTGTTGTACCGGTGGAAGGAAATAACTTTGTTGTTTGCAACATTCAGATTATCTAACTGTGGACTCGTTCTGGGTCTGACTTATGCAAAGCACCTGTTTACAATATTTGAATTAATAAGGTATTTTGTTTTATTGTTGTAAACACTTTTTAAGCTAAATATCACATACCATATTGGTCTTTTTTCTTTACAGAAAAGTTGACTTGTAGGTTCTCTTTAATTTGCTTATAAGGGGTTATTCCCTGGTTTGCTGTGTTATAGTAATAATATACCTTTGAAGGCTTGAAAGGTGGTGAAGTGTAGTTGTTTAGGTGATTTATCCTTTTTTCCCTTGTATTCGGAAGGTCTATTGTTCTGTGATTTTGCTGGAGGTTCTCTTGGATGTATACTCTGAGCTCTCATGTTCCCTGAAGGAGTGGGTGTAGTCGGTCTGCAACAAAGACTTCCCTTCTCCATTTATGTTTATCAACTGGAATTAAATAAATGGTTCATTTTTCTAACAAGCAGAGCTGTAAATCATGCCAAGCAAAGTCTTCCTCAGTTTGTTTCTTTTAATCTGAATTTTTGGATACCATAAGGAAGCAAAAAAGTGGCAAGCCCAGTTTTACACCTTTTGCTAGCTGCCTTTTATTTATACATTTATTTTAGTTACGCAACTTGAGTCAGGAAAGCACGCTGAGCACAGTAGCTTTCTGCTTCATTTTTTCAACAGGACTAATTGTGGTCAAACCTTAGCATGTGCTTTGGGGATTTCCTGACTGGGGTTGCATTGAGATGGTAATCTGTAAAATTTTTTTAACCATATATATAATTATAAAAATAAAGTACTGATCATTCAATTTTATAAGTCAATTTATTTCAAGTCTGTTAACTCTTCCAATAGCTTTCCATATGCAGTAGACACCTCTTAATGGTGACATGATGGTGCTCTTGTGCAATTTATTTTAGTCCTAAATGTCTCTTGCTATAGTAAGAATTATCATCTGAATATATGGTAAAGAAAATAATCCTGCAGAAATGGTGCTGGCTAGATGTAGTTGCTCTTACTACGTGTTGCTACAAATAAATGCTAATTACATATGTGAAGGAGCTAATTTACTGGCATGAACATGCATAGGAACTTTAAATTTCAAGCAATCAGTGGATTTTGCATGCGTAGGAGGTGAATTTTTAATCGGATGTTTTGCACTAGAGCCCTGCTGTCCACCTAAAACAGAAACTTCATGTATAATCTGTTTCCAGTTAAAACTTGCAGTGAAGTTCATGGTTACTGCCTGTAGTACTTAATGGATACTATGTTTTAATTCTTCATTGATTGCTTTTATGCATATGCTATATATAAAAGGGTTAATGGAGGAAAAACTCAGTTGCAGATAGGTGGGCAAGGAGACAATGATCCAGCAGGTCCCACTCGGAGAGGTTAGATCACATTAAAAATAGCCACCTGATCTAACCTAGTTCACTCAGTTGCAGGCCTTACACTTAGATCCCTAGCTAGGCTGGTCTAAGTGCAAGTTTAGGACAGTTAGATCGGTGTAAAAATGGCTGATCCAATCTAAGTTAAATGTACCTCTGAGGTAGTCTAACTTAGATCGGTTACCAGTCTAGTTGAACCCCTGAACAATTCCCAGAGCAGCCCCAGGCCTAAGTAAGCCCAGCAGCTGGCCCCAGCCCCAGCTCTGGGGCTGTGCTCTCCCTAGCCACCCCCCACCAGCTATTTTTAGTTCCCACTCCCCAGTTGACCAGCTAGCCCACCCTACCTCCCCGAGCCCACCAGACCTCCTATCCTGCAAGCTGCTTCTGGTGCTGGTTTTACTGACATTTGCCAATGCCAGGAGCCAAACAAGTAAGTTGGGTTGGGAGAAAGGGCGGGCAGGATGGGGGGTATTAGTTCACTGCAGGGGGTTGTTTATCTGGGAGTGGGGTTAAGGTGTTAAAAATAGCCCATGGTCCCAGGGGGTGGGACAGAGAGCCCCCATCCTCCCCCCCCCCAGCCCCCTGCCTGCCCTCCCGATCCCTTCCGCAGAAGACCCCACCTAGCTTCCCCATCTTGACTTACCTTACACCAAGTGGCCATTTTTAACTTGATCCAACTTCCCCCTAACCTCCCCAAATGTCTGTGCACACCCACTCTGCAAACACTTAATGAACAATGCTGGGACCATTTGCTGTGATGTTTTGTCTGGAGGGTTTGTAAATTGGTTCTGTCATGTACACATCAGCCCTGGGTGGTGAGTAGGAATAAATGACACCAGCTTGGTTTCAATATTGAATACTTATAGTGAATGCCTTCAGTGATATTTGCACCTTGAAACTAATGAAGAATGTAGATGCCTGCTTGTTAAATGGTACCATGACAGGATCAGATTACATTTCTCCTTCATAATCTGGAATAGCAGTTTGTTAGTTTACAGATGGAGTTTAATGTATTCAGTTTTGAGCTGCAGAGTCCTAAAAGATCTGGGATGCCTCTGTCCTTTCCAAGTAAAACTGTGGCAGTTTGCATCAGCAGACATTCAAGGTGGAGCCTCTATGAGGTCTGCTGGTAAATCTTTCCTTGGTGGTCCCTCACTTTCAGAACTAATTAATTTTCAGAGCATAGTGCAGGTGTCAGGAGTGGCCTGAGAGGCTTACAGTAACTGTGGGAGAGATCAGACATTTTTTTTTAGTTGTTTGGCTCATTTTTTAATTATGTAATGACATTGGGAGAAGCTGTTCTCATCTTGTTTTGTCCTCTTTTACTACAGATTGTGTGTGTGCTGGGCATTGGTTCAGTGTTATAGTAAGTGTCTAGAATTAGTTGCTCTTTTATGAACTGAAACAAGAGCAGTAAGTTTTCTTTCCCAGTATTTGATGTGGTTGTTAATAACATTGGACTGAATTGTTGGACATTTTGATGTATATGCGTGTAGAAAGGCAGACTTCCATGACTGTGTTATAGTTGCTGTCACTCTTATAACATATAGAGAGCATGGGCAATTGCATCAAATAATTTCAGTAAAAATTTAAATATGGACCAGATTGATGACATGGACCAAGATCAATGTGGAGGGTGTTCTGTCTTTGAAGTACAAAGTATCTTCTCTGGACTATGAAGGCTGCAATCAATTTATAAAAGAAGAGCAACCAATAACATTTAAAACCTAACATTAAACTATGAGCTTTGAGTCTTATAGTTATTTCTTAGCCTTGCCCCCTTTTATGTCAAAGACGCACAGTTTTGCAAACTCCCAGGGAACACGGGCCAAGTTCTTGTGGGAGTATATGTGGTTTAACTGTGAATATTTTTTTTCCTTTTTTTGTGGTCTTGGCAAAAGAAACCTGAAAAATCCCAGTGATTCAGAATTTGGGACATTCTGACTTAAATCAGCCAAATCACAATAATTTTTCAGATAGGCATACATGCTGCTTCTTCATTTAGGAATATTTCACTTAATTTTGATGAACTGGAAATCTTGTCAGCATAGGCTATGCGCTGAGCAGAAAAGTTGCAATCTTTCATTTCAAACCCCATCATAACTGGTAATGTGAATACTGGTACTTCTATATTAATTTACTCAGTTATTAAATTAAGTAAATGCCAGATGATTTTTTTTTTTTTTGACAATGAAAGCTTTCTTGTAAAATTCAGGCAATTTGTCTAAAAAAGCTATACTTGGTTAATGTTTCTTTTGCACATCAGGTAAATTGAGCAGAGTGGGGGATAGGCTGCAGTTATTATTCCCAAATTCAGTCTATCTTCCAATCTGTACAGAGCATTGGAAGAAAAAATGATAGCCTCTTTCACATTTGCCTTTATCATTACATGCGGGTGAAGGAGGAATAGCCTGTCAAATGAAATCAGCTAAAACCCAAGTGAAAGGTTCTGTTGATTCCTCCTAACAAGAAAGCAGAAACAATATATGACATATTTCTGCATAGAACAATGTTCATTAAAAGATGCTCTTTAACTGGGTCTTCAGCTCAGAGATGCATATTTCAACCAAGTAATCTTCAAATATAAGAATTATTTTTGCTATCAAATTTTTGATACGCCAAAATATAGGCCCACAACATTTTATTGGAAGTATTTATATTAGTTGAATGGCTTCCTTGCTGTATAACTTCCTTTAGATATCTTATCCTGTATAATGACAATTTGCTTTGATTAATTTTAGTTTCAATGTTGTACCTATCATTCGTTCCGTCATAATGATAGGTGCTCCCTAAAGCAACAGTTTAATTAGGCAATGTGTGTATCTGGTTTTGGAATCTGAATCCCAACAAACTGCAACAGAGGAAATTGAGGTTTTCAGAAAAGGCTTAAATGATGCTCACTGGTTTCACTTTAAACTGAACATGCGGGTGAATCATTCTTCTAACGGTTTCAGAGGCTTAGGACAGAGAACCAACACCAAGACAAAATCACAGGCAGCTGACATAATATAGTGGCTACATTTTAGGGCTGTGCAAAGCTTTGGACCATGCTTTGGATCCAGAGAGGCTTCGGACGCTTTGGCATCCAAAGCAGCATGTCTGGATCAAAGCGCTGGCTTCGTTAGGCTTTCCAAAGTGGATTGGAGCTTCTGAAGCACTTCGGAAAAGCTTCGGAGCTGCCTCGGAGATCTGGCCATAGGGTATAATGGGGAATCAATGAAATATTTATAACTTTGTTGTTTTTTGTCTCATTTGGATGAAACTTGCAGGGACGGTAGCCTCTGCTGAGATCATGAAGTCTGCCAAACTTCAGGCTCGGTGCAGGGGGAAATGCACCCCAAATTCTTGAATTCAAAACTCGTGTCACATGTATGTGTTACACCACAGGGGGAGTGAAAACTGCAGGGGTAATAGCCCCTGGTGAGGCCCCAAAGCCTGCCAAGCTTCAAGAGGATCGTTGTAGGGGTTTGGGGGAAACTGTACCTCCAGCTGCTGCCAGGCAAAACTCATGACATAGATGCCCCTGTGTATGTTAAGGTGCAGCGGGCTGAAAACTGCCGGGATGGTGGCCCCTGCTGAGGGAACGAAGTCTGCCAAGTTTCAAGAAGATCGTTGCAGGGGTTTGGTGGGAACTGTACCTCAAGCTGTGGACAAGCAAAACTCATGACATGGGTGACACTGTGTGTTCAGGTGCAGCAGGGTGAAAGATGCAGGGGTAGCAGCCCCTGCTGCGGCCACGAAGCCTGCTGGCTGTCAGGGAGACCGGTGCAGGGGTTCTGCGGCCATGTGGACTAGATGCTGAGCTGATTAGCTCTGCCAAGACAAGGTCAGTTTGGAGTGCATGCATTCTGTGTGCCTAGGAAATTGCACTGGCAAAAGTGTTGTCTGAGCAGAGCTAGGACTTGGCAGGGCTCTAGAGCAGAGGAGCTGCTGAATGATCTGATGTGACGCATCTAAATCTATCTTGACTTCTGTGGCCAGTGCCTCAGTCTTTTTTTTTTAGATTAAATCTAGGCACCAGCATATTGCTATGCCCCATCAGGAGCTCCAAAGTAGCAGATTCAATGTAAATTGCTTCACCATTCAGTGGTGCAGACACTGGAACCCAAGTTTGTCCTATTCAGGGAGCTGCTCTACCCACTGGGCTAGATGTATTCCCTCCCAATTTGTGGCACAAGGCAAAGTGCCCATTTCCCCCTGTATGTTGTGTAAGGAATCAAGGTACTTTGCTCAGTGTTGTGGCATCTAGCAGACTGACACCTAAAAGTTAAGTGCGGCATTGCTTACGCCCTTTCTTGGGCCTCTCCCTTGGCTAGTTCCCCCATGGATAGGGAGTCCTTCCTTGGGGCAAGGGAGCGGGTTTATTCAGAAACCCTCTGCTTATGTTTGACTTCCAGCTGTTTGTTTCAGTAAGATCACAATTTGTATCTAGGTCTCTTGAATGGGTTGACTGGGACACAATGAATTCTAGCAGCTTGTGGAGATCACGTGCAGTTGGTTGCATAGTTTGGCCTGGACTGAAAGGCAATGCAGCATTGCCCCAGCTGTGGACAAGACTTCCTCATCCCTCAAATCAGTCTTTGCCTTGTGTCACAGTTGGACTTGGTATTAGTCATTTTGCATTCTTAAAATTACATACTATAAGTGTAGTGTGGTGGTTGTAGTAGCCAAAGACATTCTTTACCAGCAGTTCATGACCTAGTATTCTGCATTTTGTAAACCTGTTTCTTAATGGCCTGCTGAGTTACAAAACAGAGATATAAACTATTACTGTTATCGGCACCTGTTTGGCATTCATTTTACACAAGTATAAATCACTGTGCTAGGTTAGGCATGGAAAATTATCTAAGGCATGAAAAATATCTTTTCTAAAGGACAAATATCTGGCTAGATTTGACCTACACCCTGGTAAATACTCTTTTGGCACCAAAAAAGGCAAGGAACTTCAAAAAAACCTTCCCACCCCCTGGTAAAATCTTTAGTTCAATCTACTGCAAAACATGTAGTGATGGAAATGATAGTTGAGATCACATCACAATTTAAAGTAATACATGTTGATTTTGAATATTTTAATTTACAAACTTTAAAAGGCACTGGTTTCAGTACTGGATGGCGTATAATAATCCCTATGATTAATGGATTAAGTCAGGACTCACCTCAGTTGGATGTGGATGTCAGGTCATCTTTGAAAATGTAATCCAATTCTCTTCCTCCAGAAATCTCTTATTATCCCCCTGGCCCTCACTGAAGCTTTATGAGCACTGAACACGTGCTATGGCTGGAAGGCCAGTGACCACGGAGGTAATTAAATCACAAATGGAAACTACTGGCTGTTGACAATATATTAAAGCCCTGTTTCAGCAGAACATTTGAATTGTCTAGTGCAGTGGTCTCCAGCCTTTTTAAGTAGGAGATCAGCTTTGGCATTTAAAAGCAACCCAAGATCTACCATACACTGCTGCCAGCCCCCTTCCTTCCCCCCCTGCCCAGCAGGTAATTCTGTGGGGCAGGAAGTGGGGAGGGAAGATCGAAGCAGAGGGAGAAAAAAATTTATTTTACTTGGGGGTACATCTCACCAGCAGGTAAGTCCCACCCGGCTGGGGCCCCACTCCACTTACCCCTGCTCCTGCCTCCATCCACAGCACTGTCTCTCCCAGACTGACCTGCTGGGCTGCGGTATGCTCGTGCATGCATGCGGGCACTCAGCCCCCACCCCAGCCTTGGATCACCTCCAAGAGGCTCCGAGATCTACCAGCAGACTGAGATCCACCGGTTGGTGGCCACTGGTCTAGTGACTACTCATATGTTGAAAGTTAATTATAGGCCATATATTTTTGCATATCACACATGACCATAACCCCGCCCCCCCCCCCCCCCCCATCTTGTTCTGGGAAAGCAGAAGGGAGAGAGAGAGAGATTTCTCCAGAGTCATGGCTGGATCCTGACCAAGTGACTGAATCCTGACTTTCCCTGCTGAGAAAAAACTCCACTTCTAACCATTTCAGAGTCGCTGCTGAATTGCCAAATTGCCAGTAACTGTGAAAGGATTAAAACTAATTATGATGCCTGCAGGTTGCATTCTGCCCTTTCCCGCCCTGTCTAGGAAAGAAGTTCAGCCCTGGCAGCATCCCTTTGCAGTCATTATGGTATACCCCTTCTACTTCAATTCTGGTGCAAAAGTTGGCTTTGTTGCTTAAGACACACACTCCAATGGCAAGGGCTAATTTTCTGGGGGGGGAAAGGTCTGTGTGGTATGCAAGTAAATCCAGTAGTTAAATGAGTTGCTGAAATAGTGTTGTAGGGCCAGGTGCTACATGTGATCTCACTTCACCACGTTAAAGTCCTTGAAGAGCCCTTGAAGCCAAGACGATGCACATTAGCACTAAGTCACAAAACGCAACAAGGGGAAGCAAGAACACCCTCTTAGCACTGAAGTTTTGTCAGGGACCCAAGGAAGGTAGAAGAGGATTTGAATGGTTGAGTTTGACAGCTAATAGGTGAGACAGGCTGTGGCCTATAAATCTTATGGTCACCTCCCATTTCTAGTATACATGTGTCCATAGGCAAATCCAGGACTTTGTGAAGTGGGGTACAGGAGAAGTGACCTGCACCTTAGGGGTGGCAAAGCCCTGCTCCCCTCCACACCCACACAAGGGCAGGCAGATCAGGCTGCTGTTGTCCCTTGAGTAGGTAAACATCTCCCCCTCCCAACCCTCCCTTTTCATGCACAGTGGCACCTTCCCCTTCCCCTTCCCCTTCCTGCCATCCCCTCCCCAGCTGTCCAAGGGGCAGGGGTAGGCGAAGGCCCCAGATATGCTTCTGCCATGCTCAGCTAGGCTCAGTTAAAGACAGCTCTGCCTGCTCCCACGCTGGCAGGGAGGAGGAACCTGCCTCCTGCTGCTGTTGCTGCCCCAGCTCTGTGCAGAGCCTGGCTGGAGTGGCCAAGAGTGTCTCTGAAGATCCCTCCAGCTCCCACCCCCAAGACAACTGGAGCCAGTCATAGTGATGGGCAAGGGAAGACGGGAGAAAGATGGGTTTTGACTCGTTTCCAGGTCTTAAAAATGTTCCTGCTGCTGCTGCTGCTGTGGCATGGACAACTGAAGCGGGGTGTCCGTGCCACTGCAAGCCCAGTAGATCTGCCCCGAATATGTCTCGCTACGTATCTGGCTCATGCTTTTTCTGCACAGCCCCTGTATTCTTGCATATCTTGTCATGATGTGCATTTCCATGTCCTTTCTAGTGATGATAATAAACGTCACCCACTCTGGCTCAGTTTTTAATATCAACATTTTAATTGTGGTTGATATGCTTACAAAGCGATACAGACAGCTCAACACTCGCTACAGTCAAGGAGTCTAGAAAAAGGTTTGGGTATTTTTCTTCCCTCCCCCTTCTCACTCCACTTCCCTAGTTGCAAATGGGATTCTTTTCTTGCAGAGCCATAATTTTTCAGTATTTCTTGAGGGCCGCAGTGACAGTGATCAGCTAGGAAACCGTTTCCCTTGTAGTCCTGGGTCTTATGACACAAAGAGTAAGTCTGGATGAATTTCAAGAAGGTGATGCATTGGTTTTTAAAAAAGTTAAAACTTGTTTCTGTGTTTGGGCAACTGGCCTTTTCGGTGTCAATCTAAGTTGAGGGGGGAGAAAGAGAACACTATCAGTTATTGATACAAAAGCTATAAGCCAGTTTCCATTCAAATATTACATATATTACATCACTCAGGTCAAATGATAAGTACCAAGCATTAACCCAGGGTAAAGCCCTGTATCACTCTAGGTGCCTTCATATTAATGCTACAAATGTTAATGTGAGCCTATCTTCTAATTATCCTTTAATTTGCATAGCCCTGTGTTGACCCCTTCTATCCTGCCTCCACCTTCCCTCTGTTGGTCTTTCTTCCACCAGGGAGGTTGTTGGCTACTGGATGCAAACCAGATAAACCAAAATGCATGTTCCATATCTCACAGGACATAAAGGATGAGCATTCATCCTAGAGTGTCCTACCATGACCTCAGCCATAATAAACCAATAAAGCACTAGTTCCTTTTTTAGACTATTTTGCAGTGTTTCTCAAGTGCACACTGTGAAATTTCTTTGTGACTTAGAAATTTACTCAATGAGACCATCAACCGAGTTGCAGGTTTGAATGGACAGGATGAGTAGTAGACTGTCAGGATACAAATCTGTGCACTAGAGTTTAAAACTGGAAACCTTCACTGAAGACCAGAGCAGATAACATTTTCACAATTCCTGCTTTCTTTGGGGATATTTTTTCCAATCTCTGAACTTTGAATGAACAGTTCTATTCTCTCTCTGGCTGGTCAAAAGGAGGAGAATAAAAAAAACACTTGTTCCCCAAAAGTCGTGTTGATAGGAGCCCTCCACGTGTGAACATCTCCTTTTCTCTTTGTGTTTCCCAGGTTTTGTGCTCCCAGCCATACTCTATTCATCAACGAGCAATTGGAGAGAAATCTTTTGTGAACATTTTCCTCCACTTTATCTCTGTTTGTTGGGCATCCAGTCATTTCTTAATCAGGCAGTTTCATAGAATCATAGAAAATTAGGATTGGAAAGGACCTCAGGAGGTCACCTGGTCCAATCCCCTGCTCAAACAAGATCAGCCCCAACTATACTTTCTCAGCCAAGGCTTTGTCTAGCCATGTCTTGAAAACCTCCAAGGATGGAGTTTCCACCACCTCTCTAAGTAACCTGTTCCAGTGTTTTACTACTCTCCTAGTGAAAACGTTTTTCCCCATATCTAACCTCAGCCTCTCTTGCTGCACCTGGAGACAGTTGCTCCTTGTTCATCCTTGTCCAGCTCCATCCTCTTTCGAAGCCCCCGTTTCAGGTAGTTGGAGGCTGCTATTAAATCCCCTCTCAGTCTTTTCTTCTGCAGACTAAATAAGCCCAGTTCTCTCAGCCTCTCCTCACAAGTCATGTGCCCCAGACCCCAAACTATTTTCACTGCCCTTCACCAGACTCTTTCCAATTTGTCTACATCCTTTTCATAGTATTTCCAGTGACTTTACATTGAATTAGGGCTTCATGGTCCTACTCATTCCATCACTGGCTATCAAGGGAAATGACGCACAATGATAAATTCTCAAGACTTGGCCACTTGTGCTTTCAAAACGCGTGTTCTTTGGGGAAGAAATTACTAAGACAGGAGTCAGCAACCTGTAAGGAGCAGCAGCCAAAATAAGGCAGCTAGCTCTCCAGCCAGGTCAGTGCTTGTGAGCCAGCCGGTGCTTCTCTGAGCCACCTGCTGCTGCCCATGCTGTCTCTGCTCTGTGTTGAGGGCCGCTTTATGCCTCCTACTGATGCTGCTGCTGCTGCCCTTTTTGCTTCATGATGATTCCTATGAGAACTGGCAGCAAGACCTGCAGTTAGGAGGTGTGCAAGAGAAAGAGCAAGGAGAGTTGGGGTGGCAGCAAATGGCACAATGGAAAACTTGAGCAGGGCAGTAAAGCGGGGATGTGGGTGGACAATAACCTGTAGAGACCCCCTTCTCAATCAGTGCTTGTTCCCCCTTCACTCCTACTTTCACTATTGTGCTGCTGGCCAGATGCAGTCACCTGACACGCTGGATCTGAGCCATGGGCCATAGGTTGCTGGCCCTTGTTTGAAGTAAACAGAGCAATATAGAGAAGAGCAAGCAGAGTAACTGATAACTGTGCAGGAAAGCACGCAAGATTAAAGTTGAAGAAGTAATAAAAAATAAAACCTACCTGCAGGCGTGGGCAGTCCTTCTTCAGTTCCTTCAAAGAATTTTTCACTATCTGCAGGCACACGGTTGTAT
Source organism: Caiman crocodilus (assembly GCA_030014935.1). Lineage (NCBI taxonomy): Eukaryota > Metazoa > Chordata > Crocodylia > Alligatoridae > Caiman > Caiman crocodilus. The sequence goes on from JAGPOW010003447.1 coordinate 25,572,403, forward strand.
TGGACAGTTCCTGAATAATTGTCTCTATGGTTTTAGGTGCACACTCCAGATCCTGAGATAAATAAGAGGATATTTAATAGTAGCATTATACAATATTTAATCACAACTTGACTTTGTTTTCTTTTTTTAATAATTACCAGTCAAATCCTACTAAACACATTAATTATTTTTAACAGACTTAGCTCCTTTTTTCCTATCTGATTGTCATCCTGTCTGAAACGTCCTAACCACTCTATTTATAAATCAAATCTGAATTCTGTAACAAAAGACTTGAGGGGAATCTCTTTTCTAGTTTGTTGCAGTTATAAATTGTATAGCATTGAAGTCAAGCAAGTCTTTTCTTTGATATGGTTGAATTCTGCAGGTGGAGGCTCTCACCACTTTCCTGATTTAAAATCTGTCATTTTCTCCCCTTTCTCATTTTCATATGACCCATTTGTAGAACAAGATGAGAACAGAAGCTCCCTTATAAATGGAGTCAAGGGATAAAATTAATTTGACTTTCCAGATATTTCCCATAGTTACTGTCATGTTCTGCTAGTACTCAAACTTACAACATTCAAATTCTAAGTCTTCTTTAACAGCATATAAAAATGACATTCGTTTTATTGGTACTTCAGGTAATCATCAAAATAAATGCCATAAATTGCACAGAGTATAAAATGCTTTTCCTAGCCATTCTTGTAATTTCTATTCTTTCCAGGATGTAGCTGCAATAATCTCAGTTTTCTAATCAAGAATTAACTTAGAAAAGTCTTTGGCCCTTTTTCTGAGCAGGTTAGATGTGGTTATCTAGTCTAGTCTAGATTAGCTAAGCAATCCCTTGTAATGCATAATCTGTGAATAGTTAAGAAATTCTTTTTATATGTTTTGTAAACCCATCAGTACATTTACAACAATATAGTATAATAGCATAGTAGTAGACATTGCTTCTTACCGTGACACATGATGGTGTTGCAAAGCTTTTACCCTAAAAAAAAAAAAAATGACAGAAATCCATCATTTTCAAGTTTAAAAATAATATCACGAAGAATTGTTAGGAAAAATACTGAAAATAACTTACTGTATCATGAAAAGTGCTCTTGTTAAGTATGCAAAGCATTTCACGAATTCTATAATTTGAAACAAGTTTATGTTCTGAGTCTTGTGTTATCTCCAGAGGAACAAAATGGCTATATATCCCAAGAATAAAAAATATCAAGAGCATGTATGAGTACATTTTAAATGTACTGTATTTGAAAAATGTATTTGTAATGTACTGTAACTTGTTTTGTGTTCAGTCTCGTCTGTCTGTGTAGGTAGTCAGTGTGCTTATATATATATGTATATCTCTATATAGATAGATAGATATAGATATATATATAGTCACACACGCTTGAACATGTGATTACTACCTTTATCTCATTTGTACATCGCTAAAACAGGAAGTAGGATGAAACAAAATGTGCAGCTTATCTGATTTTAGATATTTTTATGATGAATATTTTTTACATTTTCAGACATTTTAAATGTAAAAAAAAATGTATCACTTAAATTGGGTTAAAACCTTTAACACAGACACCCAAGGTGATGCATGTACGGGTGCTTTTAATAGTTTGGAGGGAAGCCATTTGAGCTTTATCATGAGCTTTATCATTTGAGCTTTATCATGAGCTTTATCATGAATGTTGTTGTTCCTGGTACAATGTTTTAGGCTAGTCCTCTTCTTGTGTAAATCAACATAGCTTCATTTTGATTGAAATGGAGCCAAAGTGATGGTCATGTATGGAAATCTGGCTCACAGTATGTTAGTTGGTAGACTCGTGTCACCACCGTGGTTGTTGGCACACAGTTCAACTCTTTGTTACATAGACCAGCCTTCCAAAATTTTATTCTTGGAAGCAAATAACTTTTCTTTGACCTCTAAGTAAGATCATGTGTTTTTGCTTTTGTCACTGTCCTAGTATATTTTCCTAACATTATTGCAAGTCTCAATGCTAGTGTTCAGTTTGTAACTGTTGAAAGAAATTTCCCTGGTCTTGTATGTTCTACTCTTTATTAATGTGATTTATGCCCTTCCACAGTATTTCACAAATATAGTTAAGGGGCAGATCCTAGAAAAGTTTACACACATGCAAAAAGGCAGATGAACTCAATGGGTGCAACCATACATGCAAACACGTGCACTTGCAGTGGTTCAAATAGAAGTGGTGCAAATTTGAGCCAGGGCTTTTTGCCTTGGCGCATGTGCTCGGACATGCACTTTGTTATGGAGCAAATTGTGCCACTTCGGGCAAAATAACCCTGCCTGGCTCCTCCCGGATCTGCAGCCAAGGGGAGCGAGAGCACCTCTGCTGTCCCCAGCACTATGAAAAGCTGCCCTGTCTTGGCCCCAGCAGTACAAAAAGCTGCCCTGGCAAGCAGCTTGGGGCTACTCACTCTCTGGAGCTTCTGGGGCCCAGCCACTTGGTACCTGAGGACAATATCCTTTGTGCCAGCTGGACTGCTGCAGCAGTATCCCAAATCCATTTTTCAAAATAGCCCCAAATCCATGTTTTTCCACAGTTAAAACAAAAGACCACTCTACACACACACACACACACACACACACAGTCTCTATCATGATGATAAAATAAATTCTCAATACCTGTATGTGTTGATGTGCACTTCTGGTTTTCTTCACACATGATGGGTGTGTGATAGGGGGATGTGGAGTTTGCAGTAAGGGGGTGGGAAGCAATGAGGGGGAAGGTGGGTGAGTATGTGTAAAGGGATGTGGGTTGTGTATGGGTAGGTGTGAGGCAATTGCTGAGGGGACTGTGGGTGTTGGGGACCTTGTGGGATGGCTGCTCAGGAGAGGTGGGTCCCCTGGCCCCCACAGGGTGCAGCCCCCCCCCACAGCACATGGAATGCCCCCCCTGGAGGGCCACAGCCCCTATTCCCCACAGGGCCCCAGTCCCCCTGCCCAGGGTCCCAGGTCCCCATGGAAGGCCCCAGCCCTCGCTCCCCACCCCGGTCCAGGGCCCATAATTTACCTTTAGCAGCAGCAGTGGGAGTGGGGTGCTCTGAGCCATGGACCGCACACGGGGCCTAGCTGGGTCCTGCCAGCCCTGAGACCTCTCTGGTGCCCGGCTGGGCTGGGCTATGGTGGCAGGGCCCAGCGCGGCATGTGGAGACCATGTGCCAGGCCCAGGTGGGTTCTGCCACCCTTGGGGCTGCTTCTGCCACCCGACTGGGCTGGGCCCTTGGTGGCAGGACCCGGCACAGCACGTGAGGACCACATGCTGGGCCCAGCTGGGTCCTGCTGCCCTTTGCCACCTGGCTGGGCCATTCCCTCCACCTCTGGTCAGGCTGGGCAGCAGGAGCAGCCCCAGGACTGACAGGACCCGTCAGAGTATGCTGCATGGCCCCACGTGTCGCCCCAGGTCCTGCCACCATGGGAATGGCTCGGTCAGGCAGCAGAGGGACCCCAAGGGTGGCAGGACCTGGCTGGGCCCAGCATATGGACCCCACGTGCCATGCCGGGTCTTGCCACCAAGGGCCTGGCCTGGCTGGGTGGCAGAGGGGCACCAGGGCTGGCAGGATCTGGCTGGGTGCAGTGCTTGGTCCCTGCCTCTGCCCTGCTGTGCCGGGGGGGAGGAGGTGGCATGTGGTGGGACCTTGGCCAGCCCCGCGTGGCTCACTAGTCCAGCTTTGTACTGGAGTAGGTCACAGGGCCCCCGGGGGCATGGGTCCTGTGCGTGCTTCCTGGAGCCCTGCGACTGACTCTGGTGCAAAGCCAGACTAGTGAGCTGCGCAGGGCTGGGCTGGGTCCATACACCCCGCAGCCCCAGGGACATCCACCCCTGCCACTCCCCCCCCCCCACATCCTCCTGCCACCCCTCACCCACCCATGCCCATGAACACCCCCCACACTTACCTTGGATGGCGTTGGGGGAGAATGTAAGAGATGTTCTGGCTGACACCAGATCCTCTCTTTTGGAGGACTGACCTCCTGGCACGGTCTGGGACCATGCCTTGCTCTGCTCTTTTGCGGAGCGTTTTTTTCAGACTCCTGGATATCCAGGGGTCTAATTTTCTCCCTGCGCTGCAAACTTGCAGCACGGGGAACATTTTTTCATTCCTGCACATGCCTCTTGCCCTGCCTCAAAGAGGTTTGAGACATGGTAAGAGGCACGTGCATGCTCATAAGTTTCTTTTAAGTTTTTAGAATTAAATCCATTCTCCAGCCCTTATCCCCTACCTTTCTCTGTATTTAATAAGAATTCTGACTTCACAAGAGGATTGAAAAGTGGCTGCATCAATGTGGCAAGTACAAATTAAAAAGACAAGCTCTTAGCTGGCGTCCATCAGGATGGAGCTTTGCAGAATTCCTCAAAAATGTATACCAGTTGAGAATATAAGCGAAATATTTTAACACTTTTTAAAAAATCTTCAGATAGTGCTACACAAACGGCCTAATGTAAAGCCGAAATGCCTTGGGACTCACCATAATGTATTTCATTAGATAAATCATTCCTGTTGTAGGCCTAGGTCATGAATATTATTGAAAGATTTTAAATAATGTATTGCATTTTTAATATAATGCATTATTATTATGCAACATATTTTAATACTATTCATAAATTATATTTACATTTGTTTCCTTTTATTAAGCATGATCGTGTTCTCATCTTAAAAGAAACCAAACCTTGAATGATGGACTATTGGTGTACAACATTTACACATTTATTAAAATGTAGAATCCCGTTTTGATCTAGAGTGCTATATTTTCCCAGCCTGACCTTTAAAATTGTATAGTCATTTAGACACAGTGCATATTGCTGTCAGAAGTTCCAGTAAGATACTAATCATGTGCTGACGTTATAAGAATAACTTTTGCTCAGTACTGAAATAGGCCAGGTGCCCAAGTTAAGAATGAGTGAGAATCGATTGCTAGGGTGCAGGTACAGAATTAGGATAATTGGATAATCTTGCTTCTCTCCCACAGAGACCCACAGCAACCCTGGGCAAGTCATTTAACCTTTCTGTGCCTGTTTCCCCAAAAAGCAATGATACTGTGCTTAATGAAATGGTTCAAAGTCTTGAAAACAATGCCACAATCACCTGTTTGAATTTTAGGCTGCCATCTCATTTGCCAAAGCTGGAGGTCATTTGCTGTAATTCTCAACACTTCTGGGAAAGGTCTTTTGTTTCTACAGTTGGGAAATAGTAATTCTTTGTACAGATACCTTTTTTTTGGATGCTGAAGATTCAGAGCTGCATCCCTGCCGACAAAATTGTCATCACCGTGGGTATGCCATATAGCTCGTGTACTTCAGAGAATAAACCAAGACGGCAGCAGGGTCTAGTGCAGGGGTTCCCAAATCTGGGGGCTGAGAGCCCCACTTTCAGGTGGCTTGTGACCTTTTACAACCCTCTGTCTAATCTAAGCCCATCTGACTGACTGGGGAGAGACGTCCATACCATTTGGTGTTGTGACCCTTGACTTTTGGAACTGTAGGTTTAGTGAATAAGACCACAAGTAGCAAACTCTTATTATTTTCTCAGCTGTGTAAAACTGGGACAGTTACTTTATTACTCTGAGCCTCTGTTTTCCTGTGTATAACTGGGAGTAATGATATTTCACTTGGAGTGCTTTGAAGATACAAATGAACAATGCTCATGTGTATCATAGCTACAGTGCAAATTGCACTTTTCCAGTTCCAGTTGAGAGCACCTTTCAGGGGACAGTCCTGGTCTCCTTCACTGCTCTCGTGAACTGTGCAACCGCCTAGTCTGAACTATATTTGAACTGCTTTGGACTATATTTCTGGGCCTCGCTCTGCCAGCCCACCTGTAGTAACATCACAGAGCCAGCTGTTGGACACTGGAAAGCTCTTTTCCTGCAGCGAAGTGTGATGCATAGCCAGCTCCTTCAAAGCATAGTGCTTTTACTTGCCAAAAGGTAAAATGCCAGGCACACTAATGAATAAAAAAGGAATAACAGGCAATACATGTTTTCTCTTACTTAAACTTTAAACTTCCCTTGAAAGCTATGGTAAGTCCCGTTCAGTGCAATTACCTCCATCTTTGGGGTGTGAGGATGCAGACACAGGGCACATTTACTCTAATCAATTGACTTTTGGCTGTGCAGAAGTGGTAGACAGGATGTGTGGGTCACTACCAGCCAGTCGCCAGGTACTGTAATAATGCCTACTTGAGAGCTGGTTTTGTGTTGGTGCCTTACTCTTTGGGAGAAAATTTACTGTGGGTTAAAAACCAGGGTAAATTGCTACACATTGTTCTCACCTAGAAAGAGCATTTATTTTTCTCTCTTCCTCAGCTTGTTTCTGGCTGTACTTTTCCCTTTGTTGACATCATATTCAAACTTTCTTCTCCAAGGGCAGCCCCTTTAAGAATAATTCCTTTTTGGACACTATGCGCTACCAAGCTCAACCATAAATCCCCCAATTTTTCTCTTGAGGCTCTCAGCTCCTTCACTGGGTTGCGTTTGCAACCTCCAACAATGTTCTGGTTTTGATCCTGTGCAGTCAGGCAAATACTAGCAAATGTATTAAGCACATTGTTTGCTTATATAAAATAGCTAGACTCACTCAGTTCTCTACAGTTTGCAAACCAGAATCTTTGCTATGTGTTTTCTTCTGTATAAAGTTTGTCATCCAGTCAAGGAATGGCAACAGTGCCTTGTGACTGAAGTCAGGAGTAACAGGCAGTTGAAGTTACGTTTGTGAACCCCATGCAAGCTATTTGCTTAGAGAAATTTCTATATAAATACTTGTATATAAAACATCTCCAGGAATTTTAAAAAATGGACAATGAATATTATTTTGAAATAATTTGTCCATCTTTAATATGAGGATTCCTCATGGGAGAGTCAGGAAGGTTCATTCATTACTGCGAAAATGATTTAAGAGTATTGGTGAAAGTAGTGAGATATTCAGTCGCCTCATATGCTCTGCATTATGTTTTCTTTAGCAATGCTGCAAGGAGAGGAAGTGTCTTTATATAATCGCTCTGCATCTGATAATCCCTTGTGTTCATATCTAAGTTTATAATGTAGTGTGGGCAGGTCTTTTCAGCTACTCTAGTCATATTATAGTGGTAGAAATGCTGCCTGTTTTCATATTCTTCATAAATAGCAATCCAAAACCAACAACAGAATCTGACTGAATCTTGGTTGGCATGTTTTTGATATAAGATTGCATGTAATATATACAGGACTTATGGCATTTTTGTTAAGCAGCTGAATTTTTGTGGATACACAGAGCTTTGAGAAAGCAGAGAGATTTGGAATGGATGTTTAAAAATAGCTGGGTTGAAGCCTCAATTCAATAAAACATTGTACATTTTAACTTAAATCTTATTATACAACTTATCTGAAAGCATTTACGAACAGCATATGGATGCAGAAGGAACTCTGTTTCACTCCCACATCTCACCGTCTTTAACAGCGTCTCTGAGGGAACTATTCCAGTCTGGCAGCAATGGCATTCAGTAGTAGTAAGGGAGTGCCATCTACAGAATAACAAGTGCTAGTACTCATTTTCCAGTCCAAACAGTGTTTTGCTTCCCGGCTTTTCACTACAAAGATGTGTACTAAGTGTCAGAGTAATGCCACGTGTCAAGACTTGTCTAAAACACACCTGTGGTCTGCTTACATTTGCTTGCTTCAAAGTGCCTGCAGAAGCTAGCTGAAATAAGAAGTGCAATGCTTTCTTCTGTTATGCACCCCCTCTTCCAGAATAAGAACTTTCAACTATGAAGTCAGTTTAGCTTGTTCACATGGGATAATTTGTGGTTTGATTTGCATAACCAGGATGTCATTTTCTCCAAAGGCTGAGTAAATATGACATTCTGTGAGCATGCAGTTAATTGTATATCGATAATATACAATTACTGCTGCAAAGTATGTGGCACTGCCTTCCTTTTTGGAGAGATGAAGGCCTGCTAAGTTAGTTAAAGCAGCATCTACTTTTCCTGAACTGCTGGGTGGTTCTGTACTTAGACCACGTGTAGACGAAAGGATTGGAAACTGAATTCTCATTGCACTGTTTCCTTGGAGTTGCAGGTAGTCACAGCGTGAAACTTACCACTCTTTCTCGGTGACCTGCACCTCTGACACCTCGCTTGGAAAGCTATCCCAAGCCTCAGGTATATCATCGTCCCTCTTTCAGTCCCTGCAGACTGAGGTTTTAAACTGCAAGTCCTTTGCATTTCATTGGTAAAACCTCATAAAACCAATAACCATGCTGGTTTAACATGTAACTTCTTGACTTGTACCTAGAACTCTAGCAGACATAACATTCATGTTTATATCTCCTTTGTTCCTCCAACTGGACAAGAACTGTCTTTCCACTGCTTATAGTTTATGGGTTTTCAGGCCTCTTAATCCAGAACAAACCACAATAGCTATTTCCTCTGCCTGGAGAATTTTCACTAATTACTTCTCCCAGTCACTTTAGTCCTTAGAGCAGTGGTTCTCAACTTTTTTTAGGCTCAAGACAACCCTTGGAAAATGAAAGCTCTTAGTTTATGCTTTTGTCTATTGGAAAAAGAATCAAGTAATTCTTCTGTTGCAAAAATAACTCAAAATATCTGTAACAGCATGGATTCCTATTTGTAGTCCCAGGGTTTATCTTGCAAATCATATATAAGTGTTCGAATGCCTAACAGTGCTAATATTGTGCTGTGCCCTGTTGCACCCCTTAAAGGATCTCATGGCATCCTGGATGAGAGTCACTGCTATACAGTTGAGCTAAGAAGAAAAAACTCTTTAGCCTGTCGGTGAAGATGCATGTAACCACTCGCAGCAAGGAAACAATATACTTTGACTATTCCAGTGTCCAGAATCCACAGCAGCTATCAAATCACGGTAGAATAGTCTGAATATGCCATGCTTCTAAAACATCACACCCCTCACACAACACCATGGCAATCATGAAGCCTAGGTAGCTGCATATTCTTTTGCAATATATATTAATAACTCTAGATAATAGAAATGAATGCGTGGAATTTAGAAGAGTACTTGGCGTGTTAGAGAGAAAACAAAGTAAAATATTAAATGGCAAGGGCTGGTTCTTGAGCCTTGCCAAGGACTCTCCAGGAAAAAGGTTTTATCACAGGGGCTATGACCTCACAGTGAAACTCTCTTAATACAAGCTACCAAAAAGAAGCTGCTGCTGCTGTTCTTGAGTTTTGGTCCAGATGGCCACAGGCTGCCTCCCTAGCAGGCCTGAAATTGCTTTGGCAATTTAGACAGGATAACAGAAAGGTAGGGCTGGAAGGGACTGCATGAAATCACCAGGTTGAAATTCATGGACTGAGGCAAGATCAAGTATACCTAGAACTCCCTTTATGGATGTTTGTCTCACCTGTTCTTAAAAAACCTCTATGTCCTTCTTAAGGAGCCTTCACAGGCCATCCCACTACCCTCCAGGTTAAAAAGCTGGGGTGGTTCTATCCTTCTTACGCAACTTAAAATCTTTTTCTGCAAGATGAGCTGATTTCTTGTATTTTCCCCTTGGCCATGGAGAAGAATTGATCACCATATAACACTTTTCATGCATCGGAAAACTGCTATGTCCCTTAGTTGTTTGGGGGTTACAGTGCCCAGTTGCTAAAATACTCTAGGGTGAATTTAATTAGGCCCCACAAACTTGAATACTTCTATCTGCTCTTTATCGTGCTATTTAGTAAAAGCTGCACTGTGTTTCAGTAAGTGGTTCTTTCAGCTTTCAGGATCTTTGTCAGCTGTAATTGAGGTTGGAGTAGGAATTATCAGAGACATATAACCCAATTACAATCCATTCTTGCCATAGGAGAATTGTAGCAGTTCATTCTAGATCAGTACTGAATTACCCATCTACAGTTATTCCTAATAAGGGGGAAGTGGCCACATAACATCTGGAACATTAACAGAACAAACATCTGTGCAAACAGAAATGTACATTTGGTTGCCAAGGTCACAGGAGAAATCCTAGCTTTTCAGGCTGTTTGTAATTTTAAAAAGAAATACATTAATTAAAAGTTAAAAGATCCTCAAACTCAGGTTGCCCTGTAGTAGTAGCATCTAAGAGAGAAAATGAAATTTACCATACCCTATAAATAAAAATATACATCTGCAAATCCTTAAAACTAGCCCCACGTTTGATATGCTTGCTTAGGAAAATCTACATGCAATTCATCGTAGGCTACTCTGCACCAGAGCAGCGGGAAATATTAACACTGGGGGATCCAAGTATGTTCTTCCCAAGTTGGATGCACCCATGCCCATAGGTACTGCTCAGGGATCATCCTTACACTTTTGTTCTCAAGCCCTTGATCTCAGCCCTACTTTGCAGAAGCCCTTCTTTCCTCTCTCAGGGTTCATTTTGACTTGTATTACATAATATCAATTTTACATGTTGTTAGTCAAATATTAGCTTTTAAAGAGATCTGTATTCCTGTGAAATTGTCAAAAATTTAGAATTTTAGACCCTTCATGCCCAAGAGGCAGATGAAATGCCTCTCCCCGCAGATATCCCCTTAGGGCTGGGCACAGACTTGGTGAACCAGGTGGCTGCCCAGGGTCTGGACAGAAATGGGATCTGTAACCGCCGGGCCTCAAACATCTTACCTTGGGCTTCCTTGCTCCGAGGGTTTGCTGATATCCAACTTGCCGTTGCAGGTAGCCTTCAGGTGGTCTCTCCACACGCTGCAGCCCGCCCCTTTGTTTCCTGCCACGACTTTGATCTTTCAGTGGGTGGGGCTTTGTGTAGCACAATTACTTTCTTCAGCTACCTGTGTCCTAAGTATCTTCTGTAAGGCTCCTCCTCCCCTACACCTCGTTCTTACCCTGCCCGGCAGATCTTGCTTATTTCTGTTGGTGCCTGCGTAGTCCCTCAGGCATGCCACTAACGAGCTCACCCTTCGCTCGCTCTCCCTATTGATACGCCTCAGCCCCTTCTGACCCGGGGTAACACAAAAGAAACAAAACTCCTTCAAACTTAACTACGGCTCACTGAGCCTAATGGGGAACATGCCTCACCCCTGTAAAACTCCCTAGTGGGGTCTGTGGTCCCGCCGCCCCTCAGCTTATCAACCAGGTCACTGCCTGTGACCTGGTCTGCTAGCCCTCTCTTCACGTGCGTGCTACCCGACACTCTTTGCCCAGTATATCCCGGAGCAACCCCCTCTCTGGGTTTTCTCTGACTTGCAGCTCTCTCTCTGAGTCTATCCTGGATTGCAGCCTTTCTTCTGGGTCTTCCCTGGCCCCTAGTCCTCTCTCTGGGTCTTCCTCGGGTCACTGGCCCCTCCGCATCGCCGAGGCTCTTAGCCCACTCTTCCCCGGCTCACACGCAGCAGCCGTGCTGTCCTCCGGCGTTGGTTCATCTCCAGGCTCTTTCACTTTTCTGCTCTGCACACTGGCGGTCGGCTCAGGTGTTTCACACCTCCAGCCAACTTCCCCGGCCCAGCGTTCTCCCAGCAGCCACATGCACGCCCTACTCCTCGCCGTGGTTGGCTCTTTAATCTCCACCGGCTGGTAATTGGTGATGACATCACCTGCCATCCGCAGCTGACTTGAAGCATCGTCCCGGCCGTGTGTGGGCTTTTCTGGCCGGCTGTGTTCCTCCTTGCAGCCTGCGGTGAGTAATTTGTTTGTTTCCTTTTCTTTTCCCTCCACTCTGCCCTCTGGCTCTGGCTCTGGGGCTCTCTCGCTGAGCTCGGGAGTTTCCTCAGCCTTCCTCCACCTGTGACAAGATCGAAAAATGGTAATTTAAAAATGATCATTCTCTCCGGTGAAGTGGAGCCCAATACTGAAAGTTCACTTAGGGCTGCCAGGTGTCTAGCTACCTGCTTCCCTTTGAACTTGCATGGGAAAGATCTGCCAGTCTGGAAATATTCTGTTCTGTCCTCCACTCCTGCCTGTACAAAAGGGGGTGTATTTTTCCAATCATGCAAACATCTACTCCACGTTTAATGAAGAACAACAAAGTTATAGATTTTGTGCAAGAAGGAATCAGAACTTGTGGCAGTGGTGATAGCTTTTCTTAGATCAACTAGATATTTGCACAAAAAAAAAATCTTTATTTTCCAGGTTTCAGGCACACTCGCTCTTCCTCAAGCACAAGAATGCAAAGATTGTGAAATGTCTCCTAAGCAGAAATGAAAATTCATCTTTCACAGGAGAGCTGAAGGTGTTGTAAGATCTCCTGGTTGGAATAGTTCATTGTGTGCAACTTAGGTTCAGATAAAAGTTATAACCATCTGTTTACTCGATGTTGTCTGGTGTGAAAAAGGATGTTGAATTATGTTTCCTTCTAGTTATGATGTTTCATATTTCACAGGAGGAAGGGATGATGGATCCTCTCCTGGGCAAGGAACTTCTCTTGTATTGAGGCAGCTTTGAGCTCTTGTGAACCATGCAGATTTAGCTGGAACAATAGGAAGGAGCCAGGCTTTTGTACAAGACAGCTTTTATTCATTTTTCCATAGATTTCATTGCAGTTTTGTATGAGTTTCACACAATGGTGCTATATAAATACATCATAGTAACAACATGAATGTCTAACATTCATTTACAAAGTTTGCATCTTCTTACATTTTTATCTTGATTTGGTCATTGTGAATTTTTCATGAAAACATTGTGACATCTAGTCAAGATTTTAAAAACTCTGTAATGTGAAGAAACATAGCCCTACACTGAGCTTAAGGTGATTTAGGGGTATAGAAGCACTACAGTATCAAGTTCTTTCAAAAGGTGCTTTGAATAATTTGATTAGACAACTGCTGAAAGAGAAATTAATCAATATTGGCTTCTCCTCAGCACTTCAATGCAAACAAAAGTTTCCCATAATAAATACTGATACACCAGTGTAAAAATAAATATTATAAATAACTTAAAAATAAATAGAATAAATAAATACAATAAATTAAATTATTAAAAATAGAAAAGTACTGATATCAGAAATTCAAGTATCAACAAATGCTTTCCATAAAGGTTTTAAATACTTCAGCTAGTATAAATGTAATTATTAAATATATAAACATTTTGTGGTCACAGACAGTTGAACATCACAGGATCAAGTCTTCTGATAGGCTGGGACTTTGGTACTTCATCCTTTGGAATTTGCAGTATTATCTCTTTTGAGAGCCACAGCTTGTCTGTTTTAAAACTTTCAAAAGTTCCTTAAGCTTTTCGCTAAATACAAAAAATGGTGTTTTTTCTTCTTCCGTATCACAATCAAGCTCTTCTTCCTTTAAAAATAAAAATAATAATTCAAACACAGAAGTTACTAAATCATAAGAATAAGGTTTATTCTTATTCTAAATCAATAATATGATTTTTGCGTTGCTGCTTAATCTTAACAACCATGCCGGGTAATAAATAAGGAGACACTTTTGCCTAGATCCGTGCGGCTGTGTGTGAGAAAATCCCCAAGAGGGCAGTAAACAACAACAGGTTAAACTGTGCTGGTGTGCCAGTCTAAGGGTTTGCTCCTCGCTAGCGCGGTTGAGTTTGTCCCTGTATCCCTTTCGATTTTTATACCTCTCTCTGCCTCTCCGTTCTAAGACGGTAAGAATCTCAACATCCTCAGGTCTGAATCTGCCCAGTCCTGATGTGTGTACGTAGTTGAGAATAGGAGCATTTTACTCCATTTATACCCAACTTTCGTTATGAGCTAAGCACAATTCTTATTCCCTCCCTACTTCCCGGTCTTTCTGGTGACTTAAAATGCTGTGCAGTTATGGGCTAGAGGCAGAGCCATCTCTCCAATTTTGTCGTGCCAAAGAGCAGAGTGGACAGGTTCACACTGGGGCGTGAGCTGACCCTATACTTGAGGGAGCAGCACTGGTAAGCTCTGGAGACCAGCCTATCCCTGCAGAGCTGATCATCAGGCAATACATTTTTGCCCCCTGTAGGCTATGGTAAATGACTGTATTTTAACCCTTAATGAGTAAAATGCATTACAGAAACAATAGAAATAAACTAAAACTAGATTAGATTATTCCCTGTCATCTATTCATCTGTTCAGAAAAAACCTGCTTGCTTTTAGTGTCTATAAGTTCGTGTATAGTGTTGTGATAGTTCATGCGTGTATACACACATACACACATACACGTACGGATAAGTGCGTGTGCGCACGCGCACACACAGACAAGCAAAAATAAAACAAAAAAACTTACATTATGGCGGGCGGACTTCTTTAGCTGCTTGTGAATTTCCTTCAGCTTCCCAGTAATGTCTTTTATCCATTCGTTAGGGGGTTTACTTTGTTCACTAATGTTGTTACTTTCCAGTGATTTAATATATTTACTCAAATGTTTAATGGCACATTCATCCTAGAATAAGAAATCAGAGTCACCACCAGTACTTTCAATATCTGTGTGATTGTACCATTGTCTCCTCAATCCCTCTCTGTAAATATACCAGTTGTACTCTCGTCTGTAAGAATAGTCCATGCTTCTTCACATCACTAGAATTCAGATGCCTGTTTCCAGATGTGATAACCCATTTATTTGCGCCTCTGACCATCTCCCTCCCAAAATAGAAAGACTAATAACACTGGCTAGAGGCAAGCATCATCAAGCTTTCTTACACAGCTTTTTTTGGTCTTAAACCACCTGAGAGTACTAACTGTTGACCTTCTCAATCGCAGTTCAGCAGAGGAAAGCTTCCTCTGTTGGGTTTAAGAGGGGTTGAGCCAAAGTAGAACTGGGCCCCCTAGCATAATTCTGAAGCCATTCATACAATTATTCAGTTAGGGTGAAATTTATCTCGTGGCAGAATGCCAGTAAAAGGCAAATGTACCATTTCTTCTATGTAGGATTTAATTTTGAAGGCAGAAGCATTTAATGGTACTTTCCAAAGGTTGAGTTTCATTTCTGAGGCTGCCTTTTGCCACTTTTCCAGGTGTACTCTAGTTGGCAGGAGTTCTCCACAGAATTAACTGAATAGTTACATTTATGTAAAATAGCTCTTCCCACTGAAGTCAATGGCATTTTTCATAGTACATGAAGTTAGGAAGTTGGATAAGTCTTAGCAGGATTGTGTCTCGTGGTATTATTTAGTGGAGGCAAGGGTGGCAGAGCTGGACTTTTAGATCATAAAGAATGTCCACTGAAAAAATGCCTCTTATATAGAAGGAAACCTTAATGCAAAAATGCATTAAACTTGGTATTTTGAGAAGAGACCAAAAAAAGAGAAAATTTCAGTTTCTTACCGAGTGTTCCTCTGGCCCTGCAAACTTTCCGTTTATCTGAAAAGGGATAAATCAAAGTTAGCAACATAAAGTGTAAAGAGGATAAAAAGATTAAATGGATCTCTTTTGAAAAAGCATAAGAACTAGCTTACCGTTTGTTTCGGAGCTTCTTCAATGCTTTGAATAGTTTCATCAATCAGAGAGGTCACTTTTGGTAGTGGGTGGCAAAGTGCTCCAACACTAAGCAAAATCAGAAACAGGGGCAGCATTGTGATAGTTCTGTGCTTCAGCTTCTTGAACTTCATAGGCTTGTCTCTCTCCTCTTATATACACAATGCTGAAGGAAATGATTAATAGGTCACTACCAACACGCTGGGAGGAATTACCTAGCTGCTTATCTGATTGAGTCTGCCTGCTTCGAAAGACAAAGTTACATTTTTCTATACAAATATGAGAACTCCTTTTTATCATATACCTATAAAAGAATGAAGCCTGATTTTTCATGTTTAAAATCTTAACTCTAGTTGTTAACTACCAGAAAGAGAAAAAGCCATAGAGATACATGGTAGTGTTACAGCAATCTAGCAATACAACTAGATTTTTTTAACCCTTTTCCACCTGTGCCAGTGCCATTGTACCATCCCATATTTTCCATAGGAAATTCCATGAATATTGCAATAACATTACTCATATTCAGACAAGTCCCAAGAAGCTAGCTCCAGCTTAATGCTGAACCAAGTTTGGTATTACCTCAATCAAGGTCTTAGACCTGAGCAGTAGCAAGTCCATTCTCTTCCATGGGATTACAGTATTTTTGCCACATGTTGTGTGTGTCATTGATTTTTAAGCAGAACTCCAAACTGAAGCATCACGGAGTCCCTTGCTCCATATACACTGCTCCTTTTTTGAGATTTTGGGGAAGTAGATTGTAATAGGGCCTGTGTACCCCTGAGGGAATGTGAGTGCCCCCTACTCCCCAGTTCTCCTTGGGCCACAGAGCAGAGAGGAATTACTCAGTGCTGGTCTTACTTTTTCCTGATTAGATTAAACGAGGCAGTACAAAGGAGACAGGAAGGAGACTACGTCCTTTCTACCCAGGCAGAAAATGACCCCCGTTCTCTCTGAGAAAATATTTTGTTTTCTTAAACTCTGTTTGTTTAACTTAAGTGTTCATGATTGTACCTTGAGAGTACTACATGAACTACATTTTCCTAACTCAAGACGAATCAGCCCATGGGTTTGAATTTCTGTGCTGGGAGAGCCACGTGAAGTTAATTTCTGCAGGTAAGAAATCCAACCTCAATTATGTTTGCCAGGTCTTCTCTGGAACCATTAGCCACAGCCATTTAACAATGAACTCTCTAATCTCTTTTTAACATAATTCTTTTAAAACATATTTGTTCTGACTTTGACATGAGTCAGGAAGTATTGTAACACAGGTAAATAATCATCTCCCATGACAGGGCAACAGGTGTTTGGAATAATGAATTTATTCATTCGGTATCTTAACATGTAGAAATGTTATTCCAAGTATGTTCCTCTGTATATTTTCCTTGCTTCCCTAAGTCCCAATTATTTATATGGTTTCATAATGTCATTGTTTTCCCAATAATGGACAGCTAAAACCATCCCTTGCAGAAATGTACCATTCCTGAATTCATCTGAATAAAACACGTTTCAAATAGTCGTATTTTTATGCATTAAATTAATAGCGTAACTTTTGTTGAGATCGCATGGAACCATTTTTTTTGCCTGGTAGAAGCAGTAGAAATTTCAGAACTGTTGCTAATGTCCAATTGAGGGGCTGTACGATTTTTGTACAATTTTGAGTTGGCTAAAGAAATTAGAATAATCTTTTGGTGCTAAATCAGAATAGAATAAAAGACCCAGCATGAGCAATGGAGAGATTCATGGCTGGGGAAACCAGAGCTATTAATTTACAGCAGCCTGTAGTTCAGTCACTTTTCTTTTTGCCACTTGGTGACATGCTTGTAGATTCTTAGATTGTACCTACGGAAAAACAGAGAGCGATAAAAATCAGTGGTGTCAAGGAGCTTGTATATGCATGCATACGTGTTAGCTACTTAGCCTCCAAGGGTACTGACTCATTTGCAATTCATATATTCAAAAATGAAATCATTCTGACGATACTTTCTTACCTCTTGATAGGTGGATCGTGGACAATAAAAAACTATAGGATGGAATTTCCCATGAGCGCACATGCTAAAACTTTATGCTATTCCTTGCAACTCTACTTTTACTAGAGAAAGCAGGAGAGGATTAAGATTATTTCACAGAATTATAGAAATTAGGGTTGGAAGGGACCTCAGGAGGTCATCTAGTCCAATTCTTTGCTCAAGCAGGACTAGCCCCAGCTACATCATTCCAGCCAAAGTTTTATCTACCTGGGTCTTAAAAACCTCCAAGGATGGAGATTCCACCACCTCTCTGGGTTAATTAAAAACATCTGCATTATATTTTTAGTTGGGTGTATCATCATCCAAAAGATCTCTTCCAATTTACTTATAGCATCATCCCAGATTTAATTATGAGGGCTAAAAGTGTCTGATATGGAAATACATTAAATGATCAGACACAATCTTAACAAGTAGGAATTAACTTTAAAAATCAACAGGGCGGACCTCGCCATTCTGTAGAAGATCTTTCTCTGTCATGCATTTAGCGTTTCCTGCACTGAGGAACTTCTCAGTGAACTGTTATAGTATCTTTTAAAATGTAACGTAACCTAAATACTGCTGCTTCAGGTATCTGCAATATCCATTATAGATCTGTAGTTGGAGTTGGAAATGCATAGCTCCATAATCATTGTAGAGTACTTGGATTATACCAGTGTACATTTCTTCCTGTGTATTAATAATATACTTTAAAAATCCTTTTGATTATTATGTCATTACTGTGTAGTTTCACGATACGTTTTAACACTGACAAGCCTTATAAGGACAAACTACCGGTGTGGGTAGAGACCCTGAACGTAGTTTAGGCAAAACACTGAAGTCCTATTTTGAGGATTTAAGTGTGTTCTCAGCAGTACACAGTCAAAAATCTCATCCTGGAAGGCATCTCCTGAGCTAACAAGTCCAGACCCCTGTTATTGGTGGAAGCTATGTCACATAAGTGTTTGAGCTCTGTCTTAAAACTAGTTAAAACTAAAACTGGTTAGTTTTATTTTGTTCTCCCCAGTTGTATTGGGAAGGTTCTCAGAACACTGCTACTTTGATGTCAGAGGTCATGGTTTTAAAAATTTCCGGTTTAAGTTAAATGTATCCATAGATAGTTTCTTTGTTGTGTCAACACAACATTGTCTTTTAACTGAAGTAGTTCTTATTTTTGGATTGCAATGCAAAGTAAATGTATTCTGTAGTCAGGAACGGACTGGATGCTTGCAGAAAGAGTTATTACAGCCCCATAGCATTAGGTGATGAGTAGGCAGTTTGCATTAACTCAGCAATCAAAGACAGCCTGTGTGCTTGATTGGGCCCAAGGAGCCCTATCATCTGGCCTGAAATGCTGCTTGTGGATGGATCCACATGCCACATTTGGTGCATGCTTTATTAACCCCATGCCCTGCTTTAATCAAAGGGCTACACCAGAACAAAATGAAGCAAACACAAGCCATGTTCTACATAATAACTTAAGGTGTAATAAAGTTACTATACATTTTTTTCAATGCATGGTTTTACCCTCCATTCAAGTGATTGACTAGGTAGTATCAGGTAGTCACTGGGTACAGGTACTTACCCTTGCGTCCGGTTGACATTCACTGGATTTCACTGGTGTTCCCTGGGGTGCTGCAGCCTGGGGTCAGTCTAGGTGGGGCTCTTGCTCTCTATCTTCCAGCAAAGGGTTTCTTTGCATCTTCGGGACCCAACTAGGCACTTATCCTGCTCCTGGGGTGTCAGTTTTGGGCTGAGCACTCCCAGCATCTGTCCTGGCTGCCATTAACCTTCCTTGCCTTCTCCCTCTCCCTGGCTCTGTCCACAGCCCCCGGCTATTGCCCCGGCCACGGATTCGCACCAATCCACCTCACCCGCCAAGGTAATAAAACTGGGCTCGGGCGAACCGGGAGCTCCTGCCGCAGTGTGGAGGTTTTGTTCTGGTGGGGTCCCAGCTCCTGGTTGGGGAAACACCCTAGGCGAGTACCGTTCTGTTCCTCACAGGTTGCAGCACAAGTGTGTGTCATATATCTGCTCCACTTGCCTTCTCTCGTAAGAACCCATTCCTCTGCTCATCCTAGTAGTCTTGTATTGCAACTGTTCCACTCGGAAATCTTCTTTCTTGAACTTCAATGACCAGAATTGTTCACAATATTAGACCAGGTCTCACCAATGTCTCTACTGGTCAGGTTTTTTCCTATGCCTATGAGGAAACCACCAATACGTCAAAGCATTATGGTTTCCAAGAAGCAAGTAATTGATCTGCATGTCATTCAGATAAATTAATAAAAAGCTTTTTAAAAACATAATGATCAGAATTACTTCAGTTCAGTTAAAATAAACAAGACCTCTCATACAGATTTATAACTTTTCTCCACAAACGAGGAATGTTTCCTTTCAACTCTAATCTCTCTGGGCAGCATGCTATTTCTTTTGGCAGGTGGTCTTCTGGGCATGACCGTCTGGCTGAAAGTGAGAGATCTTTTGGAAAAAACTGTATAAAAGGCCTGGGATCTGCAACATGGAACAGTTACTGGCATAAGAGGATCTTTTAAAAATAAATACTCCCTCCATGGGTTTTATTAATTACTCATACAATAGATATTTTTTATTGTGAGTCACAGCTCTTGCCTTCTTCATAGAGCAGAGAAATATGCAATAAAAACCAAAGAAGGAAACAATAGTTTAAACAGAGGCTAATCCACTCTGTATACACTACGTTTCCAAGCCACCTGTTTTTATCTGTCTTTATTTCTCTTCTCTCCCCCACTCACGTCTGCCTGTCATGCATGAGGTCCTTAAAGCATGAAGATCCATTAGGCCTGTCATGGTGGATGTAGTCTTTCTGGAATTTAGGAAGGCCTTTGACACTGTCTCTCACCCCATTCTCATTAAGAAATTAAGCGATCATAGCATCGATGCCTACACAGTCAGATGGGTTGCAAATTGGCTGGAGGGCCACACCCAGAGAATGGTGGTGGATGGGTCTTTTTCGACCTGGAGGGATGTGGGCAGTGGGGTGCCCCAGGGCTCGGTCCTCGAGCCTACGCTGTTCAACATCTTCATCAGTGACCTGGACGAGGGGGTGAAAAGAACCTTGTACAAATTTGTGGATGACACTAAGATGTAAGGAGAAGTGAGTATGCTGGAGGACAGGGACAGGCTACAACTAGATCTGAACAGGTTACAGAATTGGGTGATTGAGAACAGGATGGGTTTCAATACAGGCAAGTGCAAGGTTGATTGATGTCATATATCTTGACTTCAAAAAAGCCTTCGATCTGGTATCCCCTGATCACCTCTCGGTGAAACTGGCCAATTGTCACCTTGGGTCCACCACGATCCACTGGCTGGAAAATTGTCTCTGTGGTCGGACCCAGAGGGTAGTAATTGATGGAAGTTACTCATCATGGTGCTGTGACCAGTGGGGTCCCTCAAGGCTCTGTCCTTGGACCCATATTGTTCAACATCTTCATTAATGATGTGGACACTGGAGTCAGAATTGGACTGGCCAAGTTCGCCGATGACACCAAACTTTGGGGCAAAGCATACACACCAGAAGACAGGTGGATGATCCAGGCTGACCTGGACAGGCTCAACAAGTGGGCAGACGAGAATCTGATGGTGTTCAACACCGATAAATGCAAGGTTCTCCACCTTGGGAAGAAAAACCCGCAGCATCCTTATAGGCTTGGCAGTGCTACGCTGGCT
>JAGPOW010003447.1:25593551-25616246 GCA_030014935.1 Caiman crocodilus
CCTATGCCATGAGGCAGCTGCTATGTGGGTGCCAGACAGGGAGGGAGAGGGGGTGGCGAGCCCTATTGCCCCCACTATGCCCTGTGCTGTGCAAGGGGGCTCTGCCAAATCCAAATGGAATACTTCCCTATTCTCACAGGCCTAGTAATTTCTGATATTTCTAAAACCCCTGAGAATAAAACAGAAAGTTCCTCCTATGCTATCGCACCAATTGTCAGAGGGTTCATCAGCAAAACTGAAGCTTTTGGATCCAGGGCCAGACTCTTGTTGCTAGAGTTATTAAGATTATAAAAAGTGCTGGTAGGTTGTCATCCCATGTGTGAACCAGTATGGGAAGGGAATGAGATGCACTTTTCTTGTGGGTTCCACAAATATTAGCTAAAATCAGAAGAATGATGAGACTCAAAAATCATGGGTTCCATTACCATCATATGGAGGAAATTGTGCTCTAGTGTCTACCAACCAGAGATGTGGGTTTTCTGGAAAATTTTCCAGTGCCCAAAATAGAGTGTGATCTAATTTAGCATGTGATCTAATTTAGCATGTTTACTTGACTTATATTTAGTAAGTAAAACTAAAAAAGTATCCCATATTAATTTTATCTGTCAATAGCCCCAAGTATTTGAACTGAAATATTTGATTAGGAGAAAAATTAAATACAACACACTTAATGTGGTTTAAGTGTTATATTCAAACAAATTCAAAGCTTTATGTGAAAAGAAATTATTTTTATTGGAATACTTGTAAAAATGTAAAAGACACAAAAGCATGTACTACCCTTACATTGTTTGTTTAAATTTAAGAAAAAGTGAAGGCAATGAAAAATGTTGACACGCTAATTTTAGCACACCCAAAGAACTGTGCATGATATGCTGTGGCTGTGCACTCATCTACTTCAACAGAATTCAACTCTTCCATTGAGGTCATTGCGGCACGTCCAGTTTTGCTGTCACTATCTGTAGCATCATTTGCACTGCTTATTAATTCCATTTCAGAGTCAGATTGAGGCAAATGTGATTTAGAACTGCTTGAACCACACACTTTTTCACTAAAGGAAGGTTTTATCAATGAGTCTATGGGTAAGGGCAACTTATCATCACACTGCATCTTCTTTACTAATTGTGCTTCTGACTGACTCCCCAAATGCAAGAGATTTTGAGAAATAGAAGCAAATCTGTTTTGAGAAATAGAAACAAACCATACCAGGAAAGGAATCCTCTCATACTGTAGAGATCCAGTAGTGGCTCCCAGACTGCAAATGTTGTCCCTGCAATCAGCAAAGCAAGAATGGTTGAGAGTCAGCAAGCCTAGGTAGGGTTTCTATGTCTCAGCAATCACTAGCTGCTCTACCTTTGAGACTATGAAAGCTAAGCTGCATGGCTTGGGGACCTAGAGAGCAGCAGAAAGGTGGTTGTCATGGTGCACCCTGCTCCTAGTGAGAGGAAAACTGCTGGGGAAAAGCCCCAGCAGAGGTAATGAGCACAGCTGAGGATTGCCAAGGCAACAAATGAGTGTCAGCTGACCCTAAGGGGCAGGGCCTGGCTCCTTTAAAGCCCAGAGCCAGAGTCAGGCTGGCAGTTCTCTGCCAGCAGCCAGCGGGGTGGGAGCTCTGGGAGTCAGGAAATGTGAGTGTAGCTCACAGGGAGCTCAGAGACTGGAGCAAGGATATTTTTGGTATAGCCGGGAGGCTTAGGTTGTTATGGCCACGTGCCTTTTGTTTGAGTTACAGCCGGAGGCTTGTGTTTTGTTTTGTTAGCAATTGTTTACACTGGTGGTTCAGGCAAGGCTGGAGGAGGCCTTGTAAGGGAGCCACGGGGTGTGGGGCCCTAGTGCCTGGAAGGACGTGACCTAGTGCTAGCGAAGGCACACTAGCCTCATAAGGGGACCCCAGCAGTGGGGGAGCCCCAGTGCCACTTTGGGTGCAGCAAGCCCCAGAGAGGGGGCAACCTTCAAAGAAGCCCAGTGGGGCCCAGCTAGTGCCAGTGAGGGTGTGACACAGGGTGCGGAGACCCCAAGCCCTAGCGGGGGGCGGCATTGAGGAAGCTCTAGTGGAGGGGCGGCATTAAGGAGCCCAAGAAGGGGTAGGTCAAGCCGGTAAGGCTAGCGTGGCATTAGACCCCAGCCAGAGGCTGGCTGCTGCGGTGGATCCCGGGTGAGACAGGGGTTAGCAGCAGAGCGCCTCCTAGATAAGGTGCTGCGGTGGTCCCCGATCCCAAAAGGGGATAGCAGCACGGAACGCTGGCATAAAGAGGGTAGCCGTGCAGTGGGCTCACAAAACCAGAGGCTCGGCAGGAAGTCTGGAAGCGGGCTAGATTATCTTACAGTAAGCCCACGAGGGGCCATTTTGAGTCAGGAGCCCTAAGGGAGGGGCACTATCATAGAGGGCCTGAGAGCGGGTGAGCACGATTTGACACTCCAATGTCCAGGACCTCAGCGAGGCTTGGGGCGTGGTATTAGGGGTTGGTTGGAGCCATGCGAGGCCCTAAGGTCAGGGTTCCTGGAAGGCACCCAGCACACAAGGAGACACCCCGGTGGGGGTTGGGAGGTCACAGGGACAGAGGTCCCCAATACACCGTGCCCAGGGCAGTATAAAGGCAGCCTCCCAATATATACCTTTAACATCAAAGATGTGGAGGCGAGAATTTGAAGGTTCCTTGGGCCGGACTTGGCATGGGTAGAGGGCCTTCAGGAGATCACGGCCCTCCTGTAGGACCCCGCCGTGACAGAGGTGGCATGCAAAAGTCTCTTTAAACCAATCAGTCAGCCCACCCTGACCTACACGGTGTGTCCCGTGGCTGCACTCAAGGTGGCAGGGGGAGCCATAGGCCATATTCCAAACGTTGTACTTGAAAGAAGTCTTTTGGAGATGAGCAGTTCCCCTTCAGCATATTCTCTGCCTGGTGAACCAGGGATCCTGGTTTTCGCTGATTTAAAGAAAAATCTCAAATTCTGGTTAAAAGCCCCTGAAGGTCCCTACTGGTGCCCTTCAATCCCCACGCATGACTCTACATCACCCCTCAGTCCTGCTTCAGGGGGCCCAGCTGCCAGACGTACAGGCCCAGGACCCGGGTCTGCAGCGCCTTGCCCCCTGCAGCAGTGCCTAAGCTTTGGCTGCCACGTGTGGGAGGTAGTGACTGCTGAGGTGGAGCAGAGCGCAGAGCTCCCCTTCCCCCACAGGCATAAAGGCTGGAGTGGAGCCCATGTGGGGATGTGGATGTAGGCTGTCTACTGCAGGCTTGGGGCTCCCTGCCCTGCTGCCCTTCCCCTGAGAACTCTACAGTCCAGCAGGCAGTACTCAGGGCAGAGTGGGGTCAGGTGGGGAAGCTCAGTGCCACTGCCACAAGCCCCACATCACTACCATGATGAGGCACCCCCTGCCCATCCTGCAGCAGCAAGGGGTACAACTCATTGAGCTTCCCCACCTGGCTCTGCCCTGTCACACCGGCTCTCACCCACTGAGCCATGGGGAGGGCAGCATGGTAGGGAGCCCCGAGCCTCCCCCCCCCACAAATTCGGGGGGCAAGTGCCCCTCCCCATGCTCCTCATCATTATCTCTGGCGAAGGGGGGCCCGATACTAAAAGTTTGCCCAGGGCCGCCAGGAGTCTAGGCAAGGTGCTACAGCCTTAGTCTATGAATCAATCGCCTTTGACAGCAGGAACATCCTGAGTGCTTGCTTCTGAGATTACCTGTCTTATCACTACACGGGTTTGTCACCGTCACGTTCTCTGTCTGCGCCATTTTGAATATATCCAGACTTTGTGGAGATCAAACTTTCCAAGTCTGTTTACTTCAAGTTCGGCACATATTTAGATGCAGTCTGATTCCATAGGTAAATGACCTATGAAGTATAGGACATAAGAAAAAAAAAAATATATATATATATATGACATAAGAAGTATTCTTTCTGGTAACGCATTCCAGATCTGTGTACTGTTCACACTAGCAACGGGACTAATGGAAGAAGGGAGACAGTGACTCAGTAGGAATGAGAAGGCAAGCTGAAGAGTTGGCAACAGAGATGTAGGGCGGAAAGTTTTCCAAACCAGAAAAAATTCCGGGAAATATCCCAGGGCTTTATTTGTCTGTGGGAAACTTCCCATTTCTAAAAATTCGTTGTTTCATAAATTTCATTAGTAACAATGAATGGATGCCAATACAGTATTCGGCATGCTTGGCAGTTTCATAGTTATAATTAATGTTTTTCAGGTGTTTATCCCTAGGAAGTGTGTGAGAGAGTGCATATATGTTTACTCATTTGTAAACAGGAGGGTAAATGCACTTGCATGATAATCCAAACCAAACATCAAGTTGTGCGGCTGAAATCAGAACAACACGAAGACACTGCTGAGTGAGTGACGGGGGAGTGAGGGGCACCAGCAGGGCTGTGGGTGGGGGGTGAGGGGCAATAGCAGGGGCAGGGCATAACAGATCAGGGCTGCTCAGCACCACAAAGCCACGGGGACTGGAGGGACAGCCACAGCTGGACCTGTGTCCTGGTGAGTGAAGCGGGTTACAGGGGTCTCTGATTTTCCATGATAAAAACCCCAAAAATCAAACACCAAAATGTATAGGTTTTTATAATGCATTTTATTATAGTGATTGAGGCACTGGTAGGCTTCCAAATTGCTTTAACTGGTATCTCTCTATATAGTGGCATTTCATTTTAAACACAGAAAAACATGGAGTTGGGGTTTTTTAATCAGAATTTGAGACATTTTTATCAGAGAAAACCAGGTTCCTTGGTTCAGAGGATATGCTGGAGGGTAACTGTTCATCTCCCAAAGACTTATCTTTCAAGTACAGTGCTTGGCATCTGGCCTCCAGCTCCTCCCGCCACCTCGAGTGCAGCCAGGGGATGCACAGTGCAGGTCGGAGTGGGCTGACTGGTAGGTGGTATACAAAAATACCTTTAAACCACTTTGGGTTTGTGTTCAGTCATAAATATGTGCATATACTGGAGAAACCTTAATAATTACTCAGAATTTGCTGGCCAGCTACTTATTTTGGCAGAGATGCTTTTTAGATTACTTTTCAACCACATATGTCAATTAGAAACTCCCTTTCCCTTGTCGGACCCAAAGGGCATGGCTACACACTCATTAATGCACTTTAGTTAATATGCATTAAGTTTAGTATCTCCATTGTGAGGTACTAGAAAAAGACATATTAGCTTAATTTAACGAGCATTAGCTAAAGAGCACTTTGTGACACTTTAGTGCACATTAAAATATATTATTATATTTAAATAAAATAATATAAAATATAATAAAATATAATATAAAATATTATATTAAAATATATTAATATATTAATGCACCAATGCCAACATGCCCAGCAGTTCAATCCCAGTATCCTCCTCCGTGAAACACTTGACATTTATTCCCATGTCAGGCTTTGTTTCTAACCCCAGCTCTCCTGTCTTTCTCTGAATTGACAAATCAGTGGCCTAGAAAACAATTTGTTCTGTCAGGCTTTTCTTGATATCCAGGGAAATCATTTGTTGCTTTGAGCCCCTGCATAGACACAGAATTTGGTTTAGGCAGAGAGTTTAAAATGTGCATCTTGTGTAATTCACATTAACAGGTTACCATTGTTCTACTAGTAATTGGTCAAAAATGGGATAGTGTAGCAGGCGTGAGGAAAAAATGGGGAAAAACCCAAAAGCTTGCCCAATAACATAATTAATTACCCACTTTTCACCCAGAGCCTTAGCACCCAGAACACTGCACTCACACCTGGCATCCTAGCGCTCCTCTTACGAGTTGCTGCAAGTGCTGTAAGCAGGTAACACGGCAGTTTGTAGTCAGAGTACTGAGGCAGAGAGCTCCTTCCTAATGACAAATTCACCTGACATCAAGCACTGTGTTGAGATTCCAGCTGTAAATGAGCTCTAAATTAAGCCATCAGCTGAAGGAAAATGAAATTACTACTTTCGTGTTTGGTGGCACGCACTATAGAGTCTCCAAATGAGTTTTAATCAAAGTCTCTCTGAAGTTCTCAAGGTGCCTATATGCTATGAGGGTAATTTCACTTTCTAGATTTGCCATGCTATTTTTATGAGACCCATTTCTCTTTTACTCATTTTTCAATGGCCAGAACCAGCTGCCAGGATTTTTTTCAATGCTTATTGTATTCATTTTCCACAGCACAATGAAAACAGCTACGCCCAGTGCCGTGGTCCACATTTTCCATTAATTATTTACGAGGCTGAAAGGCAGATGGAAGTACAGTGTATAAGGCATGACTCGCAAAATAGAGACAGAATAGGTTCAGTATCTTTGACAAATGAAAATGGCAATTTTCCACTATGGGAAAAATGACCAAAAATGCCCTATGTTGATCACCTAATGAGCTATATATTTCAGAATCTGAATTTATTGGTTTACTAAGTTAGGGGTATTGGAGCCTAAATTTCAAGTATCTGTGATCTCATGGAAAAAGCACAGACTTTTGCGCTTTCACATTTACAGACTTCTTCCATCGCTAAACTATAATCAAGTAATGTGTTAGATTTCTTTTCCTGAAGCAATCTGAAACACTAACAGATAAACCCCATGACCAGAATCCTTTTTTGGTATGTGAAGGAAATCTTATCCTATTCCATATCATTGGGTACTGCACACAATTATATGCATCACAAAAGTCTTTAACTAAGGCCATGCCTACTTGACAAGCTTCCTGTGTCCATCAGCGGTGCCTTCAGACACAGTATGTGGGCTTCCACATACTCTAGAGGATATGTGTAAGTTGGTAGTTCTCAACCTTTCATGACTCATGGCACCCATTAAGTTTTTGCTCTTAATTTTTGTAGTAAAAAAAAAAAAGATAAATAACAACAAGAATAGAGGGATTCTACTGTTGCAAAGAACCCAGGAAAATCCTAGAATCATAGAAAATGCGGATTGGAAGGGACCTCAGGCGGTCATCTAATTCAAAGCAGGACCAGCCCCAACTAGATCGTCCCAGCTAAAGCTTTGTCAAGCCGGGTTTTGAAAACTCCCATGGATGGAGATGCCACCACCTCTCTGGGTAACCTGTTCCAGTGCTTTACTACCCTCCTCATGATAAAATTCTTCCAAATATCTAACCTAAACTTCCCTGGCTGCAACTCAAGACCGTTGCGCCTTGTTCTGCCATCTGTCACCACTGAGAACAGCCCAGCTCCATGCTCTTACACACTCCCCTTCAGGTAGTTGAAGGCTGCTATTAAATTCCCCCTCAGTCTTCTCTTCTCTAGAATAAATAAGTCCAGTTCCCTCCGTCTTTCCTCAGAAGTCATGTCCCCCAGCTCCTGAACCATTTCTGCTGCCCTTCACTGGACTTTCTCCAATCTGTCCACATCCTTTCTGTAGTGGGAGGCCCAAAACGGCACAGTACTCCAGATGTGGCCTCACCCGTGCTGCACAGAGGGGAAGAATCACGTCCTGGACCTCCTGGCAACACGCCTACTGATGCAGCCCAGGATGTTGTTAGTCTTCTTGGCAACAAGACCATAGTGTTGATTCATATCCAGTTTATTATCCACTGTAACCCCCAGGTCCTTTTCTGCTGCAATAGGCCAGGATATTTTTAACACTATGGATTCTGATGTGAAAACTCTGGGCTTTTCTTATAAATCATGCTTGCACATCTAAAAGTGCTAATATTGTGCAGCATCCTTGCAAGGATGCCAGGGCCCCCTGGTTGAGAATCGCTGATCTAGGTGGCTTCCTTCCTGACTCCAAATTTGCCGCTGACAAAATAACCCCCAGTGTCATACTCGGACTCCCCAAAAGCTGCAGTGGAAGGAGACATTCAGGCCTGCTTTTTATTATTCAGGGTAACTCCTGAGCTGTCTGCTCTGTTTGCTTGTATGCCAGCAAAAGCAAATGCACAGGGCTTCTTTTGTTGGCAATAAACTCAGTTGGGGTGGAAGATATAAAAGGGATGATGCTCTTACTCTTTAGACTTTGTAAAATCCTTTGGCTTGTGCAACTCTGTGTTTTATTGTTAATCCGTATTCTAACCCAGAAAAGACCGCATTCAGTACAGAAGGGAACTTCTCTATGATTAAAGAACATGCTGCGTTTGGGTCTCTGTATTCTTGTGTGCACTTATGGTGTTCAAATTATAAGAGGCTTTTAAAAACTAAAGTGCAGGGGCAAATCTTCCTACCGGGATTTCCAAGTAGCAAGAAAACCCCCAGGAAAAAAAGTGGCACAAAACATGTGAAAATAGTGTGTGCTGGAGCAAACGCTGGGATTGGGGAGCAGACAGCTCTGGGCTGGCTGCTCCCCTTTCGCTACATGTTACCCCCCAGGTGGCAAGGTGAATCGGCATAGGGGCTACCTGCTGGCTAGCCCTGCAAATTTGTGCTGTTACTATTTCTGCCGCTGCAAGCACATGCCCCTGCTCATATGAACATGACCAATGAGACCACTTACTTTTAAAACACTCTGCAGATGTGTTTTTAGGTTTCTAGTGACTGGAAGGCTATCTCTACATGGCAGAGAGACGTGAGATGCTTCAGTTAGCAGAAGATGTGTAGCCATGTTAGTAAGTTGCTCTGCCTGGGCTTAATAACCCTGCTGAGAAGCAGGGTCTACTGGCTTGAGTCGAGGGCTGCACTGCTTCTGTTTCCCAAGCTAGCTCATTTAGAGCTGTCGGGTGTCTCCAGACATCACGAAATCATGCTGTGTCACCATAACCAAAATGCTGTGATCACATCTGTCTCTCTGTGGTCCTTGCTAGCAGCTCAAATTGCTCCCTTCCTGTCCCAAAACTTGGGGCTGTCCTAGGTCACACAGCCTTGAGGGCCCTCAGCTGATGCTTCTGTCAGAGTAGAGGAGCTAAAATATTCATCGTTTACATGAAGGACAGTAGTACCCGATTCACTTGTCATGTTCCAGCTAACAGTGTTTATAAGCATACTATAATTTTGTTGTTAAAATACAGTATTTAGGGATTAACTGAATATATTTTGTTTTAAAAGTAACTGCTTGGCTCCGGCCAATTTTGGTTTGTTTTTTGAGTTCTGGCTGTATGAGTGCAGTCAGACCAGATTCCAAAGATCCGCATCATAGTTTACTCCATAACACACCTACCTATTTGCCTAAAGCAAGGGAAAGTCAGGAGTACATTTTAAAATTCCCAATAACACATTAAGGGAAGATCATACCTTAAGTGTCAAAGTTTAACTACCTTTTATTTCTGCTTTGGTTATAATACCCTCCAGGAAGCAGTGAAATGTACTTTAACTTTCTTACTAATTTTATGCATATTCATTTGATAAGTATCAGTTTTCCCTCCTTACTCAGTACTCACGCCGCATCTGTATATAGACATCTATGTATAGACCAGCTTGGTTCCATATTACCACTTCCTCCTTCTGAACATAAGCATCATCAGTTGATCTATATTAATACTATAGATCTGTGGAACAGGTTTACCTAACTCTCTGGAATCTGTAGAATAATTTAAATTGCATCATTTTTAGGCCCTTTATAGTGAGGTCTTGATACATATACTTAATGAGTTTTTAATTTCACCCATATTTCCCAACAGCCAACAAATCTAACTGCCCTTCAAACTCTCATAATACTTAGTTGTTTGGGATTTCAACCTAACTCATTCCTTGGGTTCCTTCAGTCAAACTGTTCTTTTGTTCCTATGACATCCTGTGGTTGAGCCCAGTGCTCCTTAATGCTGCCACTGTCAAAATCCAAATGTCATACTATCTTTAAACAAAAATGATGCATATCACTCGATCTGCATCTGGCTCTGCTCCATTTACAGTGTTGTCAACAACACAAACTAGAAAAGACACTGCTAGCCAAGAATTTAATAGCTCAGTGATCAGTTCCAAGATGAAAATACACGTGTTCTTGTTCAAAACTCCACCTCAGTACAATCTAAGTATATTCTCTCCAGAATAAATGTGAATATTTGTGTAATAGACAATCATGTCAAATAATACACGCAACTTTGCATTTTGCAGCCCCTAGGGCACTAGTCCAAATCCCTTTGAAGACAATAAATTCTCACGGACTTCCCTGAGTTTTTGCTCAGTCCCCATGTGTTATTATCATAATGCCATCCCCTAGCACCAGATGGCACTGCACTCAAGTTTAGGGAGCCAGAATGAAAAGATTCATCAAGAATAAAACAAACCAGAAAGCTTGTTCTCATGCTGCAACCACATACTACTGTTGAGCCTGCCTCAGCAATGGATTAGCAGAATTTCAACCTGATAGAATCTCAGCCTGCCGCTAGACTGAGGAAATGGTAATTTATTTCTATTTTTAAAATCTACCTGTGTTCTCCACTCCCCTTCTATGCTTTAAACTAATACAATCAACAATTGCACCAAGTCAGTAAAAGCCAAACATCCCTCTGATCGCAATTTGCTGCCATGCCATGCATCCTTCTGTTATACCACAGTGAACGAATAAATACATCCCAGTCCACCTGCTGACTGATCTCTCTTCATCTACTGATGAAGAGGAGAGAACAGACCTAAGTATTAGCTGTGTCCTTGGTAGGTGCTACTTAAATTCTCACTTCAGTAACTGAGTCCAAAATAATGGAGGAATATACTAGGGAGTCACTTTCAACAGGGGTTAATGAAACTTTTGTTAATACTGATATGAGTTTTACATAGGCACCAGGACAAACTGTACCCCAACAGCTATATTAACTGGAAAAAACTAAATGTTTTAGCTAATTTTTTCTCATTTTCAAGTTTACTATACTTACATATATATTCCTCAGGTTTTCACAGCAGATCCAATTAAAATGGACTGTTTTGCTCAACTCAGGAGTACTCTACGTAACGTGACTTTTGGGACTCTTGTTTTAACAAAGCTAACAATCTTTTAAACTCTGGTTAATTGTTGTGCACAGTATTTTCATCCATTACAGACATGAGCATGTTCAAATAGTTTTAGATCAGGTAAGGTAAGAAGAAATACAGTGTCTGAAAACACATTAAAATCGTAATCTCCACGGCTTTTCTCATATAAAACAAGACACTTCTGGATATTGTACAAGGAAAACTATAGCTAAAGAAACATGCTTCAATGTAAAATGTCAATGTTAATTTTAGGAAAAAGGAAACAAATGGATCAAAAGCTCATTTTCAATGGATGATAGGCCCACAAACGTTTTTTGAGTATGAAAGAGTATGAAATCTCATGTATGTAAAATGATAAAATAAATCTCTTTTAATACAAATGAAATGATTACATAACCCATCATTTTCCTTATGTATTTTGGGGTCATTTGGGCTAGGTACAAACATTCAAAAAGCCCACGGTGGACTCGATCTAAGTTACGCAGTTTTCTGTAAGTGGCTTAGTTTAGTCCGGTAGTGAGCAGAACACACACTTGCCCTTTCGGGTGGGGCAAACCTTAGACCAGGTTCCACCATTTTTAAACTAGTCTCTGTGTGCCAGACTTCTGTGTTGTTATGGTATAGACCCGTTTTGTGTGCCAAACATCTGGTCTGTTACGGGTATAGACTGGTTTTCTGATCTCTGACACCCGTAAAAGCATGATGTCTATACTTGGCTTTGGTAAGTTATGTAAGCAGAGTGCATAATTAATCAGAGAAAAGAGATAAAAGAAAGAAGGAAATAGATGCCTAAAGACAGAAATAACTTCTTTATCCGGTGAAATGTGGGGACTAATTATGACACTCCACGGAGTGAGGAGAATTAATTTAGAGCATTATGCTCAGAATGAGCGTTCTTACGTAACGTGTTCTGTTCTCTTGGATCCAGAGGACACTGCCTGAAGTGGAAAGATTTTCACTGGTTTCTAGAAGCACTGAATTGAGCGCTGAGACAGGATCGTGATCTTTCTGTGGCATAGGAAATTTTAAATATTATTATTGCTGGTCTTTGAAAATACACAGGAATGTGAATGCATAGATCCATGTGGCAGAGGCTGACTGCTGGCATTATGTTACATTTCAAAGCCAGGTGAAGTATTAATATTAAACTGTAGGGCTGTGCAAGACTTCGGACGGAGGTTCGGATCTGGAGAAGCTTCAGGTGCTTTGGGGTTGGAAGCAGCATGTCTGGGTCGAAGCGTTGCCTCGTTCAGCTTCCCGGAGAGGTTCAGAGCCGTCTCGGTGATCCGGCCATAGGGTATAATAGGAAAACAACAAAATATCTATAACTTTGTTTTGTGTTCGATCTGGATGAAATTGTCAGGGGTGGTAGACTCTGCAGAGTGCATGAAGCCTGCCAAGTTTCAAGAAGATCAGTACAGGGATTTGGGGGGGAACTGCCCCTCAAACTGTGGACAAGCAAAACTGGTGCCATGAGGGCTGTAGGACAGGCTGTGTTTGTCTTGGGGCAGGAGAGGAGACACTGCTGCAGGCCTGGCCGCTAAGCTGCGGTGTTCCCAGTTACCAATCAATCAATCATGATTCACTCAGGACCCAGGGACCAGCTCAATGCACAGGACCTAGCTACTACATAACGACTTAACGAGCATCAATTAGGACCTACAAAACCAGGCTAAGGAGAGGAAAGAATCAAGACCCACAATGAACTGCCCCAAGACAGGCATAGTCTTAGCACAAGTTTTGTCTGTGAGCAGCTAAGGGTGCAGGGCCCCAGAACCCCCTGCACCGATCTCCTCGACGGCTGGCAGGGGCCACCATCCCTGCAGCTGTCACCTCGCTGCGCCTTAATACGCCACCGCGTGTCACCCATGGCACGAGTTGTGCTTGTCCTCAGCTTGGGGTGCAGTTCCCCCCAAATCCCTGTACCGATCTCCTTGAAACTTGGCAGGCTTTGTGGCCTCAGCAAGAGCTACCAGCCCTGCAGTTTTGACCCCCCCTGTGCTGTGACACACAGCCCTGACGTGAGTTTGACTTTCAAGAATTTGGGGTACAGTTCCTCCCAAACCCCTACACTGATCTTCTTGAAACTTGGAAGGTTTCATGCTCTCAGCAGAGGCTACCATCCCTGTAAGTGTCATCTGAATCGGACAAGAAACAACAAAGTTACAGATATTTCATTGATTCCCCATTATATACCCTATGGCCGGATCTCCAAGGCGGCTCTGAAACTTCGGAGCCACTGTGGCCGAATTGAGGTGGAAACCTGGTCTGGAGCTCTGGATCATATGGTGGCCAGCCAAAGCGGCCAGATCAGATCACTGCCACTCGCACAGGCCTTTTAAACTGATTGCAGATAATTGATCAGGGCCACTTCCTATAAGGAGCGGCAGAGAATGATTGAATGTGGTTCGGTAGAAAGGAAAGAGAAACTAAGAAGAGCAGCATGCAAAAAAAGTTAATTTGTTAGGCCCAGTTTGCATAAGAAAACTTTTGCTCCTTCATTAAATGAAAGAATGAAGGTACCTCCTCAACTATAACTTTTACATTGCTATGTGTATGCTGAGTTACTGCATGAAGGGAAAAGAGTCATGGAGGAGAGAAATTAATACAGATACTGGAGACATGAGACCGGGGAGTTAGAGGCAACATAAGGATATCAGAGCTGGGTCAGAACCCAAGGAGGAATGTGGGATCCCAGCATCTATGCACTGAGGGGGAATAGAGGGCAATTGCTAATTTATTATTTGCACTCTAGTAGCACTTAGAAGCCCAGGGTCCTATAGAGCTAGACACTGCAAGGATTATACTGTTAGATTGTCACTAACCCAAAGAGCGTGCTGTTGGAAAAGGTAACACAGGCAAAATGCAGGAGCAGGGAAATGAAGGACTGAAAGAATATTATACAATAAGTCTGGCATTTGTGTCTCTTGAATCCTTCTATGATGCCTTAACTGGAAGACCATCCTTCCCCTCTAACTGGAAAAAGAAATTGTACTGCAGGTTGGTTTTCTCAGCTACAATGATCCCAAAATGTGTTTTGCTTCCCAAGCTCTCCCAGGGTGCGTTTCTCTTAACCTGTACTGTACCAGCAAAAGTTGCTGAGAATCTGTCCTGCTGTAAATATCTCTGAATGCGAACAATCCCTAGATGATTCATTCCCTGTTGGTCTCCGTGATGCTAGCAGTCTATCCACAATTTGTCTGATGAACTGCCTTTTTTCTCACCAAGAATGATCTCTTACTGTCTTTAAAGCCTCCAGATCTATATTGCCTAGTTAAGCCTTAGCAGTTACTCTTAATGGCTATACTATAATATTTTATAGATTACTGAGGCGGACAAACAGATAAATCTCTATTTTTATCAATCTGTTGTATGGAATGCACATTTCTAGTCAAAATGCAAGGCTAAATGGATGCTTTTGCATGCCAGCTTTAAACTGATAGTGCTAGGAGAACCCTAGTTGTGAGACTATGGTTAACATGAATCTTGCCTCTTTACATGCCAGCAGTTAATTTACTAAGAAACAAGTCCGTGGTAGTATGGCATTCTCAACGATAAGCCACTTTAATATAGTTTCTAGTCTATATATAAATTATGACCCCTTTACATGCAAGTTTGAATAAGTATGTATAATAATACTGCCTACCTACAAAATATTGGTCCAAGCTGGTGCTGGTGTCACTTTACCCCAATAGAATTACTTTTCATTGGCACCGGCTTAAGTGAGAGAAGACTAAATAAGGCCCAAGATGTTGACAAGCGTGCCAGGAAAGATTAAACTGCCTTCTATTTGCCTTAGGTGATTGTGGGATGGCCAGCAGGAAAGGTTACTACATTAAGCAACTGTTCTCTATTACCCTGCTGTCCTGATTTGTTGCAAACCAATTTTAGTAATTTTCTCAAACTGTATAAGAAGTAAGAGCTTGCCCATGATTCAGTGGTTCTCAGAAAGATACAGTGAAAATCCTCAGAAGCTCTCTTGTTTTCTCATTGGACTGAAACCAGTTGAATCGTTTTGCAGCAGTGCAGAAACCTGCCATTAATCTGCTCTGTCCTCAAATGACCCTGCCATTACTGCCAGGGTTGTAAGAGTTCAGGAGGGAGATTGTGAAGTGTGTAAGGACAAAAGCCAATGTAATAAGAAAGAGTTCTTCTGTCATTTCCAGTCTCAGACTTTTTGGTATTCTTTTTGTTCCCCTTCAAGGTAAAATGGATACCACTATTGCAGTGGCGTGCTGAGTCCTAATTGTATTAGGTACAGACATGCAATAAAAGATAGTGCCTACCTCAGAACACTTTGAATCAAAGCCATGTTTAATATAAACTAACTAGGGAATCATAGAGTTCATCCTTGTATCAATATTACAATCGGAGGTGATACTGATGGTATTCAGAGGGATATGAGCCAGCCAGCACCATATGGTAGGTATATTCCAGGTGCTGATAAAAGCAGATTAGCCTCATCTGTTCTGCCCTCCTTCCTGTCACTGGTGTGAACTGTACAACCCTCTCTTGGTTAAATAACCTGCTTGTATTTTCCTCCTCAAAGTGTGGTTTTCGTGGCCATGAAAGCTGGTCAGTTTGACAACTTGGACTGCCAAACCCCTCCAAGAGAAGGAGAGTGGAAGCTGCAGAAAAGATGGAAGAAAATAGCTCAAATATGCAAGTTGCCCAAAAGCACATTTGTGCAAGTAACGGTGGAGCCAAGTTTGATAAAGGCTTGAGAAAAGCTCATCTCTCCAATACACTTCAACATCTTAAAAGAGACAGCCCCCCATTGCAGTCCCTGAAGCAGCCTTTTGGCAAGGTATGGTTTATCTGTGGCAATCGGGGCAAGGAAGACTTTGGGAGTGGTGACGTGCGATGTACCCAAATGCCTTTCAGCAATTTTTTTAGCTATGATGAGGCACTGAGTCAGAGGGAATTTCCTTGGGGATTTCAAGCCACACTTTCCTTGCTGAAGGTATCTTATATTGGTACTGGTCAGCAGTTAAATATTTGATTTGTCCATCTTTAGCAGATATGCCAGTCTCCAGTTCCCAATCAGAAACTGATGTGCTGGTGTATTTAGAGCATCCACTGGGAAATGTGCCATACAATCAATCACCTTCTTTCCCACAGATGGGAAAAACTACCTAGAAAGAACAACAATAGCAAAATAGAAGAAGCTGAATTAGAAATCCAGACCCATAATTTTTAAAGTACTTTCATAATGAGTAATGGCTACCTGAGTCTTTAAGTCTCCTTCTGTGGCTCTGGCTCTAGCAGTGGAGATTGAAACATGGCTCTAGCAAAGTAATTTTGCTGCAACGGTAAACTCCAAAACCCATTATTATCAAACAAATCTCCTTACAGCAGACCCAGAATGGAATTTGAATCTTTATTTCTGGATAGAGGATGAGAGGTAGAAGAATGCATAGCAGTAATGCAGGTAGCTGGTCTTCAGTGTAGGTGGTGCAACAACAACAAAAAAGGCACTTCTGATGCTTTCATAGGCACTTCAGAAAAAGCAAACAACAACTGTGGCAATATAGGCCATATAATAGTAATTCTTCACATCACACGGACATGCATACACAAGCACCCTAGTACCAATAAGATCAAAAGTAAAACTTCCAGTAACTTTAGTAAGAATGTGGTTTATTTCTTTTTTAAATACTTAGATTGATTTTTACTAATGCTTAGTAAGTTTATAAGATTTTAGGTTATTTTCCCTAGCTGCTGGGGAAAAAAAAGTCTTCTCTAAACCATGCAATGAAGCTCAGATCTAGACTTTCTCTACTGTTCAGGAAAAGGAAGGAAGGAAGGTTTACTATACATCTCACACAACACCAGAGGGCTACTTTTCTAGAGGGTTTGAAGTTTGATGTGAATGGTCTGCACAACTGTAGTCTATACAGAAGGTCGAGTCTTTCTGGGCTCTCACGGTTCTCCTATCACAAAGGGTTTTTTTCTGTTTTCTCAGAAAAGATTATCTTGGATTTCCTTTGTATCATGTATCTTGTATTGTTTGCAGGCAAAAGGAGAGGAGATGAACCAGATCTTCAGTGCTTGGCTGGCAATAGCAGAGGAACCACCTTCTTGAAGAACAGCAACCTTTTGACCAAAATGAAGGTTTGTGCTCAGTCCCTTTTAACAAACTGTGGGTCACGACTCCAAATGGGGTCGCAACTTTAGTGGATGGTGTTGCAGGGGTAGGAGACTGTGGGTTGGGAGTGAGGGGCCATGCTGTGGAAATGGGATCATGTTAAGGAAATGGGGCCAGAAGTGGGGTCATGCTGAGGAAAAGTTTGGGAAGTACTGCTCTACTGGGGCATTTTTGTACTTGTCTATGTCGCAGCACTGGGCACTTTGAAAAGCACCCAGCGCTGCAGTGCGTGCAGTTGTATCACAAAGTGCCCAGCGATGCAGTGCGTGCAGTTGTATAGTGACAAAATGCACATCAGTGCTGAGAAAATGGCAACAGCATGCTTTTGAACTAAAACACCTGGTATGTGCTTTAGTTAAAAAACACACATTTTTCTGTGTGTTGACGTGCATTTTGCTGCATATAGAACTGCACACAATGCAGTGCAGTTTGCCTCAGCTTACATGAAAAGCAGACTCAGTTAATAGATTAATTGAACCCACTCCAAAGCAGCAGATCCCTGGCACGTTGCTGGGGAAAAAGCATGAAATGCCCCCTGATGTTTTGGGGGGTGAACAGCCTGCCTTAAATTCACTTATGGCTTGAACCTCTGTCCTTGGTCCTGCAGGACATGAAAGTCTATACAACCTAACCTTGGGTTGGGTCTGCTGTATATTTATATGTGCATTCAATCACATCCACTTGCTCCATCCCAATACAGGACTTCAGAGATGGGCAGAAGAAAGGGAGGGGAATGAGTGGGAAATGGAAGAATAAAGTAGTTGACGGAATGAGCTGCATCAATGTCGTCTTCTTACTTTTCTTCCCTCTCCTATGGGAGGGATGATTCCATCACTCCTCTTTCTTTGGTTTAGAAGAAACTGCCTACAGTTAGTCCGACTCAGTCCACCCCAGGCTATACAATGAACACACGCAAGACATTGTAAACAATACCTCTTTTACCTAGTTAAATAAGGTAAAGGTGCCAGGGTGAAATGGCAAGACCAACTATCAGATTATCTAGGTCTTACGCCCCACTCTGTCATTGATTTCCTCTAAGATCTCAGGCAGGTCACTTAATCTAATTTCACCTTTCTGTCTCTGAGGAGGTTATTTATTTTCTTGCAAGAGTTTGTTTTTTGTGCTCTGAGATTATCAGAGAAAAAGTGCTAAAAGTACTACAAAATATTTAGCCTCACAACTGGTATAAAGTAAGAATTTTAAATGCTCAGCTTAGATGATAGAAGAGTGATTGTTACATAACAGAAAACAAATTGTTCCTCCCTGGGCACATCTACACATGCAAATAATCCAGGAACAGTGTACTCTCAAGTAAACTTTCCCGGGCCTGTGTCTATATGTGCAGAGACATGGGAGCAGATTTGCTGCTCCTTCCAGCAGACTGCTCCTGTTCCCTGCAGTCCTGCAACGGCAGCCAAGGGGCATACTAGGCTCCCCCTGAGTGCTATCCCAGGGGCCAGAAGATAGTTGTCTCCTGGCAGGAGCTGGGATATTGCTCCCTGCCCCTGGGAATGCCTGCTGCCAGGGCATGCTGCTCAGCCACTAGAGCCTGGATAGGGAAAATGTCCCCCTGCCCCAGCAACAGGGAACTCCCAGTCCCTGCTCTGTGATCATGGGGCCCGGGCTGGGAGATCCTTCTCTCCCAGCCTGAATCCCACAGTTGTGGGCTTATCTCCCAGCACCAGCTCCACAGTTGTGGGGCTCAGGCTGAGATAAGGATCACCCAGAGCTGACTTCATGACCACAGAGCTGGTGCTGGGAGAGAAGGATCACCCAGCTCTGGGCCCGCGGTTGTGGAGCTGGCACTAGAAGCTCCCTGCTGCCAGGGCAGGGGGACATTGTCCCTGCCTAGGCTCTGGTGGCAGAAGGCAGCTCCCAGGGACAGAGAGCAATCTCCCACCCCCTGCTGCCTGGCTGATCAGGAGCACATTTGTTACTTGCCAGTAAATTTAGTAGTAAATCTACTACTTGTATGTAAATTTGCTACTTGTATTCGCAGGTAGCAAATTTACTTGTGATTAGGGCCAATTACTGCTCAATAGGTGTCTACACATGTAGTCGCAGCTGCTTACTGCAGAGTAATTAGCTGTGCTGTGTACTACAGCATTTGTGTAGATATGCCACCTGGGTACATTTTTTTTTTTTTTTTTGCATCATAGAGGCTGACAGAGAAAGCATTAATTTTCTTCAGGCTTATTTCTACAATCTTACTTTACTAAAGCTCTCAAAATGTTCCAGTAAAACCTCCACAGGTATCTTTTACTAGCCATCCCACAAACTTTCAACCTATGTGCTTAGAAGGTTGAAAACAGCAGTGTGTTTAGCTCTGTAATTACTCACTTTTTAAATGTGGCCTTGAGGGAAAATATCAGCATCTAAAATCAGCTTCACCCTAGCAACCAGAGAGTCTGCCCCTATACAAACTCTGTCTGATAAAGACTCTTTAGAAATCCTAAATAGCCCTTTGCTACACTGAGGTTTCCACAACAGTTGTATCCATATTAATCATTGTTCACGAGGGAAATGCCTGTTTTTTCCTAACTCTGTGGCTTACCTTGATATTATCAGCTTTAAATGCTGCAAATTGGGTGACTTTCTCAGACTTATGTTTTGAAGTGTTGACAATGATTTCAGATGCAAGGCGTTCATGTCTCTACTAGCTGTAACCTAAAGAAAACAATAACAAGGGCTGTAGTTTGAACTCAGTGTTTTACCTCCAACAGGCAGGCCAAGGAAAAGACATTGAAATACATAACGGGTGGGATTTTCAGACGTGCTTAAGGGCACTGACCACTCAACTTTTGTCGCAACTGTTTGGTGCATGAGACTGAGAAGTGATAGCATGAAGGGTGTGTTTTAACGTACTTGCTGCCAGATAATTTTAGTTTGGTGGTTCTGGTAGTTTAATATAAAGAGACATTCTGTTTTAAGTGTAATATTGCTAGTGACCTCTGGGACAAGACTTGGGGTAGCTTATGCAGCAATCCAAGTTTGTGTTCAACTGTACAGAAGCAGCTGATGGGAAGAAATGGACCATTTAGGAAATCCTGAGAAAGGACAGAGTTGTTAATCAGACTGGGGGTGAAAGAAGAGGAGTACTAGTGTATCAAGACAATCCTTTTCCTTTACATAAAGTTAAATGTTCCCAGCTCAGCTTCCTTGTCCTCTTGTTCAGATGCTCGGTGTGATTATTGGCTAGCTGCTGAAATGCTTTCTGGGGAAGATCATATCTTTTGTAAAGTAGAATTCCCACGCATCAAACAGAGAGGCTGAACAGCAAGCTGTGGTTTTTTTTCCTGTTTACAGTGAACAGGGTAGAAATTAGAGATTCAGGAGAATAAACTGCAAGATTTTCAGGTTATGTTTAACTGCAATACATATCAGGGGTGTAGGTTGTAGCTACACATAGGCAGACAAGGTTTTTTGAGTAAATCCAGTATCTTTTGTTAGACCAACTCAAATAGTTGGAAAAATTCTTCTTAGCAAGCTTTTGGGCACAAACCCCCTTCTTCAGGCTGCGGTAGGATCTGCAGTAGGTCTGTGCTCTTCCTGGATGGAGTGGTCAAGCAGCCAGAGACCACTGCTTACGCAAGAAAGCCAGTCAGTTAAAATGTAAATTTTACATTGAGGTTGTCAATAGGTGAGAGGCGGGTGTGGGGGTGGAGGAGAAGGGAAATGAAAGTGGCTGTAGTCAAAGGATGAGAGACAGGAAGGTGGGGGGAGGGAGGGAGAAGGGGTTATAATGTGTCATAAATCCAATGTCTATAATTAATGACCTTTTGTATCCAGGAGACTGATAAAGTGAAGTTCATAGGCTCATCGGTAGAAGATAGTTTGTAAATTCCCATTGAGGATTAAAACTGAGAGAGAGGGTGGTTTTCTTGTGAGAAATGTGCCCCCACAGGTAATTGGGTCTTTGATAGCTTTACCACTCCATCCAGGAAGAGCACAGACCATCTCCAGACACTTCCTCAACCTGATAAAGGGCATTTGTGCCTGGAACCTTGCTAAGACTGTTTTTTCCAACTATTTGAGTTGGTTTATACTTTAAGTGGGTAATTTAAAGGGGCATACCATAATTTAGATGATTTCAAACCATAATTTCAACGATGGGAGTAGTTAGGTATCCTGGTGATGCACAAAGTATAAAACCTAAAAGATCTTTCTGGCTAGAGGTAACCTTGTCTCAAAATGATTTTGTTAGAGGAATGAATAAGTATAATGGTTTTTATATGATCGTAATTTTAAAAGCGGAAGAAAAATCATTTATGTTGGTAGATCTTAATAAACCACAATTTAGTAGATGGCTGATTTTTAGATATGAAGGAGTGTTGAGTCACTTTGCACTTAGTCAGGTACTGTCACAGAAACTTTACCATTCTCTGGTTTAGGACGATGATGACTGTGAAGATGATGAATGCCCTGAAATTAGAGGACCCCTGAAATTAGATAGCAGCCTAGAGTTTTTAGATTGAAATTTGCTGCATAGTGTTCCAAATATGCAAATAATAGAAGGGGAATTTTTATAGAGAGTTGTCTTTTTTTATCTTAGCATTGTTTAAGGTGACCTGATAAGATTTAATTTTAAAATAAAACTATACAAGTACTAAAGTAGCTAATAATAATAGTCCAGGGAACAGTGATTGCAATTGAATAAATTACTAAATTTTACCATTAAAGGATTTTTGCTATCGATACACATGATAAATGTATCCATAATGTTGTGAAGAGCAGGTATATTAAATGAGATAAGCAGGACATTTGTAAGAGATACTGTTGATGAAAAAGATATAAAATTAATGGAAGAAATGGATTTGGGTTATGCAGCACTGGTAGCATTATGTAGAACTTTGCATGCAATATAAATGAATGACAAAACATTGTTTAATTTTGAACCACAAAAGAGCTATAAAAAATTATACAGAAAAATCTTATTGTGTCTTTCTATTGCAGTAGTCACCAACCAGTGGATCTCAATGTACTGGTAAATCTCAGAGCCTCTTGCAGTAGATCTTGGAGCCTCGTGGAGTCGATCTGAGGGTGGGGTGGGTGGCTGAGTGCCTGTGTGCATGCATGCATGTGCCCCAGCCCAGCACAGTCAGTCTGCAGGGGAGGGAAGGGGCACGGGGCTAGATAGAGGCCCCTGAGGTGAGGAAGAGTGCTGCAGAGGCTGGAGTAGGGGTAAGTTGAGCGGGGCCCTGGCTGGGTGGGATTTACCTGCTGGGGAGGCATGCCTGCAAATAATTTTATCTCCCCACCATCCCGTTTCCCTTCCCACAGACTTACCTGCTGAACAGGCAGAGAGAGGGGTGGCAGTGGCACACGGTATATCTTAGGTGGCTTTTAAATGCCTCCTAGACAGTTTTTCCTAGTACCTAACCTACACTTCCCTTGCTGCAACTTGAGACCACTGCTCCTTGGCAAAACTGGCCAATTGTCGCCTTTGGTCCACCATGATCCACTGGCTGGAAAATCGGCTCCGTGGTCGAACCCAGAGGGTAGTAATTGGTGGAAGTCACTCATCATGGTGTCCTGTGACCAGTGGGGTCACCCAAGGCTCTGTCCTTGGACCCATATTGTTCAACATCTTCATTAATGATGTGGACATTGGAGTCGGAAGCGGACTGGCCAAGTTTGCCGATGACACCAAACTT
Organism: Caiman crocodilus; assembly: GCA_030014935.1. Taxonomy (NCBI): domain Eukaryota; kingdom Metazoa; phylum Chordata; order Crocodylia; family Alligatoridae; genus Caiman; species Caiman crocodilus. The sequence continues at coordinate 25,616,186 of JAGPOW010003447.1, forward strand.
TGGGGCAAAGCATCCACACCAGAAGACAGGCAGGTGATCCAGGCTGACCTGGACAGGCTCA
>JAGPOW010003447.1:25616346-25629818 GCA_030014935.1 Caiman crocodilus
GGGCGGACAAGAATCTGATGGTGTTCAATGCCGATAAATGCAAGGTTCTCCACCTCGGGAAGAAAAAGCTCGCAGCATCCTTATAGGCTCGGCAGTGCTACGCTGGCTAGCGCTATGGAAGAAAGAGACTTGGGAATCATCATTGACAACAAGATGAACATGAGCCTGCAGTGCCATGCTGCAGCTAGTAAAGCAACCAAAGCGCTGGCTTGAATCCATAGATGCTTCTCAAGCAAATCCTGGGATGTCATTCTCCTCTTGTACTCGGCCTTGGTGAGGCCACAGCTGGAGTACTGCATCCAGTTTTGGGCTCCACAGTTCAAAAAGGATGTGGAGGAGCGTGAGAGAGTCCAGAGAAGAGCCATGCGCATGATCAGAGGTCAGGGAAGCCGACCCTACGATGACAAGCTGAGAGCCCTGGGGCTCTTTAGCCTGGATAAGCACAGGCTCAGGGGTGATCTGATGGCCACCTATAAGTTTATGAGGGGTGACCACCAGTATCTGGGGGAACGTCTGTTCACCAGAGCGCCTCCGGGGATGACAACTAGGTTGAACGGTCATAAACTACTACAAGACCGTTTCAGGCTGGACATAAGGAAGCATTTCTTTACTGTCCAAGCCCCCAAGGTCTGGAACAGCCTGCCACCGGAGGTGGTTGAAGTGCCTACATTGAACAACTTCAAGAGCAAACTGGATGCTTATCTTGCTGGGATCCTATGACCCCCCTCCTTTGGGCAGGGGGCTGGACTCGATGATCTTCTGAGGTCCCTTCCAGCCCTAATGTCTATGAAATCCTTGTCCTGTCATCTGTCACCACTGAGAACAGTTTTGCTCCATCCTCTATGGAATTCCCTTCAGGAATTTGAAGGCTGCTATGGTAAAATAATGGTAAAATAATCTATCTTTCCACAAAAACATGTCCTGTCTTAAGATGGAGTCCATAAAGATTGTAGATGTCATTAAAGTGAGTCCTGTGGTGTACAGTTAATGTTGCAGTGAATTTTTCTATGTTGAAAATTGCCTACTTTTGAGTTTGCAAAATGCTCATAAAATTAGGGCAATATTATGAAATATTTACAATGTAACTCATATGAAAATGAAGAGTGATTGTAAAGTTTTATGGCATTTGGTTTCTTTCACCAGTTTCAAGAAATGTTGGTTCTGGTTTGTCAGAAGTCACAAGGTGCTGGTTCTGGCTCTTTTCTTTTGAAGCCTGCTCTAAGCTTCTACGCCAGTCACAAAGATGCCATGTGTGGCTGCAGCAGGAAGCAGTCTGGGGCTGTGGAAGCCCAAGGCGACGTCCTGCAGCCACAGACTTTGGGGCAAGGCGGAAAAGAGGGGCTAGGACTTACCATATCGTGGGGTGGGGGATGCAGTTGTGGCTTCTCCAGTCCGACGTTTGTAATTTTGTTTACACTTTGAGTTATAAAAAAGATGCATGTTATGGCCACGGGTGTCCTGTTTTTGTGTCCTGATCTCCTGATGGCTAAGATACTCTTCCAGTGGGCTGGAATAATGAGGTGGAGAACCTAGATGTGAATTATGAAGTTTAGCTGATATTATCAACTACTGCTATGACAAAACACTGTATCGTAAATGCCTGCCTGTCATTGTGTATCGACACATCCCACCAGACCTGGGACAGGTAGTTGTTCATTAATTGTTATTGGGTGCTATTGAGGAGGAAACATTTTGGGATTATGGGTTAACGGAGAGCTAAGCCAAATAGTTTGGACAGATTTGTCTGTGAGGATCTGGTGTATGGAGCAGTGGGAAAGTACCAAAGGCCAAATAAATGAGAGTATGTATATTAACTCTCAAAAACCCAGGAAGCTTGGGGCAAGAGCCAAGAAGTCTATAGATGTTTTCCCAAGCTTTCTGAACCCAGAGAGACCCCCAAGGCCCTCTGTGGAGGGAGTGAGCTGAGAGCGAGGGCCATTGCTTTCATTATATTTGCTGTTCTATAAATGATCTGTGTTCTCCTGTGCTTCAGCGAGACAGTATTTTCAGGACTGGTGTACAAAGCCTGAATGCATGTGCTTGCCCTTGTGTTTTGCAGAGAAACAATAACAAAAAGGCTTACACCTTTGGGAATGGATGTGCATAAGCTATTGGGAGGGATGTGAGCAGTTAGCTCTAGTGTAGCTGTCTTGGTCCTAACCTCAAGTATAAGCAGGCAAAGCCATGATTTACACTGAGGTGGCTTATCCCGGTTTCAAGTAGGAACAAAGCGAAATTCTACTGATCACACCCTGTGACAGAGTTGCCGCTTTCTGGGTTTGTACCAATAAAGTGACTTCAGAGGCTGTGATTCCTCAGGTCTTGCATTATCATGTTACCAGCTTCAGCATTTTGGCCAGGGGAGAGATCTCCCATGTGATCTCACCCCTGGCCTATCCATGGCACGGTGAAGCTCTTTCTGCAAAGAGATTCAGACCAACAGCTGAGAGGGTAATTTTCTCAGATGAGCGAATGGGGGAATAACCAAGAACCCACAACAATAACCCCACTACAGACCGTGAAAAGCAGTGTTGTGCTCTGCTACTCTTGTGGCATCATTCACTATATATCTAGCCATTAGCATTTCCAGAGCTGCTCAGCATTTATCGCTTCTGTTCATTTGGTCAGTTGGAGGTTTCTCAGCCTCTCTCAAAAGGAGGCCTTGAAGGGCATTACAGGGCAAAACACTGCACATGGGTCATTTCTTTGAACACAGGTTAAGATAAAGTTTTCCCCTTCACCGTGTCTCCTTCCTCCTCCCCCTCTTCCTTGCAACCTATGCGACTGGATTCCCAAGGTGGGGGGCAGGCAGCCTCTTCACATCTGTGACCGGCATGCGAGCAGGATGCATCGCCTCCTTTAAGAAGAAGGAGCTACATGTCCCTGGGAAGAGGTGGGGGAACGGTTGCTAAAAATACCGGCCTATGCTGCGGAGTAATTGACAAACGTGGCGTGCCTCGGAGCGAGCAGAGTGGTCCGATCCCTGCTGCTGCTTCTGCTGATGCTGCCTCAGTCACTGCAGTGAGTGTGCTGCAGTCCCTCCTCAGCCTGCACACTCTCGTCAGGCCGCCCATGCTGCAGCCGGATCCAGCAGGCATGCTCACCTTCTTCTTAGTGACTGGTGGCTCCATCTGGCTGTTCATGGGTAAGTGCTTTTTAGCTCTCCCCCTCCCCTCCCCCTCCCGACTGTTACCTCTTCACCCCCTTCTCCCCATTTATTTCGATTTCCCCTCTGTTCTGCATTGTTGTTTTTTAATCCTTTTCGGTTTTCGCTGTTGATCAGGCGTGGCTGCCTGAATGTTACACAAGAAGCAGAGATTCCATTCTCCCCCAGCCAGAGCTTGGGATCTTGACCAATTAGGACTTCTCTGAAATGACCTCTGTGCATTTTTCCTTTATTCTGTTTCAGCTGCTCAGTACATTCATTGCTCCTCTCTCCCCTCCCGCCAGCTGTGCCCTAAGGTTATTTCAAATGCAGTTAAAGAAAAAGACAGAAAGAAGCGAGCAATTGAAAAACTCGCATGGCTTAAATTCAAAGATTGCTCTTCAGTGTAATCCTGTGTACATGTAATTTTGAAAATAGTATGGTCAAATATTAATGCGGCTTGGTTAAAGTAATTACAAACTGTCTGCTCAAATCAATAGATTACATAATATCTCTCAAATGATCCGGCCGGCTTATTCATCCTTTAGAGTTTTGCTCTGTTAGGGCACTGTGTGTCTCTGTGTGTCTGCATGTGTGTGATAAAATAGAAAAAAAGAATATATTCCACATTGCTTTCTTGGCATGTAGTAATGTGTTAAAGAGTCTCACCAGGCAGGGAAAATTCCTGCATCCTTGGAATAGGTGCTCTTCTCCTTGGTATTTACAGATTCTGCTTTAAATCCTGCATTGACTCAGGCATTCTGAGTGTGTGTGGGAAAGGGGGGCTGCGAAGGCAGACTTCTTAAAGAAAAGCTAACTTCTAATAGCTGGGCTTTTTTCCTCACTAGTATAATAACTCGTCTCTATAGCGATAAAACCATCTCTTGGGTAGAAATACAAACAGAAAATGGTTTTAAAGATGTTGTCTCTTGTCATCGTTGAGTTAGATTTTCTGCTTTAAGGAGATGGAGAAATAGATAGGGGTTGTTAGTGTTCATATTTACTCTGCTTCTCTGGTTTATGGAGGGGGATATTTTAGCAATGAACAAATCAAATTTTGCCCTTGGTTATGCTGACTGAAGTCAGCATGCTCTTCCCTGAATCAGGGCCTGAATCTTTTCCCATTGAGGTCAACGCAAAACTTGCCTATTGCAGAGTTTAACCCAAAGGATGGGTATATGTATTTGAAAGCAGAATTTGGTGCAGAATTTCCCTATAGTAGCTGTCAGGAAACACAGTATATAAATATTTTGGCCTCTGCGTCCCAATTTGCCCTGAGCTGTACTACTGAATTCATCAAAGCTGTGCATGTGTAATTGGGAAGAGAATTTGGCCTATGTTATGAAAGTATTTGCCATGCAAGCCTCTCCAGTCAGTTCTCCATCTCTATCACATGTATGGATCAGAAACTGTTGCGTGCGCTCACTGTCTTGACTTTTATTTGTTCAGACACATGCATGCAGATCCACGTCCAAGTGTGTCTGCCTCGCAAGCCTAGCTAGATTTGATTTTGTGTCTGTAGAGGTGAAAGCCTGCTTCATGAACTCACTAGGCCACAGATTCCCCTGACTGTCTTCCTGTATAATGTGTATAGTAATTTGCATTCAGTGCTTTGATCCAAGATATACGAGGTGCCCTGGGAAGAAAGGTGCAGTTTTGCTGTCCCTTTACTAATGCCTCTGTGGAGAAGCAGCAGAACCTGAGATGTATAATAATCATTAATACCAGTTCTTTGTTTGAAATCTCTAACTAGAGATTTTTAAAAGTCTATCTAATGGCTTAGCCCCAGCACAGCTGTGCCATTGCTGGCAGTTGCTCTAATATATGTATTCAATTTGCCAGTGTGAATCCATCCTGTGAGACTCCAGTTTCAGGATTACTGTCCTTCTGATTTACATAAAAAATGCATGCTGCTTTCACTGCAGCTTTGTGCAAGGTTTTAATTTCATTTAAAGCCTCCAGTTCAATGATAAATATCATCACCCCTTGGTGAGGACTAATCCGCTGAGTTATATATGCTCTTTAGTCTATGATGTTCACTTTAGGAATAACTGTAAGACCCAGGCAAAGCCAAGTCTGTTTTAAATTCTGAAATAGTACTGAAAGTACTATTTTTCCATACAGCTTCCTATCATTCATTTAAGCTTTCCATCAGCTAAATGGCCTGCTGTGGGGCATAGTATGTCTACTTCTTTAGAGAAATAGTGCAAATACAATTATTTGCTGACATTACTCCTAAATAAAATGTGTGTTCATCAAAAGATATCCTGATAATATACTATTTCTACCTTCAGCTGCAGTGGGACTTGTAAGAGGTTGGACACAAAGTGTGGGGTGCTAAAATCCCACACTCCCCCTCTCTGTGGTATTGATTTTTCCTATCGAGATTTTTACGGTTTAGACATGGTCTCAGTTAACAGCCTTGCTGCTGAGGACATTGAGATAACTTTCCTCTTGCATGCATTGCTATAACTTTGCCTCCGTTGAAAGTATGCTGTCTTGCATAGGTGATCTGTGATTTGAAACAAAGACAAGAAAAAGCGTGCGCATAAAAAGCCCCCCGTGCTGTTTGAAAACCAGGCTGCAGTTAGTCATGATAGTTTCGTGGGAAATGGCATAGGGCCTGCTCCTGCAAGCCCTTACTCGTGACCGCCTTAAACGAGCAGCCTCATCAGAGTCATTGAATTCTGTGTGTATGATCACGGATACATTCGAGTTCCTTTCAGGATCACCATATTCTGAGGTAAGCTTAGATAACCTTCTCCGCTGTGGGAAGATGCTTTCTATAATACAGAAGGGTGAAAGCTCAGAAGAGCCTGGCTTAATCAGCCATCTTTATTCCGTCCACATTCATTTCTCTTCAGGAACCTCTCCTGATGCCTAGTTGGACCCCCACACTCCCACGTAGCGTCAGGTCTGGGGCCCATTCTGCCCCACGGTATGGTAGAGTTTTTCCTGCAGGTGATTCTCAACCAAGGAAACAATCCAATACCTCTGTGCTTCTAGCTTTGTTGTTCCCAACAAGACGTTCTTGGTCTCCTGCCAGGCTTAGCTACAGATAGTCCCGTCCCTTAGGCATAGCGACACCTCGGGTTTGTTTGTTTTTATCTCCTTTTAGGAATAGATTCATGTAAGGCAAACAAAGGCATCTGACTCTACCACAGGCTTATTTTTTCTAAAAAAAGAAAAGAAAATGAAATAGTAAAAATCAAAAGTTAGAATGAATTCAACAAAAGGGACCATCATAGAAAAGCAAATGATAGAAGAACGTGAGGAAGAGCAGAGAGGCAAGGTCCCATCGGGTTCATATTTAACAGCCGATATCAAGAAATTGCACGATACTCAACAAGACACAGAATAATAGCAGTCCCTGACCCTGAGGAGTTTACAGTCCAAGGCAGATGCATAAATCCAGGACAGGCTAATGGGTCCGAGAAGCTGCTGATTCTCAGTATTTTGAAGCTAAAAAGTTAATCTCATTGCTGTCGAAAAGGTCACTTGCCTCGCACAGGTTAGCGTTCTGGAGTGTGGAGGCCTGGTGCACTGAGTCATTCCTTGCCCTGGAACAGCCTGGAGGAAGACATGAAGAAGTGAGTAGGAGGAGGAGACTGTAGGCACTGTATGCCTGGCAGAAATGGTGCAGGCTGCAGAGAAGAGGGTAAGAATCATAAGAATTAAGACCTGCTTTGCAAGACAGGGGGAGTGAAGGCATTGGAAGGCAGTGACATGGCCAATCTGTGAATTTTTATCAGCTGTGTTTTGGATAATGCTACAGGGGAACTGACTAGGGGGCCGATGAATCGATGGGGCAGCCAGGGCACAAGCGAGGTGTAGGTGGTGATGGGGTAGAGGGGCTGCCCGGTGAAGATTCCTTGGGAACACTGCGCACTCTCTACAGCAGGGCTGCAGCCTGCCTAGGATGTTTAGCACGTGTCCACTCTCCAAACCAGACCTTTCCTGGTCACAAGAGGTCCAACGGTCACAAACTCCTCCAAGAGCATTTTAGGCTTGACGTAAGGAAAAACTTCTTTACTGGCTGAGCCCCCAAGGCCTGAAATAAGCTCTCTCCAGAGATGGTGCAGGCATCTACTCTGGACTCTTTTAAGAAATGTTTGGATGCTTATCTTGCTGGGATCCTTTGACCCCAGCTGACTTCCTGCCCTGGGGCAGGGGCTGGACCTGATGATCTTGCGAGGTCCTTTCCAGCCCTAATGTCTATGAAAATCTGACTTAGACTTAGAGATTGAGTGTTGTCCTGTGTGCCTTCCAGCCACAGGTTACACGGATGGGGTGGTGGCTAGCCCTTGTCTGCGGTGAGATGAGAGGAATTCTTCCCATGGCTTGTCTTTCTCCTTAGGGTCTGCCACAATACATCCTAAAATAAATCTTCAACGCATGTCTGCAAAAAAGTAATTGAGCAGAAGTCGGGGAAGGCTTGTGCCTTGTTTGTTTTCCCTTTTCTCCATATTATTTTTCCATATAGTAGATATAGCCAAGGAGCAAAACAAGTATGTTTGTATTTTCCTGCTGGTTTTGGGTTTGGGGTTTATTTGGGGGCGGGGGGGCGAGGTCTGTGGATTGAGATGGATTTAGATACGTGTTTGATTCCTCTCCCGCCATGGATATTACAAATATGTTCAAGTACTGAAAAGAGGAAAGAGGGGGAGAGCTTAGGAGACAGATGGCAAACTGAATTAACTGAATACCCACTGAAAGAGTAAGGCTGATTTGGGCTTTTGCCAGGTACAGGGAACTACAATGCTGCATCAGTGTAAGATTATTGTTATTATTTCTCCACCACCAAACCCTGCAGAGCAGCACAAGGTTTGAACCTTTCCCCATATTATCAAGCAATTTTATGAAGCTATTAAGAGACATTTTGTAGCAAGCAGCCTTGTTTCTCTGCTTTCTGGATGAAAAGCCAAAGCTAAAACTGACCACTAGATGACAGCTACAGCTAAGTCCCGGTCAGGCTTAAGGGAGCGTGATAGGTAGAGGGGAGCTGATTAAAAACTTTTTTTTCTTTTGGGTATGCCCAAAATCCAATCCTTGCATTGCTAGAATAGACCTTTGCTGCCTATGGGGGCAAAAAGTGCCCACTTTGTACGTGGCCAAGATATTTCCCCTATTCTATCTCACACATGAAATCATGGCAAGCCATGCGTTAGTAGCTAGCCATCTTGGCCATTGCAAATAACTGGAGTCTATTTTGGCACCTGCTGAAGCTTCCACGAGCCAATCCATCAACACAAAGCAACCACAAAGTACTTTAACCAGCCACCTGCATCAAGGTAGCTACTATCATCCACTTCTATTCAACCCCACTGCAGGGAGCACAGCTTGTGAAATGCTCCGTAGCCAAGGTGACCTCACTTTGTGACAATTCCAGGCGCTGCAATGAGCCAGGTCAAGATAAAGCGGACTTAACCCAACGCTACTCAAGTTCACACAAGAGACCAACCTGGTACTCCAGCCATCCCCAGTATTTGTAAAGCAAAGTTCTGTAAGAATGGAAGATCAAGCCCATTGTAAACCCTGAAAAAGCTCGGCGTAGTGGGAAAAACAGCAGCCCATCAAAAGCACAGTGTGAGCAAACTTATTGCCTTAATGCTCTGGTATCTGCATTGGTTGCCCACTGTGTATGGAGTTCAGGGCAAGACTTCTGACTGAGTACTCCAAGTTGTCCATGCAATGGGCCCAGAGGCCACTTCTTCTGATGCTCTGAGTGCCATGCCCTGATACCACTGGTGTGTTTCAGTGGAGTCAAGGAACTTTACGGCGAGATTTGTGCGTGCACCGCATAGGACATCAAAGTGGGTCGACTACAGAAATTACTCTTGAAAGAGAAGAGCCACAGGCCTCCTTGCATTTGCAACCCAGTGCAAGTACTCATTTTTCTAGCTTAGCTTCACTCAGTAATTTCATGCAAACATGTAAATCCTAACCCCCCTCCACACACACAGACATGCATGTGTGCGCACACGCAGCAATCAACTAGTCGTGTTCTTCAACTTGCAGACTCAGAACTAGAAAGCAAGCAGTTGCTATTGTTGCTCCTATTTTAGGTGCTTCGCGTAGGCTTCTGGTAAGATCTATTCACGATTCAATAAATTATTCCATCATTGTCGTACAGTGTCTTGGAGCGCTCAAGGTGACCTGCAGCAGAGAAAAAAGGCTTTAGCCTATTTTGCTTCTCCACAGTTTAGAGGAAAAAAAATCTGAACATTTTCTTTCTTTTTTTACCATTACCTTCCAGCCATGTACTTTTTAAATTCAAAATATAGACCCTGCAGCTGAGAGCCACTCTGAAGACCACGCATTTATTTACTCCTAGTGAAATGAGTAAGTATGCGCAATAGCAACAAGTAAGGATTAATATCTAGAAGAGAGAATTTCAAAGGAAAATGATGCCCCCAATTGTCATAGATGTTTTCAGTGAGATTTGGGTGCCTTCTTCCCCTTGAATCTTTTGAAAGTCTCCCACTAAATAGCTCTATTTTTTATTTAGCGCCCAATTAACTGGAATGCCAAATGAACACTATGGAAAAGGATGTCTGTTAAAATCAATGTCCACCTTGTTGGTACAGAGATAGCTCACAATATGCATCTATCAAATCCCCAGGTGGTTTTCCAGGGCATGTCCAGGAAGATTATACTTAATGGTTAAGAAAAAAAGGCACAAAGTATTATTTTCAATCTTTCATATGATACATTATAACGTTATCTTAAAAGAAAGTAGTAAAAGAAAGAAGCCCTTCTTTCTGACACATCACTTCTTACCCTACAGGAAAAGGGTGTAAGGTCTTCTGCAAGACCTCATTCAATGGAACTCACCACTTAATTAGGAAATCCCCAGCCAAGAAAGGAAGATTTCAAGGTTCTAGGTGTGCGTGTGATTATATGCAAAGGAAATACTGATTTTAGCGTTTCCACTTGCTGAGCTGTCTAGCTCTTGTGGTCAGCATGCCTCACAAATGTCATGTATGATCAGAATATACAAATTCCACGTTACACAGGGTGACAGCGCAGAGAGGCCAGTGGCGGAGGTCTGACCACTCTTAAGTCAACGGAACTTTTTAGTTTGTCTTCAGAGATCGTGTCTGCGTCTACACAAGACAGTGAGTGCACAGTCATTGCTACGCAGTCATTTAGTACCTGTATAAACAATTTACTGTGCAGCAGCGCCAACAAACGTCTTTTTTGTAATATTACTGTGCAGTAGCCTAATACTACTGTGCAGTAGCGTCTCAGCACAGTTGTTGCCACACATTACTATGCAGTAGCACTGGCTACTGCACAGTCAGCATCTCACGTAGACCCGGCGGCCAATGACTCTTCTAAGTCAAAAGTCTACTGATTAGATCCGATGAGGGACAGTGATACCATCCACTTCCCCCCATCATGGGTACAAGAATCAGGGGAAAAAAAGTAGTTTGGTGGGGAAGTAGGTGACAGAGAGAACTGATAATAACAGAGGGAGGCCTTGACCTCAGTTTAGGTCCCATTTGAAATCAGTGTACAATGAACTTTGTGGTAAAAAGAGTTCAACATCTTAGTCTAGTTTCTGCTGGGCAGGCATCTCTCACGCCTACTACCAGAATTGGCATTGTTGTGCTCACTGACTGTGACTGGGTACACCATGACTGGTTGGATCCTACAGTCTGAACTCTCTTCATCCACACGTCTCGGCTGTAGGTCCAGGCTACTTTGCCTGCACATCACTGCTGCCCAGAAATTCCAGTCGTCAGTACTGCCAATGCAGCAGCATTCGCTGCCTGGGTTTTCACTTCTGGACCAAAGCCTTGTCCTAGGTGAGTGAGAAGACAAAGGGCTTTAAGGGACCTCCTAGGTCATCAAGTATAGTCTTTACTGCTCCAGTAGTTGCTCTTGTGCCAATGTTGTCCTGAGGCTTTTACATAGTTCTTCCTGTTTGGCATTTTTCCCCCCCAATGTAGTTGTAGATAGCAGTCATGTCCCTTCTTGGCTTTCATTTTGTTGGTTAAGCAAGCAAACCTTTTTTTTTTAGTCTGTACATGGCAACTGAAAGTGTGTACAGTGACATTTTGGGAGGTGAGACAGAGTTAAAAATGGCTACCGGATCTAAGTCAGGATGGGAGGGCTTTTGGGGATCATGGGTGCGGTTGGAGGGGACAAGCTGGGTCAGTGTGCTCTGGGGCAGGCAGGGTCTGCGGAAGTGATTGGGGGGCTGACGGGGTCCGTGGGAGGAATCAGGGGATTCAGGGGGGCAGGCGGGGCCTGCAGGGAAAGTTGAGGTCCAGGAGAGCTTGGCGGGATCAGCGTGGTTTGTAGGGACTCTTTCCCCAGATGAAGCCCCCGCAATGAACCAACCCCCAGAGACTCTGGCCACCACTGCAGCAGCAGGAGCCATGGGGAAAGTGGCAGACATGTGGGAGCCTACAGGCCATGCTTTCACCTCTTGTGAGCCCACAGGCTACCAATTGGACAGCCCTTATTAGAATTATAAATTACTGTCCCCTTTGAACTGATACCTTTAGACATCCATGTTACTTCACTTAGATTTTCATCAGTGCCATTTAAGATTCCTGATACTTTTCATTGGTTACCCAGTACATTATTCAGAAAACATCTGGATTTACTTTGAGAATTGCAATTATTAAATATGAATTATTATTAATTACTGATATTCTTTTTCATCTCTTTCAGTGCTGGCTAGCATACTGCTATGACTTAACACAAATCAAATAATAGCTCCAAATAAATAATTTTTTTAGACCCAGTTCTGCAGATTATTCTTCAATAACTAGATTAAAATTAGTTTTATTTTGACAAAAAGCCATTTGTTTCCTACAGGTAGTTCCTGTTGGACCTGGTCCTAGCCACAGGCAATGATCTGGTAAGGTGGCTCCAGGTCCTGGACCACCTGAGTGATAGCTATCATTGCTTGCTGGAATTTATCATCCAGCACAGGGTGTCAAGGGCCTACAGCAAGGCAGTAGCCCTAGACTTCAAGAGGGCCAACTTCAACGAGTTCAGGAGATTGGTGGGAGAGGTGCTGGGGTTCTCGGGGGCAGGGGAACTCAGTGCCCAAGATGAGTGGTCATTCCTTAAAGAGACGATACTCAGGGCCCAAGAGGTGACAATCCCAACAAGTAGCAAGAGGGGCAAGAGTGTCCAAAAGCCTCCCTGGCTCACTAAGGAAGCCCAGGGATGTCTGGTTGCCAAAAAGGCTGTGTACACTTGGTGGAAGGTGGGGACTACCTCAAAAAGACTATGCCTCCACTGCTCGGGCCTGTAGGGGGGCTGTTAGGAAAGCTAAGGCAGACATAGAGCTAGGACTAGCGTCCAAGATCAAGGATAATAAAAAGCTCTTTTTCAAATATATAGGGAGGATGAAGAAGGCGCCAGGAAATGTAGGGCCCCTGCAAGATATGCTGGGCAATCTGGTGGTCGCGCCAGAAGAGAAGGCAGACATCTTTAACAAATTCTTCACCTCCATTTTCTTAGGCAGGGACCGGGACTCCCCTACCATGATTCAAGATGGACTAGAAGGGAATGCCCCAAGACCTAAGGTTGAGGAGGATCGGGTTAGAGAGCTTCTGGAGGGGCTGGACGTGTTCAAGTCAGCACATCTAGATGTTCTCCACCCCAGGGTATTGAGGGAGCTAGCAAGGGTTATTGCAGGGCCCTTGGCACAGCTTTACAAGCACTTGTGGTGCTTGGGGCCAGGTGCCAGATGATTGGAAGATAGCTAATGTGGTCCCCATCTTTAAGGAAGGGAGGACCTGGGCAACTATAGGCCCATCAGTCTTACCTCAATCCTGGGGAAACTCTTTGAGAAAATCATCAAGGAGCATATCTGTGATGGGCTGGCATTGGGGATGATGCTCAAGGGCAACCAGCACGGTTTCATTAGGGGCAGATCATGTCAGACCAACCTGATTGCCTTTTACGATCAGGTCACAAAAGCTCCCACCCCATCCTCATTAAAAAACTAGGAGACTGTGGCATCGATGCCTACATGGTCAGATGGATTGCTAATTGGCTTGAAGGGTCATACTCAGAAGGTGGTGGTGGATGGGTCATATTCAACCTGTGGGGAAGTGGGCAGCAGAGTCCCTCAGGGCTCAGTCCTTGAGCCTGCACTGTTCAATTTCTTTATCAGCGATTTGGACAATGGGGTGAAAAGCAACCTGTTCAAATTAGCTGGCGATACCAAAATTTGGGGTGAGGTGGGCATGCTAGTAGAGAGGGAAAGACTGCAGAAAGACCTGGATAGGTTGCAAGGGTGGGCTGACAAAAACAGGATGCGTTTCAATACAGACAAGTGCAGGGTGCTGCACTTGGG
>JAGPOW010003447.1:25629918-25666097 GCA_030014935.1 Caiman crocodilus
CAGGTTGGTCTGACAGGACCTGCACTTAACAAACCCGTGCTGATTTCCCTTCAGCATAAAGTCTCCTGCCGGTCCCTCACAGATATGAGCCTTGAGAATTTTCTGAAATATCTTCCCTGGAACCGAGGTGAGACTTTCTTAAAGATGGGGACCACATTAGCTATCTTCCAATCATCTGGCACCTGGCCCCAAGCACCACAGAAAATCAGAATTAAAATAACTTATTTCAGCCAGAGGGCAGTCTTTTGAAATTAAGGTCTTTTGAAATTGGCTTAAATTCCTAACAGAGGGTAGCAGTGAAGTTTGAATTAAAACATTCACTATCCACAAACTGGCACTAAAATACTACATTGGTTGTAGTTCACAGTTTGATGCTGTTTAAATTAATTCCTTTTTGTTTTAAGGTAATTGGAAAGAGACTATCTTGATTCAAAATAAGCCCTCACACCCAGAATTGCATGAAAATAATACAAGTTATTAATTAAATTGTTTTAATAACTTCTGTACAAGCTTGTACGGTAGATCAGTCTTAGAAGTAACAGTTCCAACAAAAGTTAATGCAGCTTGTGGTCTCACATCATTTAAGCACTTTAAATCTTTTTTCCACTTATAATTAATTTAAAAAATCAAATCAAATCAATGCTGTCCCCTCTCTTCCCACCCAAATTGTAAAAGTCTGAAAGGCTATCTACTGAGAATTGCTAAGGTACAAAACACGATTCAATGAGCAGGTAACTTTTAGGTGTATCTCACTATATAGTAATTCATATAAAAGCCTTGTGGAAGTTCATGGAGAATGAGTAACTTCTTATAGAATGTGTACATTTGCAGTTTCATGTCTATATAGCAGTTTCATGACTATAGCCATGTAGAGGGTTGAGAAATATAGATTTATATATATGTACTGCTTTTTAACCCCCTGCATGGCCATAGTCATGAAACTGCTATCTCTGTGTAAGTATGTCAGATATATGCATGGCCAAAGTATGTATATAGCAGGTCATGACTTTAGCCATGCATATATCTGACATACTTACACATAGATAGTGTGTGTATATGGACATGCATATAATTTACATGTTTAAAATAGTATTTTAAAATAGACTTTTAGGGAAGGAATTATCATTTCTATTGATATCTGCACAAACATCCAACATTTTTTTTTACAGCGGATCTTATTCTCTGTCGCATGTTTTTAGATTTCTTAGAGTAATTTCAGAGAATTTTTGTACTATCCTGATAAATTCTACATATTTCCTTAGTGGTTTTCAGAATTAATGTGCTCTCTTTTCTTTAACTTTTACTTTTCTTTCTTTCTTTTCTTAAAACAGCAGCTACGCTACTTGTCTGCTATTTAGGACATTTGTCCCTTTATTAAATTGTTAGAGTTTTGTAATTGGCCTTCCTAGTTTGCTCTGACAAGATAGTGGATTGAGAGTGGCCTGGAACAGTCTTGCAGAAAACAAGCCCTAAAAGCTGTACACAACCCGAGCAAGTGAACGCAAATAACCTTGCTACTGCACTTCAATGTAATGCTTAAGTCCTAATTTTATTTTGCCCTGAAAGGATTTTTTTGTTGTGCTTTGAGAACTGCCTTATTCTGGCTAGACTTTCCAGCCAAGTATCTGAAAGATGGTGATAATGTTTTAAAAAAAATCCTTTCAGTTGAGGGGCTGGTGAGGGTGGTGTGATACAGTGACCTGCCAACAACAATTCAGGCTTGTGTTTCATTTAGGGAAGTCTATTTGCATATTCTCTATTCACTTTATTTGCTCAAACATGTTTGAAAAGGCAAAGTTCTCAGTCATTGAGACAGAAGAATGAGCTGTCTGAGCTGTCTACTTTAACACTTGGAAAACTATTGGCAAACGAAGCTGAGAAGAGGAGGTCTGAGCAAGAAGAAGACCTTAGAGAGAGTATAAAATATCTACAAAGTGCGTTTTAGAGGCTGCTTTTTGCAACCGAAAGAAGCAAGATCTTGTATGTGAGATGAAGTGTAATTTAGGGCCCTTTCTGAACACAAGCACTAAACACATCAGCACATAACGCTCAAGATTAAGTTTTTCAGAAATTAAAAGTATACATTTATATGCAATCATGATAAGTTGTTTGTGGGGGCGGGGGTTTGGAGGGGAGAAGAGAAGTTTGCAAGACCTAATATGAATAGCAGCGTTTTCAGGACTATTTTAAAATATAACTAAAAAAACAGGGTCCTACAGTTTTAGGATCCGTAAACATTGTAACACCACTTGAAATGCCTAAAAAATAAGAAAGTGAAATAAACTAGAGATAAAAGTGAAACTGATACGCCTCTTTTCACTGTTGTCTCAGACTGAGTGAAGTGTAAAAAGTTAACCAAACAACATAAATACTGAAATGGAAACTAGAAACATTTTAAAACACTTCTAATAATCTAAGAGGTTTCTAGGTTATTACTAATAAGAGAAGAAAATAGTTTCAGCTCTGTAATTTAGTTGGAAGTATTTTAGCAAGCATGGTTCTTAGTCTTGTTCTCATACCATCTACTGACCTGAGGGGACAGACTTGAAGTTCAAGAAACACGGGAATGATGCTGGCAGGTCCTTTATTTATATTGAGTCCATTGAATGTTTTTCCTTCCTGCTGTTTTTTTCATGAATGGTCAACATTATGTCATACAACATAAGCATTAAAAAGGTAAAATAAAAACATGAGTAAAATCAAGAAAGGGAAAATAAAATTAATGATAATTATAGTATCATCATATATACATCTCAGAATGTAATACTTGCATAGTTTCTGCACAACTTTCACTAATATAATAAATGAAACTTTCCAATAGTTAAAGTGTCTGTAGTAGAATCAGGTTTTTTCAGGGTATGTATGGCACTTGTTAATAGGGATGTTATTGGTAGATTTCCATTTAGTATTAGTTACACTACTAGGTTAAAAAGTATCTTGTAAAATGCTGAGCCTAAAGTTTAAATTAATGACATTGCAGGATATTGGAACAGTGTAACGATGCTAGATTCTGATGGCCCGATCTATTGTCCGCGTGAGCCTTTTAATTGACTTAGGTGAGGCTAGCATTGGGCTCTTCTAGTCTAGTACCACTTCATTACTGGGACAAGACTGGTTTCCAGATTTTGTGCCTGGGTAGTACTGCGTCATCTCCGTCCTAAATTGGAGGGAGGCAAACTATTTAAAACTAACTTGGTATTTTGCCCACTGAAATGATTTGGACTCTTTCCATCACTCTTAGAGGACTTTGTCTGGCTCTTTCTGAGAAATTATCAGAAAGTTTATTTTCTTTGTACTTGTAAAATGTAGAAAGATAAGCTTTAGCTTACTTAGCGCTCTTATACCATGTCTGTGCCACCACCTGCCTGAGCCCTGGGCTGCTTTCAAGAAAAACGGTCTGCCCACCCGCCCTCCTGCTCCACATACTCCCAAGCCTCTCAGTTAGGAAGGGTAGACATCTCAGGGGCCAGGACATGTTGAGGGAGAAAGTGGGCTAAGGTTGTTCTCATGGGTGTTCCTGGCATGGGTAAGGAGATAGAATAGATGTGGCTTAGGTTTGAGTGAGAAGTTTGTGTATTTCTGTTGGAATTAGGAGTCTCTTGGAGCCTGAATTAGAGGTGCTGCACATCTGCGTTTCTGCTTTACTCCATCTGGAATCCGGATACTTGGCACCTCTGGAAATCAGACTCTTGAATTCTCCATCTTTCAGTTTCTCTTTCTGAAAATGGGGATAATAAATTTGGGATTTTTTAAATTCCCCAGCATCGTTCAGACTGGAAATGGCCTTTGCATTCTGCTGCCCAATGTTCTCTAGGAAAAAGGATGGATCCTTAGCTGCAGTGCTTTACAGCGAACAGAGAGCTTGCAAAGGAATTGTGCCTCCTTTAGGTGTGTCAGTGGCCAGTGAAAACATTGCTTTGTGGCTGTACGTCATCCTGTTTCTGGATTTATAAGATGGGCAGGTCTGAATTGTCTGTACCAGACAGTGCGAGGATCTAGTGCTGTTCTCTGGACTGCTGCATCAGAGAGAAGAATTTGGCTTCCTCTAGCTCTACTGTAACTACTACTCTACTCTGCAAATCACCTGGCAGAGAGTGATGAGAGCACCTTCCAACTTGCATACTGGTTACATCATCCCTGCAATGCACTCACCATCTGCTGTGATGCTAGGAAACTCAAATCCAGTTGTCTTCCCTGGCTCTCTGCTTCATTTCTACTGCTGCTGCTTTACTGAGCCAGTATATATTCCATCCAATTGCATCAGGGCTGTGCAACAAAGTATCTGTTCTGTTAAATTACCTTATGTTAATATTGCATATACTATATTTCCAGGAGTGGAGATGGTTTTGGATTGGCACTGCATGGGCACTCAGAAGAAATTAGTTTAGTTCCCGGTTCTAACACAAACGTCCTGTGTGACCTAAGGTTTGTGACCTTAACCTATTTCTACCTTGGTTCCCATATGCAAAATGAAACTAATAATCTTCCTTTTCTTACTAAGAATGTGTGCTCATATAGCAATGTTGTTTGGTAGCGTGCGGGTTTTGGGGGATTTTTTTAAAGCTAGTTTTACGCTGGCAAAAGCTTTTAGGGTAGATGCTTGTATATAGCTTCTCTCTCTCAGAGAATAGATATAAGCTACATCAGCAAAAGCACGGGAGTTTTTTGCAGCTATAAGCGGCATCTCATCTACACAAAGAGGTTTTGCTGGTGTAGGTTATGCAGCTGGAGCTGTACTAGCAAAGCTTTTCTAGTATAGGCTTGGTCTTACATAGCAACAAATAGACCTGCAAAAGGGTCAGGGTGGCAACTCCCACAGGATTCAGATCTTCAAAACTCCCAATCAGTTGGTGCCTAAATGTCAACCAGTGACATGCCTGTGCACCTGAGCCTGACCAGAAGCAGGCCACCTGAGTCTTGACAGTGCTGATCAGGTAGACACCCAGGCTACACCCAAGATCCATTTAACCTCAACTAGATTTCTTCTGCCTTTTCCATCTACAGTAGGCATTTTCAGAGTACGCTCATCCATCCAAAAACACAGCCAGAAGGCGGCAGTGCTGGGACCTTATTTAACCTGATAGAATCCTTACTCGGGATGGGAAAGACCTGGGTTCAGATTTTTGCTCTCCTGAGAAAACTTGAGCCCATGTATTTCCTGCCTCCATGGACCATGTCCTAACCACAAGGTTATGCTATAGTGGCTAGGGAGTCACCCTTTGCCCCTATTATTGAAGTTGGTCAACTTTGCAGGGCAAAGATTAATTGAGCCAGAGGGAGAACTGAGTAACTCTAGCCTGGTGGTTAGAGCATTTCTCCTCGAGTGGGGAGAAGATATGTTTTGGATCCTGCTGTATTGAATACTTAATATAAAATGCTTATGTGGCTCCATCTATGTCCCTAAGCCCTTTGGGACAGAGACAGTCTCTGATTATGTGTTTGTACAACATCTAGCACCATGGGGTCCCACACTCTTTTGGGAATTGCTGAAGTGCAAACAATTAATAATACCCTGTGCTCTCTCAAGCCGTGCTCACTGCTGCAGAAGGCTTCTGGGACTTATTAGCAGCAACACACTCTAAAGCAGTGTCACTTTCTGTTTAGGCAAAACCAAGTACTGCAAGCTGCAGGTGAGCTGCTTTTAGATCTACGCAGACAGAATGGAAAGAGGAGCTTGATAGGCAAATGCCTACAGACCTATACGCTTGTAAAGACCTGCTGAGAGAGAAGACAGGCGAGTTGTTAGGTGGTAATAAGGAAACATTCAAAATGGCCATATCTACTTCCTTAGCTACAAGGATGCAGTGGCAAAGTGGTTACAGCCTTCCTCTGTGGATCTATACCTTCCTCTGGACTCAGATCAAAGGCTGCCCAGGCCATCCCAGTTGTAAAGAGGTACCTGGGTAGGGGTGTGCAAAGCGGGCCCTATTTGATTCTGATTCAGATTTGGCTTGGGTCAGGGACAGTGATTCAATTTGTTGATTCAGATCACAGTCCCTGATTCGATTTGGTGGAATCCGAATCTGAAGATTCGGTGCTGATTTGGAGAATCAGCAATTTGGACATAGACACAGCTTTAAAAGTTTTTTCTCCTTGCTCTGAGGTAGTAGTCATGGCTCGCGATTGCTGCAATGCTGGGGCTCATGGAGTGTCCCACAGGAATGTGAGGGGGGGCCCTGCATGCTTGGTGGATAACCTGGAAGTACTTCCGGTCCACTTCTGGGTCCCCTGGGGAGTGCGCAGGGGAGCGATTGGCCATGGTCATCGGTAATCAACCGTGAGGCAACCCCGGGTGTCCCCCCAGAGCCAGGAGGCACCAGTCACTGAGCTGGGGGGGGCACGGTGGGGGTCCCCTGGCACACTCCCTGGTCGACCCAGAAGTGGACTGGAAGTGCTTCTGGTCCACTTCCAAGTCTGCTGCTGAGCGCGCTGGGGAGCCCCCCCATGCTTCTGTGGGACACTCCATGCATCCCAGCATTGCAGCATTGATGAGCTGCCCGGTACCTAGAGGTATGTAGAAAGAATATTTAAAGCGGTGTCTGCATCCGAATCACATAAAGGGGTTGCCATTAAATATCTAGCCCTCTGCATTAGGTAACAGCTGCAGAGCTCAGTACACAGGTAACATTGGTGAATTGTAAACCTTTTGTCTAGTTTTAACTGGGACCAGAGTCCTCTGAGAAGAAAAAAATCTCACCAAAGCACAAACTGTATGAAATCCTGGTAATAGCAAATGTGTTCTCAAAGCACGTTACTTAGATATTTGGGATAAGATTTGTTTAATAGTGGGGGTTTTTTATTCAATGCACAGGAAGGATTTTTTGTTCCCAATGAACAAAGCTTTCCACCATCTGCAGTGATTTAGCTAGTGTGAGACGCTTTAGTTTGCATTCATTGCATGACTGCTGCTTAGGAAAAAAAATCATCCCTCCTGTTAAACTGTGCATTTGTAGGAATGTTTGTTACAGTTCTACAATCAAAAACCCTTGTCTTCCTTTCACGTGGCTGGGAGCAAAAATACTTTCAATCTGTTTAACAAATTGACATGTCAAAACCATTTAGCATTTAGTTATGGGCTCTGCAAATTTTCTAGACTTGAGAATGCTTCTTGGTCATTAAAAACTAAACTTGACTATGGTATTTTGCTATTATGAGCTACACCATATCATCTAGTACCTCGGGGGTCATATCTGAGTATCACTGGTGACTTTAATACAGACTAAGCTGATATTAATCATGCTTAACTACTTTCCACGGTTTGCAGATGGGAAGGGGGTGGGACATTCTGGTGTCAGCAGTTCCTTAACAACTATTTGTATCCAAGTTCTTGACACATTTATTCTCCACTATGAGCTGATTGGAGGAAAGACGAAAGAAATCTCATTTGTTCACCTCAGACCCGTAAGTCTGTTGCAATTTATTTCTCTTGTATTCACACGGAGTAAGACTTAGTTACTGAATCTGGTGATTTCTTCATTATTCAAGTTTTGTAGCTTCTGTCCTGCTGTAGAAAAACCAGTAAGACCTGTAGTCTTTTTATAGATAGGACAGAAGCTTTAGCTAGTACTAACTGTGAAAGCTCACAAGCAGTAAGATCTCTAAGCAGCTGCAGAAAGGTAGGGCATACATTTTACAAATTTCTAAACATAGTGCATTTGATGAAAGGCACTGCAAAATCTTGAATATAAATTACACATACACATACACGCAAACTAAATTGATACTATTTTCAGTGTGAAAAACAGGAGTTCTTGCTGTATTTCTAGTTTTTAGTAACTAGGAGAGAACTCTTAACCTTTTCCAGCTTTAAAGAACAAAATGTTAACAAGAAAAAAATATGGCTTAAGAGTTTCCTTCTTTTTTCTGATTTTTTACAGCCTGAAGGTGGGGAAGGGAACTCTGCACTCATTGCCTGTAATGTGGGGGGCAAGAAAACTTCAGATAGCTGGTCAAGTGAATATGGAGAGAGGAAGTTAGCTTTGTTAGTATGCAGTCAGGCCAAGGGCAGGGTAGATATTCAGTTAGTCTATAAAGTATGTAAGATATATGCATCGACAAAGTCATGAAACTGCTCTCTCTGCCTGTGTGTACACACACACACACACACACACCCCCACACACAGAGCAGTTTTAAGACTTTGGTCATGCATATGTCTTACATACTTACATATATAGCAGTTTCATGAGTATGGCCATACAGAGAGTTGAGAAGCTCATCTGCAAAAACAATGAGGGATTTTTTGGTTTAAACTTCAGGCATTCGTTTTCCATCCAAAAATTGCCTAATAGTTATTCTAAAATCCTGTTGCATAAACTAGCTTTGGTGTTGGCGAGACCTCTAGGTTGCATAGACAGGGCACCCTGGGGATGTTTGTGCTACAGCCAGATATATAAAATTTATAGGTGAGTATAAGCAGACTGTACAGGATTCTTCTGGCACAAGTGTTAAGTGCTCATCAGCTTTGAGATGCTAGTAGCCTCCTGCATAGACTGCTTTCCCTTGCTTACACACAGGATTTAATCAACACAAATGGCATAGTACTAATAAAGTTACTTAGAGAAACCAGCCCTTCCTAACCGAACTTTATTTTCTATGGGCCAGGTCCTGAGATTCTTACCCCTCAATATTTATGCAGCTCCTAGATAAACTCGCACAGGATTCATTAGGAGTTTAAAAAAAAAAAAGATTATAAAAGAATTAAACAAGGATCTCAAGCATTGGACCGAAGTAGAACTTGCTTAAATTTCAGTATTTTGTGTATAAGGATTAAGATTTTCTGAACCTAAAGGTATATCTAACTTGGCTTTGAAAACAGGTGCTTTCTCTCTGGAGACTGTTCGTGATTGTGCATGTGTGTCTATGCCTCTGCTCCTGCCCACCCCACTTAATTCCCAGGACACCTTCCCTTGTCACTTCAGGTGTCTGTAGGAGAAGCTTCTGAAAGGGGAGAGAGCATAAAAAGCCAGCAAAGGGGTGGGAGGTTCAACAGGCTTCCCAGCTGTGTTAACTCACTCTCTGCCAAGAGCCACAGTCAGGAGGAAGGCCACATGTGCTTTGATTTTCAAACTTCACACTTATTGAATTGGTTTAATGGTTAGTTTGAATATCTCTTGCCATTTTGGAGATCTGGATATGCTGAATTTAAATATCCAGGTGAGCCTATAAAGTTTGATTTACCTCCTGTCCCTGCATACCAACACTTGTATGTTCAATTCCTGGCAATGTATATAGTGAATATGCTTGTATATTGACACATTGCTGATTAAATAAACCCACAGATGCTAGGATTAAGCTTAGATATAAATTCATTCTATGCTTTAAATGTAAACTGAAGTTTCTGATTTGTGTAGGTCTTTTTCAGCTCATTGTACTTCTAGTGAAAGCAATAAAAGACAGTGAAATTAGGGGCTTGGAACTTGACAGCTCTACAAACCACATCCTGGGAAAGGAAACTAAAGCACAAATCCTTTTCTCTGGTGGCAGAAGAGGACATGCTGACATGCCTATATGACTGGCTCTGGTCAATAATATTCCTCTCTGGTCTAATAGCTTTATCCTGTTTTGGGAATTTAAGGATTGGTAATTATGATTTGATGCCAAGTTACTCTGTATATAATGACTATGACTGCAGTTCCTTGGGTCTACCACAGCATTTTCTAGGAAATATTCCACTGCTGCTGCTGCAATAGTGGGAGCTCAAGTGTAGATAAAACGCAGGTTGTATCTTCACTGTGTCACCTAGGTCTCAGGTCTGCCTGGAGATTCAACAGTTAATTTGCTAGATCTTTTTGCCACCATTCAAAGCCTGAGGAAGCAAGTACATATATGCACACACACATACATGCACACTCATACAGATGTATGCAACATACACATTGCGTAAGTTGGAAAGTTTAAAAATATGAAGAGAAAGCTGGCGGAGGAACATGATTGCTGAGTTACCAGAAAACACTCATAATTCTGACAGGGGTCCCTATATATTTCTGCAAATTTAAGATGACAGAGAACACTAGCAAATCTGACAGCCTAGGTATTGTTGCAGGGCTGAGACAGCTTGGAAATGCAGGTCTTCAAAAAAAAAAAATTTTTAATACGAGTCTTGAGGAAAATATATGCTGTATACACTTTTAAAATGGAGATATTCTTAAGCATAGAAAAGGAGTATGACATGATGATTTTTTAGAAATTGTTAGCTTTGGCTTCCATATTTTATTGACTTTAGGGCAAATACATGCTGAGGGACTTGTCCCAAGTTTTTTACATGGCAAGCTCAGCAAATATTTGGCATTATAAAAGGTTCTTTGCCATCTAGAATAGGCTTTATGCTGGAAAGTATTAACAGTCAGACTTACTGCCTGATACCATCTGGGAGGAAGGAAGGAAGGAAAGATTAGAGATGTTATTTGGCTTCAGATCTTGTCACCAATGACCTGTCACTTCCCTTTTCTACTTTACAGAAAGAGTCAGCAGGTCTATGATGAATACCTTCACCTACCTCCCCTACTGCTGTTTGTCATGGTACACAGCCTTGGAGTATACAAGATTTAGTCATGGGTGCATCATTAATCAGTTGTTTCATTTTTAACCTTATTTCTCAATTTTGTGATACTTTGTGGTTTGTGGATTTGATGCAACAGCAATAGGCTATTCCCAAGTTCGCACACTCGATAGGTCAGCATTGAAGGCTTTTTAATGTAGTTTTTTTATTCAGCACATTTCCGTTTTCAACATACTGACAATTTAGTGGTTTTACAAGTTTTTAAAGCTGTCCATTGACTTCAAGAAAGTTTGTCCTTAGTATTAACAAGTGTAGGTGCTTAGCTCAGAGATCAAGTGGAAGGTCTTGCCCTCCACCTTTACCTTAGGCAATTGCAAAGAGCAATAGTAAGAGCTATTTTTAATATTGTGCCAAACACTAAAGACCTGAATAGCAGAGGTGCTCAGCGCACATACAGACATAACTGAAGTCAGTGGGATCTTCAAGTGCTCAGCACATCTGAAAATGAGGCTGTACTTTATTGTTCAGATATCTTGATGATACCACTAAATGCAAATTTGACTGAGTGATGCCTTCCTCCAAACATCATTGAGCTGTCAGTGAGGCAGTGCAGGCTAATACAAGAACCATAAAGCAGAAGATAAGTAGGCAAATATTACTGTAAAAACTTTTCACTATCCCTTTCTCCTTCTTGTTTTGCTAGATCACTCTAGTTCCCAGAAATTCTTGTCTAACCTTATGGAAAGTATGGAGATTTCAGTTTGCTTGGGCCATAACATCCTCAGACCTGGGGTTTTAGTCCTAAGTATAAGCCTCTAACTCACGCAATATAAATAGAAATTTAAATTAACAGTTAAAAAAAAAAATCCCCCACCTCCTACGGAAAAAATAGCCACAAAGTGAGCACTTGTCAAACTATAAATAGGAGTATGGCAAACTGGGCTGGAGTTTTCAGAGGTTTGTTTCCATTGTGTTCAGTATCTGCTAAATGTGTGTGCATCACATGAGGTACAGCTGTGTGGAATACGTGCAGTATGTGAAGACCCACATACTGGAGCTGAATCTCTGACTTTTGATAAACCTTGTTAAATCTTTGTAAACCTCAACCCATACTTAATCATGATAGTTGGACTAGCTTCTGCTGAGTAAAATGTCTTCCCGCCATCCTAACCACCCTCCTTCAATCCTGCTCCAAACAAGTCTGAAGAACCCATTGAAAAAATTGAACCCAAGAAGGCAGCAGGATGGGTAGGCAAAGAGAGTTCCTTGTTTAGTGATTTCTCCTTGAAAGCAAATTAAAAATGAACATGTAAGCCGACCAGCAGATAAGGTCAGTTCTAAGACTAGACTTGTGATTTAAATCTCAGGATGTTCTTTACAAACTTTTCAATAGTTAACATTTGGACAACCTTAGTTTGGACAACCTTAGTTTGGACTTGGACAGCCTTAGTTTCTTTATTCATATTAAGTTTCTAAATAAGTACATTTATATAGAGAAAGGAAAATGCTGTCAGGAGCTATAGCTACCACTGAGTTTTTTACAATTAAAGAGAAATCCTCTGTTTCTTATGACTGTAGGTATACCATCACGTGAAGTAATCTAGTCATAAAAGTATACCATTAGTTGGGCACAGCAGAAAAATTCAGATTTACATCTAAACTTCCTCAAAGTGGAACAACCTATTTGGATCCTGAGGTCTGGCCCAGGCCCTCTCTAGGATAATATCATAGTCCTACTTCCTGTCTTGCAAGAAATGTGCAGATACTGGCTGAGTCCTGTTGCAGAGGAGATGACGTGCAGACATTTCTATTTAACAATGCAAAAACCAAGCTGCCCCCTGAGATTTCAAGTAGTGTATAATTTTCAGAACATTCCTAGAGAAGTGTCAAATCTAGTCATTTTAAAAGCAAATGTCTTAACTCTGCCTGGAAACGAACCATTAAGCTATGGTAGCAGGAAAACCTATGTCTTTCTGCCTGATAATTTAAGTGTTGTGGGTGCATATGCTTTTCTCCTTTTTCATTTAGAGTTTCTCTTTACACTGCATCCCAGATAACTAATGTACATGGTTATTTAAGCTATTTATATGGTGCCTGTTGCAAGGCATCTAGGAAGCCTACGATAAAAGCCACAATAAGAACAAAAACAGTTCTGTCAAAAAATCCAGGTCATAGGAAGGAAAGGGAAAAGGAGGAACGTTCACAAATAATCACAGATATACTCATGAAAACAGATGGGACTTGCATATTCACTAAAGCAGTGGTTCCCAATCTGTGGTATGCGTGCCACCAATGGTACACAGACAACCTGTCCATGGTATGTGTTAACAGATTTTATTATAATTACTTTATATGACAAAAATTTGCTGGTGGTACTTAAGGTTGTATTCATTTTAAATCGGTGGTGCACAATCTGTCAGCGTTTGGAAACTGCTGCTCTAAAGCATTGGTTCTCAACCTTTTTACCTTTGAGACACCCCTGGATAAACTTGTGGCATCCATATGAAAATGCCAGTTCTTAGTTTTCCCTCTCTTTTCTGCCTGCAGAAATATAAGAGTAGTTTTTCTGTTGCAAAAGACCTCAGAAAGACACAGTTATGGATTTTTGTTTGAAGTTTCTGGGTTTTATCCTGTGAATCATGTTTATAAACCTAACGGTGCCAACACTGTATGGCACCCTTGAAAGGATCTCAAGACACACCAGGGTACTGTGGTACCTTGCTTGACAGCTCTAAAGGCATCCAGCAGAGCCAAGGACTGGTAATGGACCCAGCCCTGATGAAGCTGTCCCCTGATACAATATAAGAACTAAAAGCTAGGGCTGTGCAAAACAGCTGTGTTTCGTTTCAATTTTAGATTCGGCGTTTTGGATGGACCGTGATTCATTTTGGTGTTTCTGGTCATTGTCCTGTTTCGATTTGGTCAAATCAGTTTCGGAGTTTTGACACTGTTTCAGCGTTTTGGCCATAGGCTATAATGAGGAATCACTAAAATGCCTATAACTTTGTCACTTCTGGCCTGATTCAGATGAAGACTGCAGGCGTGGTAGTGCCTTCTGAGGGCATGAAGCCTGCCAAGCTTCAGGGAGGTGCAGGAGGTTTTGTGAAACTGCACAAAACTAGTATCGCTTGCCAGCAGTGGGAGCATGCTGTCATCCCGCACACTGGTCTGGAGGCACCCAGCCCCCCTAGGAGGAGTCTGGCACAGCCCTGCAGCCCTCCCAGGGGGTGCAGGTCCCCAGATCTGTATGCAGGGTGACAGCAGGCTGCGCTGCTGGCTGAGGCCAGTGCCAGCACTGGGTTCTTCCTGGCGCTTGGTGCAGGCTGTGCCAGGCAGACTCAGGTGCTGGGCCTGGCCCCAGCTGGCAGTAGCAGCATGCTGTTATCTGCATGCTTTGCAACCAGTGTGGAGCTTTAAAAAAAAACCCCTGCACTCACCAGCTGCAGCAGTGATGATTGGGGCCTCTGGGGGCTTGTGGCAGAGCCCTTCCACACAGTGAGGGGCAGCAGGGGTAGCAGGGATCACCCCCTCCCACCTGGTACCCACAGGTGCAGCACGGCTCGGCAGGGTGCTGTGCACTCTCTGGGAGCTGGGGTGGCTCCAGCAGTCATCTGGAGTTCCTGATTTGATTCCCCAGCTAGCTGAATGCTTCTCCCAGCTGTTCCCAGGGGGCACAGGCTCCTGGATCTGCACATGGGGTTTTAGTAGGTTGCTGCTGCTGCTTGGGGAAATAGCCCAGAGCCATCACCATCTCCAGGTGGCAGCAGCAGCTTGTTGTCATCCTGTGCGCAGATCTGTGGGTCCCCAGGAAGAGCTGGGGGAAGTGATCAGAGAGCTGAGAAAAGATTGGGGAGCTGGGGAATTGACCCAGGAGACAGATGACAATATCAGAGCAGTCTTTCCTTCCCTCTTTTTAGTTTTCGTTTCTCTGCAAGCCTGGCTCCGAAACTCCAAAATTCTCTGACGCATTTCTGAAACGTTTTGGAGCCTTCCGTTTTATTTCAGATTCTCCAGAATGAAATGGCTGCCAAAATTTTACACAGCCCTACTAAAAACCCCCTTCTAAAAATAGGACTGCAGTTAGTAGCACTTGAGTATGTTCCCTATTCAGGATATATCCCAGATAGTTCTTCATGTGTTGGACTCTGGTTGCTCTCTTCTGTATGACTAAGGTCATGTTTCTCAACTGGGAAGTAGATACTCCCTAAGAAGTAGAGAGTTGAGTGCTTAATCTGAATGCAGTGTATAGAGCCATCTTGTACAGTCATTTATACCTGTACACATGGAGAAATCAGAATTTTATGCCTATTTGCACAGATTTAAATAAACTCACAGGGCTCATGGCCAGGAAGAAGCAGGGATGAGGTTTTTAAGGCCCTGCCAATAAAAATGTAATATGCTGCATTTCATCATTTCCATTACGAATATGCTTAAGGGTTTGTATGCACTCCAGGGGGGCGTTCAGGCACCACTCTTTACGAGATATGGGACTGATGCTGAGAGATGTCACAGCACTGCCCATATAGGTTCTTACCTTCTGGTAGAGTTCTTGAAATACTTCCACGCCCTTACCTGAGCTTCATTATCCAGATCAAAGGCAGTTCTAGATTTTCTATAGGTTACTGAAATATACCACTCATTTTCCTTCCTTCCTTAGTGCTCTTGCTAGTTGTTGCTCTGGTCAGTAGTAAGACGGATATTTTTAGGTTAGTGCATATCCAGAGGCTATTAGTGACTGCACTCAGGGAGCAGAAGTGGGTGGGGAGGGGAGAGAGAAAGCTTCCATCAGGGGGATTGGAAAGAATCGCTGAATAGATAACACATCGTGGGTCAGATCCATGGTTGGTGCAAGCTGCACTACTCCATTCAAGTCGATGGGGCTACACCAGATAAGAATCTCTACCCCATTTCTCCCTGTACCTAAAAGCAACATTTCTATGCAAGCATCAAATGATTTCTTGAATAATTATTCAACATTGCAAATAGAACCATTGTTGCTTATCAATTGCTTTGAAGATGGATTGAAAATGTCATTATGAGTATGGTGAGAGCCTCATGTTCTATACAGTGACTTTGAAAACATTCAGATTCTGGGCCCTTCTTACCAGTTTTCCTTTGTGTGTGCTCATTAAATGCCTTTCTCCAGGCAGGTGGGAGTAGGAAACCAGTTGTGTTCCTTGTGGGTTGCTTAGAGATTGACATCTTTTGCTCATATGGATTTCCTCTGGCATTGTCTCTCTTTCAGATGCTGAGGTAGGGGGAAGAGGGTGGGTTGTTTTATGAACTATTAATGGGACTCGGTCAGGCCTGCCATCTGTGGCACATGGTAGGCAATTAGAAAATTGCCCTGCATTTTTCATAGCAAAATGTTCAAGAACTGAGCAGCAAGGAGTAGCACAGCTGATGAGGAAGGAAATGTTATTATTTTGTTTTTTCCATTTTGTTGTGCTGCACACTACTGGGTGGGTTTTCAAAGGCGCTGAGCACCCTTCCTTTCCTCTCTTGTGTCCTTCATACAAGGTATTTAGCAGAATGCACATATTCATTGGAATCGGATAGGCTGCACCATGAGCACTTCTGCTATGGCCTCAAATTTGTGACCTCTGGGCTATGAACTGTGCGCCTTGGCACCTGCATCATCCTGCTAAGTACCCCTAGTTTTTATTAATTGAGTTGGGAGTTGTGAAAGTCAGCCACTCAGTGTCAGGACACTACCAGGCTGACAAAAATGAAGTGCTGTTTAAATAAGACTAATAACAATTCTAGAGACCAATGAACTGGAAAGTGATACTTTTCTTTCTAACACCAAGTACCACAGACAAATAGCCTTCTCCTGGGGCTCTCCATGCCCACACTGGGGCTCCTCAATAATGCTGCCCCCTCTCCTGGGGCTGGGGTCTATGCACCCGAATGCTGTGCCCTCACAGGCACTGGCGTCCTCACACTCTGCTGCGAGTCCCCTGTGAGGCCTCCTCCAACCCCTAATAGCCTCACCCAAACCACCGATGTAACAACAGCAACATAAACGCAAGCCCTCTGGCTAGAACTTAAATGGAAGCTGCTCGGCCATAAGAACATTCAAGCCTAGCCAGGGATTACTCCGTCCCTCAGCAGTGCCAAACGCTGCTCTCCCATGACAGAGCTCCTTCCTCCTGGGCTGCTGGCAGGGAACTGCCTCTGGCTCCCTGCCTATGCTTTATATAGGAGCCAGACCCTGCCCCTTCTCGTCGGCTGGCTAGGCAGGTGTGGGTCGTTATTTCCCACTAGTTACCTGACTAACCGGCACCTGAGGGATCATCCCAGCTCTCTCAGTAGCAGGCACCTTAGCGCCCTGCTACAATGAGCCGGCAGCGTGTCCTTGTTACAAAGAAGGCTAACGGCAAACTGGGCTGCATTGGTAGGTGCGTTGCCAGTAGGTCAAAGAAGTAATTATTTCCCTCTATTCGGCACTGGTGAGGCCACATCTGGAAGTACTGTGATCAGTTTTGGGCCCCTCCGCATAAAAGGATGTGGACAAATTGGAGAGTCCAGCAGACGGTGACAAAAATGGTGACAGGGCTCATGACTTATGAGGAAAAACTCTGGGAATTGGGGTTATTTAGTCTAGAGAAGAGGAGACTGAGAGGAGACTTAATAGCAGTCTTCAGCTACCTGAAGTGGGTTTAAAAGAGGATGGAGGTAGGTATTCTCAGTGGTGGCAGATGACAGAACAAGGAGGAATGGTCTCGAGTTGCAGCCAGGGAAGTTTAGATTAGATATTAGGAAGACTTTTCTCACCAGGAGGGTAGTAAAACACTGGAACAGATTACCCAGGGAGGTGGTGGAAGCTCCACCCTTGGGGGTTTTCAAAAACCAGCTAGACAAAGCTTTGGGAAGATCTAGTCGGGGCTGGTCCTGCTCTGAGCAGGACTGTGAGCTAGACGACCCCCCTCCAACCCTAACTTTCTATGATTAAGTAACTTCCTCCAGGAACTCTGTACAGAGGGGCAGCATACCCAGCCTACGTGCAATCTTCCTGACGCGTTGTTTCAACTCTCCTCACTCTGGCTCCAGCTGGAGCCAAACCTTGCTTACTGCTCTGAGCCAAACAGCCCTCTTTACACGGGTGATCCAAATTAACTGATGTCAGGGATAAATTTAGTTCAGTAGAAATCAAGTGCATGACTACATGGTTCTTTTCTTCTTAATCCCAACCTACTCCCCACCCCCAAAAGGTAACTAGGAGTCACGAGTAAGTGTTGATGGTATTTTCGTAATGAATGCTATTTGAGTATTTTGAACCTATCTCCTGTTCAAAGAGATGAAAGCAAGATCTAATGCCTTTTCCATAGAAGATAGGCCTTCATAAATCACTGTGGAAGAGCGATGCCGCTGATGCAATACAGATTGGTCAGGGCGCTGGGAAGAGTGGAGGAACTCTTGCTGGCGGCTGCACTGGCATTCTGGTTTTACTTCCCGAGTCCCAAACACTAATTTCAAGGTTCACTGAACAGAGATCCAGCCCCACAGGCACAAAAGCGGTTCAGGCTAAAGAGGCTTATGTACTATTGAAAGCTAGTTCTTTAATAGTCGTCTTGGTCTGTTGCCAGTTTAACAGATTGGGCTGGTCTCATTTCTAAGGGGAGGAAAAATGGGTTGTTTTTTAAAAATAGTAATAATTTAAAATAAAATGAAAATAACTTGGTTTTGTATCCTGCTCCTAGTTCATTGTGTATTTCTGGATTCCTTGCTAGCTGCGCCCCAGGCTGCTCCAGCTGCTGTGTTCATCTCCGCTTCTGTTCCGTTTTGACTGTATACATTTTTTCTGTTTCTGTGTGGGTCTACAAGACTACACAGACCCAGTTTTTTCCTCAGTCACCAGCACCAGCTGTTTTTGTCACTTACTAGGTGATAACTAAAGCAAACTATTTTAGTTTGCCCTTTAGAAAGAATTTAACCCTTTTTGCTATCTCCTAGAGCAGAGCGGTTAAGGCATCTTGCTGTGGTTCCATCAGCCTTTGTTTGAGCCCACTAAAGACCTGTGCCAAAGGCTGCTCCCAGCTGTAAATGGGCCCCAGGTCAGTCAGGTCAGGGACTGAAAGGTAGCCAGGTGTAATGTTAACCCCATCACTCCTTTGTGTGTCAGTGGCTATAGATCTTGGTGTCCAGTAGACTGGTGAGTCGGGCAGACCCGTAATTCTTTTCGAAGGTCTCCAAGGACTACCCCTGCTCTATAATCAAATAGCACTGAGTGATTTTTATTTTGTTTGCTTCCTGAAGTATGTATATTAGGGCTTTAGCCCTGGAAAAACTTAAGCTTTCCTTTATGTGCTGGGGATGCTCCCATCAAAGTCAATGGTGCTACTCCTATCAGGTGAAGTAAAGTATGCATGAAGTCTTTGGCAGCAGCAGGGTCTTAATTGTCTTCAGAAGCCAAGCAAGAGTGTCGCAGGTGACTCTTATCCTGTGTTTCTGGCTCTGAATCACAGTCTGCTCACTTATAGTCGCCCACCATGCCTCGATGGAAAAGAAACAGGGAAGCTAATTGTTGGAAACTGAAATAACACAAGACTGTGATCACTTCCCACAGATGGAGTCTCTTCACAGGGCGCTGCCTTCCCTATACCCTGTCCTCACCACCCCGTATGGTGGACATAAGATTTTTCCATAACACCTGCACTTTGAGTAATCAGCTAGGGAGCAGATCCTGGCCAACCAGCCCCATGCCCTCTCAGGATCCACACTTTCTTTCACAAATTCAAAGTCCAGATAACTGCTTAATGTGAGCCTCCCTACCAGCACCCCTTTTCTCCTCAGTCGGCTCTGGTAAAATACTTCATAGGGGTCTCTGGGATCAAGTCTTATAGCAGTCTTACCACAAGTCCAACATCCTGACCCTGGGACTACTGGTCACGGTTCCTTATGCTGGCTATCGTCCACCAGCTGTCTGCTATCCTGACCCCAATGTTGCTTTAGCCCGATGTCTTCCTCCAACAAGCATCCTTCCTTAAACTGCATAGCCCCAAGGCCCTTATTCACTGCTGTTAGGCCTATTTCTGTTCCTCTGCACAGGTCCACATCACTCCTGACTAGGAGATAGTACTCTCTGTTCCCTCTCCAGGGAATAGTGTGCATTTGCCCTCATACCTTTAACTCAGTCAGCTCCTGTGCTGTTCAGTTGCTGTTGGCTCCTTGTCCCACATGATTCTCGGTAGCTGGGAGATCTT
The DNA here is from genome assembly GCA_030014935.1 of Caiman crocodilus. Lineage (NCBI taxonomy): Eukaryota > Metazoa > Chordata > Crocodylia > Alligatoridae > Caiman > Caiman crocodilus. The sequence continues at coordinate 25,649,624 of JAGPOW010003447.1, forward strand.
CCACTCTGAGCTTCAGATATTTCTAGGTTAACCCCAGATCATTTCTCATGGCTGCCATGCACACCTGCAAACCCTCTCAAGTTGGCAAGTAGGTCAGGCTGGCCCCTAAGGCTGTCCTACTTAGCCTGAGAAAGGGATCAATTCTCCATGGCCCATAATAAGTTTTCCAGTGAGGAAAATGGGGTCTTGGTGCCAATTTATGGCCCAGAAAGCAACGAGCCCAGTCATCACTATGCTCCTGCATATAATGGGGTCTGGGAAACTGCTTTCTATTACAAAGAGCATATTTAAAAAAAAGATTACTTCAACCAGGATAGCTAATGAGTCTAGAAGAGATGGAAGTGATTGCATAGAATAAGAGGACGAAGCTATTAATCAATCAACTTGTAACTTAGCCATAGATTTTACAAGTCTGAAATTAGTTGCAAAGATTAGGCAGATGAACAATGTGGAGGTGTAGGATGGCCTTAGCAGAGTATCTAATTTGCATGCAAATGGGATCACACACATTATCTTAATTACCTTCCTCCAATGGAAATTAATTCTGTGTCTGCTTATTCACCAGCAAAGGAGGAAATATCAGAGATTTATATACACAAAATGACCATGTGAGGAATCATATGCTACTGGCATCAAGTTGAAAACTAAATGATGAATCTCTCAGTGGCTACATCATTTGCTGTTGTATTATCAACAAATAAGCGAGCTAGTGGGATTTCCAAGTAAAATTGGGTGTTTCAACCCCATTGCAATTCATATCTCTTGCAAGTTTAAAGGGGTTTTGGAACCAAAGGGATCTAGGCTCTCTTGGAAGCCCTAAAACAAAATGTCTGTGTAATAAGAAAGTACGCTGAATATCTGCTGTTACTTCTGACACCTCAGGTGCGTACAGAGCCTGATTCTAATTCTTATTCTTCTCAAAGCAATCTGAGTTCTACGATTGACTGAAGCAGGTTTAGACACGTGTTGGACACATACAATCCATTAGATCCAAAAAAATAGTCTTTCCCGACTTTAAATACAAATTTGGAAATGCATCTCTTCAGATTGTAAGTGCTTGAGGGCTGAGTCCTGACCAAGGCTTTAGGGCACATGCTGAGCCTAAATATATCATAAGAAAGTGTCCAATGTAAAGCAGAAAGAACAGAATTGAAGAACATTCTTGAACGTTGTCACTTTTTAAATTCATTGGTTAGAATATTTACAGGAAGTAAGTACAAAGTAGGCACAAATACTAATATGTTCAATACTAATATGTTCAATACTAATATGTTAATACTAACATGTTCAAACCCCTTATTAGCCCAAAAGTGCATCACTACCCATATTACATGCTTCTTGCATTGCAGTGGATGGCACATAGTGAAGGTACATCATACACGAGCATAAAATCATAGGAAAACAGGTCTGGAAGGGACCTGGACAGGTCATCTAGCTAAACCCCCTATTCAAGGCAAGGTTATCCCCATATAAATCATCCCTTATGTATCTGAAAGAATATAGAACAACAAGAGTGTGGACTGTCCGAAGCGGGAGGGTGGGTGAGGGAAGAATAATGTCAAATGATGAAACCATGTCATAATCTCAAGGAGAAAAGAGGGTAAAGTTTAAGAATGTCATAAGTAGCATTAAGTTACAATTGGCCAATAAGCCCAAATAATTGCAGAATAGTACATAATTAAGGCTTATTAATCTCCGCTGAATATAATGGGTCACTGTGTGTACAAGTGAAAAAAAAGTACAGTGTTGGTCGTCAGCTGCTGTGATTAACCAAGACATGTGGTAACCAAACATCTAGGCTGTTTGTGGGGAAAAATATGCCAAATGAATGTTTTATAGGCCACTGTTCCAGAAGTTCGTGTTTGCAGTGCAGACAGGCGGAGGCATCCTTAGCAATGTGCTCTCAAACTTACATAAGCCAAGTCTCCTTTTGGTTTTCCCTGCTGGGTTATTGATTCAGAGGTGTGCATTTATGCTGATGTGCTTCCATGTGCTTTTGATCTATACACTTCTTTTTCCTTCCAGACCGGCTGTTGTTCTTGTGCTTCAATCTGCTCAGTTTTTGTTACACTCCCATCTTGCAGTGTAATTCTTTCACAGTGTCTTCAGCACTGGAAGTCTTATGAAGCTATATGTTGCATTCAACATCAAAGCACAGCCATCACATTCCTATTTGTTGTAAACGATGCCACAGTGGTTCTCTCCCAACTTCAGGGTATGGCACCGCCATTTCCATTACGGCTATAATTTTAAACAAATAAAATAGAGGAAGGACTTGTCTCAACAAGCTGCACGTGAAAAGGTGGCAATGTGCCTTGATTTCTCCAGCTTATTTCACATTTCTGCCAGGTAGAGGTGAAGCTAGGGGGAAGTGTTTAGAGTTCAGATATTGCATTTGAGGCTGAATCGGAGGTGGATTTAGAGTCCAGGTTTGATGGTGTTGAAATCCAACAAGCTATTAGCCTAGCTCCTGGGATCAGCTGTTCTCACAAGACTGTTGGCAGCTCAGGCTGAAATCTTGTGAGACTGCCTACCTATCCTTGTGGGACTTGGGCTGCAATCAAACCAGAACTTATAAATCCCTCAATTTGGATCTGAACCAAATCACCAGAGACTGAAACAGGATCCACATAATTTCCCAACACCTGAACTATGTGAAGACCCACAGTCAAAATTGTGTTTTGGACTGTATCTAATTTTAATTATAGCAGTCATCATGAATTCATAGCCTGTGGTCTCCAAAGGTCCTGCTTGCCCCATCTGAGTTAATGCAAGTCAACAGCAGCTGAGCAGCTTTTAATGACGCCAGTTGTTACCACGATTGCTTTCCCACTGAGTGCTTTCACGAGGCTTATAAAATTATATTGTGCTGGCTACGGATAAAAATCACAAATGTTTACTATCATTATTGCTACACTGTATCTCTTTCTGCTGTTATGAATCTCAGATAAATGGATTTCAGTCATAAAAGAGGATTATGGTTCTTTTCAAGTGTCTGGAGGCTACTTTCAATAGAGTTTTTTACAGTAGAACAGCAATGGAAATATACTTCCTGTGCGTGAATATGCAAAATGCTTTCTGCATGATGCTACTTTAAAATGTAAGTTTGAAGAAAAACACCCAGCAGCATTCAACATGATGGCTTACCCACTGTGATACATATTAATTGCTATTCCTGAGAGTGATGAGACTTTGCTACTGCATGATTTGCCTGAGAGAGAAAAAAAAATCTTAATAAGTCAGATATTGTAAGGCAGTTATCTTAGTCACACTCTAAAAGCTTTCTCCCATTTAGTTCTTCTTATCATATTGTATCATAATGACGATCGTTTTCCCTCCCGCGTACCCTGTGCTGTAGTTTGTAACAAAGACTTTGAAAGTTTGTCTTTGAATTGTATTTTTCTGACCAAATATAGTAACTAATATTCTGTAACTATTATGCCCTGCTCCTGTGTGTTTGTGGGTATTTTAATGACACTCGACCTGCCTAAGCAAATGGGACTCCTTACACTGAGTTTGAATCAGGCCATTAGACACCAGCATGATGTTTTGGAGCCGAGGAACAGTGAGTCCGAGTGACACTTTGAGCCCTGCATCTGTGGGGAACTAGAAATATCAAGGAGTTGATCCCGCCTGTTTTGCAGAAGGGGTGGGGCTTGCATAATACGTTTGAGTCCAGGGACTTGGTTTGGATTCACTTTACAGTCTTGAAGGAAGTTGCCTACACTTCCAGTGCTGTATTCTTTATCTGCTGCTCCTGAAAGGGCAGGGAAGGAAAGGAAAAGACAGTCCTGCATCAAAGGATGTATGGCTGAGAGCATCTTCAAATCCCCACATGGACCAGGTAAGTAACTAAACTTTGATTCAGTGTCTGGACAGATGAAGCTCCCTCTATCCTTTGCTTCTCTATCCTTCGTAAGGCAATCCCAGCATTTCTTTGCAAAAGCTAGCAACCTTATCCAAAGCCAGTAGCCTGTCACTGGGTATTAAAATAGTCTCTTTTGTCAATCAACCTTTCGATCATAAAAAAGAAACTTTCTCATCTGTAGCAGCTGGTGGTGTGAATTCTTGCCACTGAGCATGGTAAGGTGCTCAGTATTCCCCTTTAGTCCCTGGAAGCCCCCAGTAGAAGTCCCTGAGAATTTGAAATAATAATCGAAGGATGTGTGACCATGTAGTATTGCAGACCCTAGGATTTACTGGAAATTGCTCACATTTCAGTTATGTGCAGTATATTTGATATTCAATGTATAATGCATTTAGCTGTAAAATGTATGTAAATGTATAATGTATATAGCTGTGAAAAGGTTTACCAGATTGTTAAACAATTTTACTTTGCACTACTTTAAAAGCAAATAAAAATAATTGCTGGTTTTGAGTATCCATTTCTACTTTTAAAAAAAAGCAAAAATAAAACACGTAAGCTCAGTGAGTAAGACTTGTCCGGGGCCGATATTAAACCTAATATGATACCAACCTACACAGCAAGGGCCCCTGTTACCAACTTTGCTGTTCAGAGCATTCTGACTTTTCTTTTATTGATTGAAAGAGTGGTGTTGGGGAGTCTGTGGAAACAACATAAAGGTACAAATTCTATTCTCTGCTACGACAGTAGAATTTTACTAACGTCCCTGGAGTTGCAGCCACAAACCCCATTTTTCCAGACCAGAGAAATTAGACAGAATTTGGCAAATGCATGTTAAGATAGAGCTTTACTGGTTCTAAAAACCACTTCAGTTTTCTCACTGAATGAACGGCCTCTAAATCTGACTCTTCAGTTGGAGAGGTTTCAGATCTAGTAAGTTCTCTGGTTCTCCAGCTCTCGTCACTTTAGATATGAATGAACAAATGGAACAGTTGTCAAGGACACCAGTTGCAGGGAAAAAGCATGTTGCTTTTGTAGCAAATGCTGTGCAGCAAGGAAATGTTCTTTTACTGTGGCCAATCAGGAGAGAAGAATTGCAAATTTGGGGAGTTGGTAGAGAGTACAGCGTGGGCGCTCTGTTAAACAAGACAGTGGTTTTCAATCCTTTTTCATTTGCAGACCCCTAAAAATTTTTGAATGGAGGCACAGACCCTTTTGAATTGTAAATAGGGGTATTCACATACTTTTGATTGATCGTAGTTATCTTTTCCGGACCTCTAAGACATATAGTTTGTAGACCCACAGGGGTCTGCAGACCACAGGTTGAAAACCACTAAAATAAGACATTAATGATACTTGCTATAGATATTTAAGGCTTTTCTGTATATCATAAAATTGCATATGTGCTTTTTCAGCAAAATAAAATTCTATTTTTTTTTACTTGGCTCTAAGCTAGGGACAGACATTCAAAAAGCCTGAGCCTGAATTGAGCCACCTCTCAGCATTAGTTTGCATACTGCATGCCTAGGATCTGCAGGGCTGGGGTCCACGCTGTGGGAGAGGGGAGGGAGGCAGAGTGGACTCCTGCTTGAGCAGAGAGCCAGCAGACCCGGCTCTGCCTGCAATCCCCACTGGAGCTCTGCCTAGGGAGCAGTCTGGAGCAGAGAGCCCAGCCCAACCCAGCCCTGGGCTGCAAAGCATCCGGGGTGCTGGGGGACTCTGATTTTACTTCAACCAGGAAGGGGTCTGGGACAGACATTACATAAACTGGTTTGATCCAAATCAGTTAAGTCTGATACTACATTCAACCAAGTTTTTCTTAAACCAGTTTCAGCCATTTTGAAACTGGTTTTTGTGAACTGAATTTCTGTTCTGTTAGAGGCTTAAACCAGTTTCTGATTACTTAAACTGGTTTATGTGTAATGTTTGTCCTTAGCCCTGGGGATAAGGGAGGATGCAAGCTTTGTTTCACTTTGCTGCCAGCATGCATGTAAATCCCACTCTTCTTCTTGGCTCACTGTTGAGCTATAGCTGAATGATAAAGGAGTCTTCTTGGGACTTCCGGTTTTTAGAACACAAATTGGGCCCATGATGCAATTGTAGGAACATTTTCGTAGCGTAGCTTCACTGGACAGTGTTAAAACTTAAACTATGTTATACAGAACATATGGGACTGATTCTGCTCTAAGTATGTACTGGCTTGGAGGTGTGGTATAAATGGTATAAGGCAGACATTTGCAGCTTACAGCCTATGGGCCAACACTGGCCTGGCAAGCAATTGTATTTGACCTGCAAAGCCAGGATATCAGTAGCAATGGAGCAGGTATGCAGGGACAGAGGGCTGCTGGCTTGAAAGATACTATCCAGTAGCTATTTAAGGATACATTTGTAGGTTGTAATGATTTATACCAGTCTCCTTGGGATAATGTATTTGTAGTAATTTCCTTTAGATAAATTAAGCTATTTAATAAGCCCCAATTAAATGACACCGTTGGGTACTAAGGTTTAGTCCTGCTTGATGTGATGTGCAAATCCACATTCAGAGAAAACACTGAAATTTACCCTTCCAAAGGCTCTAATTGTGACACTCTTCAAAGTTGAATGATAAATTACCAATCACAAAATAAACATATTTGAATGATTGTCAAGACAATATTAGTTCATTCATGTGACTTTGTTTCAGTGCAGTGCTTTGTGTAGCTTGGGCATATGGGAATGTTCTTGCTTGTTTTTTTTTTAACCATAACTGCTTTATATCAGATTGCAATAGAGCATTTTTATACGAAGACCTTTCTGAGTGGAGTAGGTTGCTCTGTGCCCATCACAAAAATAGTGAAAACGTTCTAGGAGTTAGGAGTCGTGTCAGTAGACTGTCTTTGGTTGTAAGACTTATAATACAAACTTATTTTCCTGTCCCACTTAAGGAGGCTTTTGAAGGTACTGCTCTCAGATACCAAACATTTGGCATTTTAGAGCTGTCAAAGTGATAAGTCTTTAGAGGAAATTGATGATTCACTGCAGAAGCATTGTAACTGGAGAAGGTTTTCATCCTAAACCTGGAGATAGTCCAGAGGTTTGAGACATTCTGGCCATCTTAGGACCTTTTGTCTATATTTATACCCTTGCATTATCACCCTTCTGTAGGCTGTTTCCCACCTTTTCTTTTTTTACTCTTTTTTTTGTCTTCCCTTTATAAGAATAATTTTGAAAACTGATGGAAATGTTGAAGCTTCAGCTTAAATGATTTAAAACTTCAAATGTTTTTTTTCCTGGAATATTACCAAGGGTTTAAATACCTGAGGAGTATTAGAGAGAGCTTGCCAGCATGTTGAATGCCAGTGAGATTTTGTATTGTATGCCAGCAGAAAATATTTCTGGTTACTATGGTACCTATGGTTATATAACAAGAATTTGCTCAATGAAACTAAGCTTGTTATAGGCAATGGTACCGTGGGACAAAAAGGGGGTGTAATTCTGACCACTTCTATTTGCTTTTATTCTGAGGGGTAACTCAGCAAAGGGGCATCATCCCTTGCTGGGAATGTTCCTTCTTTTTCTATGTGAAAGGCACCAGGTGAAAAACTGAGTTCTGTTTGTCCTGGGTATAAAGAAAAGTGGGAAAAATGAACCCACAACGGTTATATCATTTCTCTGCCTCACGCTGTCAGACTGAGCATATTTTGCCTATGGGCTATATGAGTCTCTAATTTTATTTCTCCAAGGGACTTGTTTTTTTCAAGTATGTACGTACCCATTTTAGCTACATAATGCTATAGAACAGGCGTGTCGAAGATCTGTCCCACAAGCTGAATCCAGCTCCCAGTGCCAGCCCTGGGTCTCAGTTGACCCACAGCCAGCGCTTGCCAGACAGGGCCCACTGGGACCCACCCTGCATGTGACACTCCTGCCAGGCCAGTCTGGGGATGTCTCCCGCATGTCAGATCCAGCACGCATGGCATCTGCTCTATCTGGTATGGGACACAAGCCGCAGACCGCATCTGCTCCAGCCAGTCCAGAGCAGGTGGTGTGTGTGGTACAGTCCTGGACCAGCCATGGAGGGTTCTGGATCCAGCATGCAGGAGTGGGGAGGCCCGTGGGCTCAGTCTGGCCCATAAAGCTAACCCTATGGCATTCATCTGGCCTGTGAACTGGTCCCTCACCACTTATCTGGCCCTTGGGGCCAAATGACATTTGTCACTGCTGCTACAGGAGACAATTCCAGGTTGGCAGAAAGCAATTGCCCAAGCAGAAAGTTAGCCAAGACAGTAGGGCTGAGGGCTGGATTACCTCTAATTACTGCACAAATTCAAGAATGATAAATGTACCCGACATGCTTAACTGATATCCACTCTTTGATTATATTTGAGATTTTATTGCAGGAGACGGAGTGAATGCAATTTAAATGTTTTCCTCTGTGGGTCATGTGGGAACTTTGGTTATCATGTTATATTTTATACTGTATCACGCACCAGCAGATGCTACTAACAAGAGGTTAGTTTCATGGACCTGCTGACGGTGTTCCTATAAAATAGGAATGTATTACGTACAGAACCAAACAGCACCATTCAGGTTGCATTCCCACTAACCTCCTCACGCTTCGAACAATTGTAAATAAAACGTCAATTGCTTAGAAGTTTAAATATAACATCCTACTCTCTGGAAGGTAAAAGCCACAGCTTTGATTTTACCCTGAAATATCTCCACAGCTTTCAAAATCCACATCTTTCTTAAATTATACCATGTTAGCATCTAGCAAAGAGCTCAGCGTGTCACCAGATACAGGCCAAGCACACGCGATAATATCCCAATGCAAGCTGAGATGTAGATGAAGGTGGAGTCAGCTTTCCTCTCTTACATACAACACGTACGTGATTCTGGACTCTACTGAGGTCCTGGGCCACCTTTTCACTTCAGATCAAGATCTGCCTTCAGGCAACCGAGGTCTAGAGTAACCTCCTCTTGTTGCAGTCTCAGCTTCCGAAGTTTACCTTGAGTACATAATGCTTCATCCCTCAATGAATAGTCCCTGATATTAAGTATAAGGATGTTAAATACAATATCTGTAGTGAAGAAGCTTGAATTCTTGGACCTTTGACCTTCCAAGCTGTATATATATTTTCTTTTTTCCCCCTAAACTGTTTTCCTAGTTTCTTGTTTAGTATTTGCTTGATAGGTGGCTACATTACTGCTCACAGATGGTTGTTGACAGAGGTGTTATCCAAATCACAAGGACAGGGACAACATACAGTTTAATCAGAGCACGAGCCAAATCCTTTCTCCCTTTCACAGGCACCAACTCACAAACTTTGCCAATTAACTTAGGAGTGAGTGTGGTTTGAAAGCTGCTTGTTTAAGCAGAGCTGGATGAGACTTTTGGACTAATTGTCTGTTTGCAGAAAAATGCATTGATTTGCAATGACCTCTGCAGCATTGCAGTGGCCTGGTAGTGAAAACCTGCAGTTTTGCAAATTGATTATTTTTTAAATCATGGCTAGTATAGTGTTGTAGAAATGCTGTTTGCAGGGCAAAGGAATTGATGCTTGGGACAGGCCTGCTTATTAGTCAGCTGTGCTACCCGTGACCCAGTAGGGGCTGCAGGTTTTGAAAGTGAGGCTGAGTTCCCAGAACCGTATGATTGGATGCTACATGAAAAATCAGATCTCTGGAAAAGTGCTTAGATGGACAGAAAAAGACATTTCTGAACAGAAACATAGGGCAAATGTTTTATTAATATTTATGATTATTGCTGAAGGGCTTAGAGGCCCCAACCAGGGTCCTGGCATTAGTGCTAGTTTGATTTTTTGTGTCTGTTAGGGAGGATGATAAATGTATGCAGAGACAAATGCACAAACCCCTTCCACGTAGGGGACCCACATAGAGACCCAATAAGAGTCTGTGCAGGTGCCACCTTTCCCTGCAAATGAGCATCTGTACAGCCAGACACTTGAGCTGACAAGGCTGCTGTTTACCAAAAAAACCCACAAGTTTTGTTTCACTGTCCTCATACCCGACACTCCTCCTTTTTCTTATGCTATATGCTAAGGTTTCAAGTCATTTGGGGGAAGAAAGGGGTGGGGGCAAGGTCGCTTTTAGGTTACATTTGTGTCCAAGCTATGCATACTATTAAATATATATTGAATATATACTGTGTGTGTATCAGTCTGTATCTAGATGTGTATATATAACATTCCTTATCTGCCACTGCTAGAACAGAGAGTCAGCATGAAGTAACAAAAAATGTATTGGAGATAATAGGCCTGACCTTCAGTGTATCCTAAGTCCCAGGACGAAAAGCACGGTCTTTGTTCATTTCAGTGCTTCTTTTGTCTATTAAATCCTTGGTCCCCCTTCCTGGGAACAGAATGGCCTCCATTAATCACCCAGTGACTATGCAGACTGAAAAGAGGCCAGAGGGCAAGAGGAAAAAGGATGCTTAGATTCCTTTATCGTAAAAGTTGGGGTTTTTTTCTCTAGAAGTCTGACCACTGATGCAGACTTAAATTGCGCCCTGGCTGAAAGGAGACCATTAACCCTTTAACTCCTTTCCCATCCCAGTCATTTACCTAATTTTCCTTTGTAGGTTTAAAGCTAAGAGGTCTCTTCAGAGTTTACTTTTCTCAGTCCGTTTCAGGCAGGTATTGAAAACACTCGCTACAGCGTCTTGCGTACTCTATCATTGACAAATCTGCACATGTATCAGTTTCCCACCAGTGTAGTTCCACTGGCAGTACTGGAATAACTTCCTGTTTACAGCTGTGCAAGGGAGAAAGCTGGACTCTTTGTGCAGGAGGCCCAGAAGCCATTGCAGAGAGTGGGGACTTTTTATCACAGAAAAATAAAAGGCAAGGGAACTTGCTAATGCTCCTGTCTGCATTACCGAGCAACCTCAGGGAGTAGTTGGTAGGGTGGCAGGGTGGCCTTGAGGCAAGATGAAGGGAGGCAGCACAGCATATTCCCATCATGCATCACCACAAGGCATACCTCACTGGGGGCTCCAATTTGACCATGTTGAAAAAGCTTTAAGTGAGGCACTAATTGCCCTACCATCATAATACATTGAAAACCAACTATGTGCCAACCCAGCAAAACCATAAGTATGTGCCTTCCATCTGAAAAACCATGAGGCCAACAGCCAGCCCAATGTTACACAGTCTGGGACCCCACTGTCTTGCTGTCCAAACCCAGTTTACCTTGGAGTCACCCTCGATTGAACCCTCCACAACAAAGAACACATCATGAAGACAAAAGCAAAGGTAAGTACTCATAACACCATTTTATATAAGTTCACCAACTCAAAATGGGGAGGTAACCCCTCAACCATCCAGACCACTGCCCTGGCTCTCAGCTTTTCCTCTGGTGAGTGTGCACGTCCTGTATAGGAGAGATCTTTTCATGCTAAGTGCCTTGACCTGATCTTGAATGATAGGTGCTGATGCATCACAGGACATCTGACGCCTACCAGCCTAAACAGCATGTACCTGCCGGCTGGCATCGCTCTGCCTAACATCAGAACAGCAGCAGCCAGCAGGATACAGCAATGAAGATATGAGGCAGTACTTATATGCCCATCCCACAGCACACAAATATCTGAAATCATGTAGGAGCTTCCTCTCTAGCACCTAACCTCTCGTTACCACACCCAAGGAGATGTGAGTACAAATGTGGAACGAGAGGCTGAAGAAAATACCGGACAGTGGGAAAATGGACAGTCCATCGGATGAATCTTTACCATCAGGGGTTGATGAACCATGGCCAAGGTGGTGATGCCTCATCTGTCAGACACTCCAAGGAACTAATGAAGAAGTGGGGCTATCATTGGTTCAACCACCTGTGACTGTGGCACAGAGCCTCAGACCATGCCATACCTGCTGCAATGCCTCCTCCTCGAAAGCACATGTACAATGAAAGATTTTGCTAAGTACAATAAACAAACACGAACATTTGAAACAAAAAGGTCAAATGCATTGCAGAGACATGAGCTTTCCTACACCAAAGGGATTTTGTCGTACTTGGGACTTCCACAAGACAAATTATGGAGTGGGAGGAGAAGCCAAGACGCCCATTCCAGCTCCTAGACAGTGATGGCTTCCCCGCTCATTGGCTGCTGTACATACATGCATACCAGCTCTGAGTAAGGCCTGGCTCGCTTGCTCGGTGTACTGAATGACTCTGCCAGCTACAGTTGTACTTAGATGTGTTCCAGTTCAAATACTTGCCTGTTTTGTTTACGAAAAAGCTCCACTGCACTGATACAAGAAAGCAGCAGAGATGCCAGGACCCCCCTCCTCTTCATACCACCAAAAAAACACAGCTTCCTGAGCTCTAAAGAGGAGTGATTGTGAAATTCCTAGGTGTTTCCATGACTGTGACAAGTTAGCTGACTTGTCTCAGAGAATATCTCCTACACAGACTGCTCTTTTTATGGAAGGAAGCAGAAATATTGAGGTTATATGCTTCCCCCCTTTGACTGTAGTTCTGCAGGGAAAGCAAATCATTTCAATCCCATGGCTCGCCTTTGTAGGGCCAGACGTACCCCATGGGGTGATTGTCGATATACGTTAATGTTAATGCCTGACAACCTTGACGGTACCCCCGTTTAAGCTGAGGATCTGCAACTCAAAGGATTTTTCTTCCTGTTCATTCTTGTCTCCCTTCTGTACCTCTGATCAAAAGAAAAGATGCAGCCAGAAAAAAGTACAGTAAAAAACACCTCGGTTCAGGGTCAAGTACCCAGGGCCAACGTGGCCTAAAACATTTGCTGTCATCGGCTACTGGCCTGAAGATCGTGCCCCATCCCTGTCAAATATTGGTCAGAACATGGTGGGCCACATGTTCCTGAGCCCCAGGCTTGATTAGTGCAATTGGGTACAAATAGAAATGAAATGAAGGAGAGTGAGAAGGCTCCGCTTGGGATGAAACATGAAAGCTCCATGCAATATAATGGCACCATGCTGGTGCTTTGTTCCCTGCACTGGCTTCAGAGTTTAAGGTCTCTCTTGGCTGTTGTAGCAGTGAAGGTGGTAAACTTGCTCTCGTTGTTGTGGGTTCTCTCAAGCATGCTGTGCTGCTCTGCGTGGCAGCTTTCCAAACGAGAAGCAATGTGACCCCAGCTGTGTGGGTGAGCTAATTAGCTTGGGGAAGGTAGTTGGCACTGCCAGTTTTGCTAATTAGCCCACCTGAAGCACCAGATGGCACTGGCTACCAAGTCTTCAGTTTATAGTTCAGCTTGCCTGTAGCACGCTTCAAGTAAGGATGGCCAATTTATCTTTTAAACGTGCTCCGAACCTCCTGTGGGATCGCTCATGGCCATCTGGGACACCCTACCTCTCATCCAAAGCATGAAACTGTTGACTAACTAGGGGAAAACTTATGACCAGAGAAGGTATAAGTGTCTCAGGAGCTGGACTTAGACCCTGGGACTCTCTCCTTTTGACAGAAGAATTACAAGTGTAATTCCTCCCTTCACTTTAGCTTTTTCTTTATTTGTACTTCACACACATACAAAACCGATATGCAGATTAATTGGGCTGTCTTTCAGCCAGCTTGGGAGCATTAAAAAAAAATAAAGGGAGAATAAATGTATTTTCTATATTTAGCTGTGTGACTGGTGCTAAAATAAAAAAGTAATGGAGGCCTACAACCGTAAGCAGGTGGATTGAAAGAACTTCAGTCCATCATGGGCAAAAAAATTACAGGCATCCTCAAAGATCAAGGATCACAACATAGAAAAGAAGAGTTTTAAATATCTGCTGCTAAATAAAAAACATCAAGTCACCATCTCTTCTGGGAGTCAGCCACTTGCCGTGTCCCAGAATCACCCTCTGCAAGATGTCTGTTGCCACCTTGCTAATCGGCCTTTTTTTCCGTGCTGTTTGTTTGCAGCTAGGCTTGTTTTGTGGACAGCTGGGTAAATGGGTCAGCATAGCAGTAGATGCATAAGAGGCTGGAAAAAAAATCCATTTCTTTGCCTGCCTTCCTAAGAAGTACGGTTCTCTGCTGCTTATGTCGGCTGTGTCTGCCAATCCCCTTGTAGTAAAGGATTATTTTCCTTTGGGCCTTACAGAGTTCGCCATTTCAATCATTGAAAGGATGCAAGCACAGGAAATTCTGAGGAGTCTGCGGCTGCCTGAATTCGATGACTTCAGCCAATTTTTTCGCAACTTGCCGGCCACTGCGTTAGTGGGCATCGGTGCCTTTGCAGCTGTTGTCGCATACTGGTTTGCTAGCCGGCCGAAGGCTGTAAAGCCCCCATGTGACCTGCTGCTGCAGTCAGAAGAAGTTGAGGTAAGGCGAGCACTATTTATATTCAGACTTACAAATGCAGAGGTGTGACTGGAGGCTGTGGAATATAGATTTTGGGGGCTGTTTCTACTGCCTTTTATCTTGCGTAGGCATTTATAGCCCTGCAGCATGAGTAGGGTTTTACAACCACTTTGCATGGGTGCAAGTGGTTCTACAGGATGTAAGATTGCAAACCAGGCTTTCCCTATTTATTGTGCATGCTCTGCAAGACACTTGAGTTGTCTTACACAGGCCATTGCACCATAGGTTAATTTGACCCATGATTGCTTCTTCCTTTTAAACTCGCGGAAAACACCGTGATTCTCCCCCTTGTAGTCGGTATCTCGGGTAACCGTGGGGCCCAGGAAAATTACCATAAATGCCACTAAAAAGAAACCATAGTTTATTGTTGACACAGATGGTGACACTGATAATATCTGGTACCACTATGCACTTATGCAGTCATAGTGACTGCTGCAGGCTTGGTTATACTGTGAAGAATTACACTTTAACCAAAGCCTGAGGTGGACTTTTACCTGCTCGTGGTGCTTTGAAGGAGCCTTAAGTTGTAAATGAAGCTGTCTCGTGTTACTTTTCAAGAATATTCTTGTATTTGAACAAGACATTTTTTTAATACTACTGCGGGCTAAAAGCGTATTGATTGTTTCTCCTTTAACAGAATTTCACTGTCCTGAATGATAAAAAGCATAGATAAAAATTGAGATGTCCTATGATTTGTGATTAGAAGCGAGGTGATAGATTTCTTTCTCCCTCCTGGCTTCTGACTCCCCTTATGACTTAGGCAAACCACTCGACTTCTCTCTTTCCTGGGTTGCTCACTCAGGAAGTAAATCTGATAAAACCTGTCTGGAGTCCTGGGATGTTGAGAGAATTAACTGATGTTCATAAAAAAAAAACCCATTGAAATCTCAGAATTAAAAAGGCAGGTAATGATATCCATTATGGAAGGCGAGTTAATTACATTTCCATGAGATTCCCCATGTCAAACATCAGGTGCCCCACATTATTGGCTGACCTGTGCTCTCAACCCGGCTGATAGACATAGAAGGAAATGCAGCGTGCTAAGTGTTTTTCTGGGGTTAGCCACAGTCACAATTGCTGTAGGAAAGAAAATGGTCTCACTGGGGACGGCGAGTTCATTGAGCTGATCTGTGCTGCGTGAGTCTGAGGGTATTGTCGAGAATCTATCACGTGGGATATCCTCTCTCTCTCTCTCTAAAAGACAATACATCGGCAACAGCACATTGTGTGCTCGTAGGCACAGGAACGTTAGAGAAACCGGGGAGATGAGGGGAATGCAAAACAGGACATGGCGCAAAGAGAGTCCAAAGCTATGGCTGCATTATTCTGGGAGGCTGAGTTAGTAGCAGAACTTGGCTGATTCCCTTGGTGTCCAGATGTAGCAGGTGGTTTGTGTTTGCCAGCCCATTGCCTTTCGTGGAACGTTCAGGATCTACGCATCTTTGTCCAAGTCCTCTTTCCAGGCCCGGGACTGCTGTGGAGTTTCCAGGAGTTGGCTAAGAAAAAGATCTAGCCCCTCACTGGATCTACTCACAGAAGAGAAGCCTCATTGCCAAAGTAGCCTCTGCGCCTCATCTCCCTGTCAGGGACAATGGGGAGCGATCCTCATTGCAGCCAGTCTACCATCTCCATCTTGTTCTCTGATTATCCCTTTCCTTGAGCAACAGGCAGCTCTCATGAAGGTGAAGCCATAGCATACAGGAGAGTGAACATTACCTACATAGGGGGTGCATCTACACAAGATGCTAACTGCGCAGTAGACTGATCATACTGCGCGGTAGCACGTCACAGCACAAACAGTGCTAATACATTGCTGCGCAGTATGATTAGGCTACTGCACAGTAGCGTCACTAAAAAGGTGTGCACCGGCACTACTGGGCAGTAACTCCAGTTACCGAGCATTTATTTAGTACTTGATTATGCAAGTATTAAACTTAATGCACAGTAACTACAGTTCATTAATGAACGTGTAGATGTGCCCAGGGTGACCTACGCCCTTCTTCCAAATCCTGCTGCATCAGGAGACAAATGTGTCCCCAAGTGCTGTTAGCATTCCCTTTTTAAAAGGGCGGAGAGCTTTTGCAGGCTATTCTCACTTTTGCTGCTGCACTGCCAAGCTACTGCATGAAGCTGCACTTAGCTCCACCTACATCGTTATCACTATGATTTCAAGGGTGAGGCTGTTAATAAATTGCTACAACCCAGAGTTCTGTTTGGGTTTCTTCCTCAGCAATAGAGAGTGCTGACAGAAGTGATGTTTTGTCGAACAACTGACCCCCTGAAAAC
>JAGPOW010003447.1:25666725-25700076 GCA_030014935.1 Caiman crocodilus
CAAACTCCATCCTCTCCCTTTCCCTGCTCCCATCCTGAGGACAGCACGGGAGGGTAGGAGGGCAGGGGTGGGGGCAAGGCGAGGAGGAGGATGCAGACACGAAACTAGAGCTTTGATCCCCAACCCTCTGGATCAGACAGGGAATGTCACTTGAGGTGGGGTGGGGTGGGGGAGTCTCTGACTCATGGCACTTCCCATAGAGTGTCATGAGTTACAGCAGGGAGCCACACATATGTCAGCTTATTAGTTTACTGTTAACATTTTGCTTCCATCATTTACTGGTTTAGAGTTGTTCTTCAAAAATCTTTGGGCGCATAAGTTGCCTCCAGCTCCAGTATGGAGTGCTATATGTTATATGTTTATTTCTGGGGAAATTATCTCAATGCGTGTTTGTTTTTTGGGGAGGTTTTTAATGTTTTTCCTTGAGAGGGGTTGGTTTTGGTGGAGGGGAGCTGGGGGGCATTTATTTATTTTCTGGAAGCAGTTTTCATGTTATATGAATGCTAAGGTTCATTTCACAATTTCATCTGAATCTCTTAACTTCTTGGGATGGTAACATATAGGCAGCTAGTGAACCTACTATGTGCAATGATTTCTACTGCTCTTTTTAAACAAGCTGATTGTCACTAGCAGAGACGGTCAGTGCTAGCATGCTGAGATACGTTTAGATTGTATGAAGTTGGAACATTTCATACATATATTTCTGTTTACCTTTTGGCTTCACATACAGCTTGAGGTAATAGCATTCCTCCTTTATATACAGATACTTATATACAGTTACGATTTTTATATAGTGTTTATATAAAGCTGGTGAAAACCTTTTTACAATTAAAAACTGGCTTTGTGACCAAAACAAAAAATGTATGGAAAATAATTGTCAGAATATACTGATGGAACTTTCTGGTAGATATTTTTTCCATAAACTGAAAAATTGAACATCTGAAAAACATTTTATGGAAATTTAAAAAAAAAAATCAAAATTTTGCACATTTCTCTACTTTTCTTGATAAATGTCTATACTGAAAAGATTAGAGTTTTTATCTAATGGACTTTAAGGGAGCATGATAACTGAGATCCAGTATAACAGTAGAAACATATTGTGCCTTTTGAAAGTTCCCTTTGATACCAGAATAGGTCTCAGCATAAAACAGGCAAATTTTGTGTTTGGCTTTACTGATTTTTGTCTGAGTTTCTGCTTGAGTCCTTTATGAGGTTGGTAGCAGTACCAGTATAGCATGTCGGCCTCTGTACTGAATAGAATATATATTTCATGAGACTACAAGGTATTGCTTTTGTTTTAAATATGAGTTACTTCATCCAGATGAAAAGGTCACGAAGAAACCAATGGTTGGATGTTCACAAAGTCAACCTGAAGAGTAATAGCACAGTAGAACAACGTAGCAAGCCACTCAATGTATTCTTCCATCATCCATTCTTCACGCAGCCCTTAAGACAAGCTAGGGTGTCTTTCTGAAAGATACGCTCTAGCTCTCAAGGAAGATATGGGCTTGATACAAAAACTGTTGTGTTGAGGACAGTGGGCTTTTTATGCAAGAGTTCAAGTGAGATGATCATAAGTTTCTTCTTGTCTTAAAATCATTGAATTGTTCAAAAAGTAAAAGCCACAAAGATATATTGTCCCATAAATAAGTGTCTGTTCCAAACTTCTGACTGGTTGGTTGTTTCCTGTGGACCTTTTCAGTCTTCCCTTAACAAATAGATTTTGTTGAATATTTTTTATTAGGGAGGGTTTGCTAGATTTTGGTTTCTGTAGTATTTTTAAGGCCCTGCTATTCGTAAGGTTGGCCACTTTCATCATCCAGCTCTTCTGGGAACTTTACAATGTTACCATGACACCGAAGGATCCCTGTTAGATTGCTCTGTTTGTGAGATCTGTGAACAGGTTAAACCAGAGGTTTGAGTGACTCCTCTGGATGGGATTAACCTGTGCATTTGTACATAGCCCAGTGTTGGCACAATGCTTCTAAAATAGTCTATCACCTGTTTCGTAAAGTGAAACCTGCGGTTGCAGGAGGGTTATTTTGAGCTATGATTGTTCGAGACAGTGCAGGTTAAATAGAGTTAAGCCTGGAAAGTACTTACACAGGAAACCCCCAGAGTAAAACTAGATTGCTGCTGTGATGTTGCTGATTCAGTCTGTTTGAGGTTCTATTACGCCAGTAATCTACACATGGCATTGGGAGATGCTGAGGTGATGGAAAGTAAGCTTTCTAATTCTACCAAGTGGAATCCTGGTTTAGTTGATGTCAGTAGACAAATTCCCCCTTTTGCAAGAGTATGATGTGTTAGACCCCAAATGGCAAGCTGACACATTTCATTTTCATGAAGATAGTATTCATTTGGTATCTTCAATTCTTGCGTGTGCTATTCAGCCCCTATTGTGTTACACTCAAGAAACAGCCACCGTCCAAAAATTTATGACCGGGCTGCAAAACTCTTCTGAATGACAGATACTGTATACGCGAGGTATCTAGGACGATATAGTTCTGAATGACTTATTCAATAAAGTAATCGATTAATGGCCTGCAAAATTTCATCTTAAATATATAACATTTTTAAAGGAAGAAGAGAAGTCATTTAAAACCAGCCAAAGAGATTATTAATGATGTTTGTACCTAATGATGTTTGAGTCTAGAAACATTCATCCCTCATCCCAGTACATTCATAAATGTTCTCAAAAGTTGTTAGAACTTTAACTGTTCTAAAAAGTTAAAAGAGAAGTGGTGAGAATACAGATATCTAGTTAGTTTCCTTGGGAAAAAAAAGAGAAGCAAATTCTAGTCAGGCATAAAACTATGTTAAGGGAGGGTGAAAGGGAGATGTCACTTGTGATTGGAGTGACCGCAGAGATCAGTATCCAGTGGTGAAGTGACTCATTTCTCAGGACCAATCCAAAAGCCTTGTACTCCTAGTTCATTGGCTGGGGGCTCACTTATTTTCTTCCTCTGTTTTATGTACAGAACTGTAAGCTTTGGAGTGACAGAAAATGATTGAAAAAATCATTTATTATTAAAAAAGAAGTGTGCTTATGAAAGGAATTGCACAGGATGCTTCACTTTAGAAAACTTGGTAGCTTTTATACTTTTCTGTTTTGGGGGAAGCAAAACAGCTGGGGCTTTTGCGAGGGGTTGAGGGCAATATCAGCAAACCTTCCTGTCTGACTTCTATGGGTGATTTTAGCCAAAAGCAAGAATTTATGGCCAGGCTTACATAACTCTATAATTCAGCATGTCCCACAAAAAACCACTTTTCATTCCCTGGGACTCGCAATCTGTGTATTGTACTGGCTGTACACATGAGCTTATGATAGATGCATAAAAAATGATAACAAGGTTTGTGTTTGATATGACTGCTTGATCCTGCAGCTTCTTCATTAGATGTTTTCTTTTCCACAGGGCCTGGACGGAGCTCGGCGGTCTGTGATAGGGGACTGCCCACAACTGCTAACTCACTACTACGACGATGCAAGGACAATGTATGAAGTATTTAGACGTGGATTCAACATATCTGGTAAGTGTTTGATGACATGTAAGATCATCTCACAGCTCCCCAGTGCTGCTGTCTGGCTGGTCAGAGGATAGAACTGGTTTTGTAGCCTTTACAAAGGACTGCCCTGTGATGCAAGGAGAGCCCCGTCTTGTTTCCAGCAAAGTCAGTTAGAGTTTTGCTGTTGATTAAAGTTGGACTAAGCTGCTGTGTCCCTGTGCTGTTTGCTGCAGGCCATCTCCTATACTGGAAGCACGGGCAGACTCAGAAAGGGTGTGACGGTGCAGTCACACCACACTTGGGCTGCGCCTTGCACCGTGCTGAACTCCTGGAGCTCTTTGGTACTTCAGTGCAGCTTCTGCTAGGAGCTCTGTATGTGCTGCTTAGTGCTTACGGCTATGTGCTCACTGCATGTAGGCATGGGCTCTGCCCCGGCTCCCTTCTTGCAGGCAGCTCTGGAGCCTGCTTCTCTTTGCTGTTCCCCTCCCCACCCCTGAACTGCACAGCAGGAGAAGCATTAGTGACTCACAGCCCCCGGTTTCACTCAGCTCCAAGGCTGCCGCTGCTCCTTCTGCCTCCTCCTTTCCCTGCTGCTCAGTTCAGCAGCAGGGGAGGGGAAAAGGAAAAGCAGCAGGCTCCAGAGCTGCTTGAAAATGGGGACTCCAGGCAGATGCTGCAGCACTCCAATAGGAGCTGCTGAGAGCTCACTGGCATCCAGCATCCAAGGTTTGTTGCCACATCCCCTTCCACTGTATGGCACATGTACCGTGAGCGGTCTTCAACGAGAGCATGCTCCATTCCCATGTCACAATCCTGGGTCTGCCCTTGACTGGAAGCGATATAGCTGTGTCCACTTAGCACATCAGGCTGGCTATGTAGCTCTGCTGTAGGACAGGGCTAGTTAAGGCACTCATGAAGTCTCAGGAATGCAGCTGCACTTTAAGGGGCAGTACAGCATGCTTGAGGGTGCTGTTGCTGAGGGATGGTAAGTTCACTCTATAATCATAGCCTAAGGACCAACAATGTGTGGACCTGTAGTGCTAAGTACCGACAGTCAAAAAACCTGAGGGTGAATCAGTTCAATCTTTGCTGGTTAGTCTAAGCTGCATAGATTGAACCGATAAGGAGGTGAACAATCTTTCCCTTTTGATTCTTGAAAATGCCAACAGTGGCCGAGGCCACAGGGCAGTGGCCTGGGCTGAAGCAAGCAGCTTGGACCAAGGCTAGCCTGAGCACCTTGCAAAGCATCCTGGGATGCTGGGGGACTGTGAGTTAACTTGAATCCGGAGGGAATCTAGGGCAGAAGTTCAATAAGCTGATTTAACCTAAAACAATGAAGTCTGATACTACACGCATCTAGGTTTATCTTAAACCAGTGTCAGTCATTTTTGAAGTGGTTTATGAGCACTGAACTTCTGTTGTGTTACAGATTTCATCTGGTTTCTGATTGTTTATACCAGTTTATGCGTAATTTCTGTCCCTAGCCTAGGAGTTTTAGATGCAGAAGTAAAGAAAGTTCAGTCTGTTGTCAGCCTTTTTAACAACCACAACCAGCATGTCATCCATGAAGGCCCCTTCATGAGACACTACAGCATGAAAGTTATGGCAATTTTACTGAATTGGGCACTATGAGTAAATTTGCACTAATGCCAACAGGACACTTCTAAATCCCTTGGTTTTCTCCAAGCATTTAAGTCACTTTGGCACATAAGAAAATGTTACCTTGTGACTTTATCTTTCAGTCTCCTAGGTGCAAAGTAAAACACGTACATCCACGTTGAAACATCTTCATAAGTAGATTGGTTTTCAGAACTTCTGCACTGAGCGTGCAGCTTCAGAGGCAAGAGGCTTGCAGGAATGGGCCACCGATTTTGTAAATGGCAGAAGTTTTTGCAACTCGCTACCTGCTTTGCCAGTAAATTAAAGCCTTCCCACAGCTGCACTTCTTCTGTTGACCTACATCAGATGTAGCGGTGTGTAAAAAGTGCTGCTTTAATTGAATAGAGATAAAAGAGTGGAGACAGCACACAGGGAACAGAAAGCATAAAGAGAGCATTTATTTCACAGAAATTCAAGTTAGGGAAGTGAGCACAAAATCTCTCCTGGACTCTGACATGAATTTTATAGTTAATGTCCTAAGGAAAGGAACACAAGTGTGCTACTAAAATGTATAGTTTATATAGAACCCTCTGTGGCCAAGTACAGAAGTTCAAAAAACCTCAGACAAAATCAATTCAATCTTGGAAGTGTTTCCTAAGATGCCTAGATTGAATCAGTAACAAACTGAACTGATGTTCAGCGTTTGGGTGGCTAAGACAGGCAGAAGCTTGCACTGGCCCAGGCCAGGAGCCTGGGAGTGCTCATGTGCACCACTTTCATGGCCAGGTTGCCTAAGGCTGTTGAACCAGCAGTCCAGGCCTGATTGGCAGCTGGGATCTGGGGGGCAGAGGGGGAGGAGCACCCACCAGGGTCTTCCCCCGCTCAACCCTCCAGCTCCTAACCCGGCTGGGCTCACCCCAGCCATGCACCTTCCCCAGCTACCAGCCTCTGAGGGAGGAGGGGCACAAGGGGGCAATGCACCCACGCCCCAACCTGCACTGCCTCCCACCAATGGGTCTGCATCTTTTCAACCCCCCAGCTCAAACTGGGGTGGGATCACCCAAGCCCTGACCATTTCCTAGCTCTCTGCCTGCAAGAGGGGCAGCCCGCCCCAGCCCGTGTCTGCCAAGCATGGAGGGGAAAGCACCCTGATGGGGGCTCCCACCCCCTGCTTTCCCCCACCCCACTGTGGGAGGCAGAGGGCTGGGGAAGGGCGGGAGCTGGCTTGAGCTGTGTCTGGGAGAGAAAAGCCCTCTCCCAGCGGATGCTTCCCCCCCTCCCAATGCTGGGTAGACCCCAGCTCTATGGAGGTGGATGGCTGAGGAGGGGGTGGGTCTGAGTCAATCCCAGTCTGGTCAGAGGTGCAGGGGCAAGAGAGAAGCTCCTGGGTGGAGGCTTTCCCTCCCCGCCCCCCAGACCCTAGCTGAGGGATTGAGTGCCAGGCGGGATTCGGGAGGGGTAAGTTACCCCCCTCCAGGAGGCAGATGCTAGGGAGAGGGCAGGGCTGCACTGGTCCCTGTCTGGCTTGCTGGGCTGCAAGGGAGGGAGCAAAAAACTCTGAGAACCACTGTAATTAAAGGGCCACAGAGGCTTGTGTATCAGTGTCTCCGTGCTTTAAAAGTGTGTTGAGGGCACTTGAACTAAAGCTCGTTCGATAAGCTTTAGTTCAAGTGCCTCACTGCCATTTTGAAGTGCGGGGACGTGGGTACACGAGACGTGGTAGCTGGCTGGAGCGTGGTAATCACAGTGCATCAGAGGTTAATTGAGTCTGCTCCAACATGCTGTAATTACAGCTCATAGGAGAGCTGTATGCCTCCATGCTCGTGTGTAAGCACCCATTGTGCCTCAGCTGTATGAAGCTGGGGGCATGGCCAGCCCTGGTCCATTGAAGCAGACGGTACAGTACAGTACAGGGTTGCAAAGCATCCTGGGCTGCTGGGGAGGGGGAGGGGGGCTGTGAGTTAACTTGAATCTGGGACAGAAGTTCAATAAACTGATTTAACCTAAATTAATTAAGTCCGATACTATACCCATCCAAATTTATCTTAAACCGGTTTCGGCCATTTTGAGAGCACTTTATGTGCACTGAACTTCTGTTGTTTTACAGGTTTAAACCAGTTTCCAATCACTTAAACCAGTTTATGTGTAACTTCTGCCCCTAGCTTAGAAGCTTAGTATGCAAAGGAATTAATGAGCTTTCATTGTCTGGCTTCCTGTGTTTGAACAGTGACATCCTTATTGGCAGGACTAGTCTGAGTAAGGCAACAGGAGCCAAACTGGAGTAGCTGAAGATGACAATTCCTTAAGTTTTGCCTTTTCACCCTCTGCCCTTAGATACAAGCTGTTTCTTTTGTCCCCTTGCTAGCCTCAGAATATCTGCGCAGGAGATGCAAAGATCAAGGAGTGGGAAAGGGTTTGACCTTTATTAAAGGAGGCTTTGTAAGCCCAGGTTTTCGTTATGTGAGTTTTGAATCTGAGAAATCTTGGACTGGGACTGTAAATTCCAGCCTCTTAATACCAACATGGATTACATAGTTTGAGGCCCTGAGCAAACTCGCTCCAATTCCATTTCCCATATAAAATTAAAATTTATAATATTTACTTAAATCTTAAATAGTCATATCACAACCATTGTCGTGGACTCTCGCTTTTGTTCTCTGTAAATCTAAGCAACACTCTTTAAAAGATTTTGTGTGTCTATATATGAGAGTAATAAATTGAGGAAAAGAAAACAGAAAAAGGCACACGTGTGTGAGAGAGAACGCACAGAAAGACACATATATCTTGGAGGTCCTAATCAAAGCCACGTGAACCCCACAAAACTGCAACATTTGGGTGAATCCACCCCATGTTGTAGAACTGTGCTCAGGAAGCTAAGTTGCCATTTTGCAAAGATTTCCAGATTTTGTGCATTATGCTGAAAGCTTCCACTCTTTTCCCAGATGGCAAATGACCACATTTTCCATGCCTTTTCCCCTGATAAATTTTACAGTGCATGTATACATTTTTAATACAAAATTTTGCACCACATTGAAAATACGAAAAAGTATTTAGATGTAATTGCATTTCAGTTAACTTGAATGACACCTAGAATAATGTATGAAGTCTGTATTAAGTGCACTAAAAGCCTTCACTCTTTTTACTTAATTATCTCAGAATATCCAGTCTATGCTGTTATTACTACTACCAGCAACATACGTGCTAGGCCAGGATGTAATTGTGCTAGATGTAGTACAAGGACAAAATGCCCTGCCTCAAAGAACTTGCAATTCTGGCTTCTTTTCATAGCATTTAGGTCAAACCTGCTGCAGGTTCATAGGTATATGATGCCTTTTGGGGAATGCTGATGATTTGAACAAAACATGCTTATTTTTTTCAATGTCACTGCAACCCTCAGTGAAGTAGTAACTGTTTTACATGATACAATATGGTGATCTGCACCATAAATTCCTCAGTAGAGAGCTGGATTACGTGAGCTGAAGTACAGAGAAAAAAGCATAACATCCCAAATCCTCCTCTCCTTTGCACAGTGAGGCATATGGCTTTGCCTTTCACTCATTTGTAGAAGTTCATTTGTATTAGTAGTAGGTTTTTTTCTTCACAAAGCTTAATTTAAAGAGCACCCCCCGCCTTTAATCCAGCGGGAGGTGGCGTTGGCATGAAGGCATTTGCCAAACAATAAAGTTCAAGCTAAATTAGGAAAAAGATGTTTCAATGGTACTGCTGATGTTATCACCACCTCTGCTCCTTTGAATAAAGTCTTGAAATAGTCCATTTAGGAGCTTGTGTATCTATCCTCCATTATGTAGGATTGTCTCACTTTTAGTTTGACAGCACCCTACCTAAACTCTGGCTCCGAGAAACGTGGATTGACTTTGCTAACGACAAACAGCTTATTTTTAGACCGCTGAGTGCTCCGGGCACTGAGCAGTGCATTAGCTCTTGGCTCGGAGACCCCCATAACTTTTTAATCTTTGTTTATTTTGTTTAGAAAATGGTCCCTGCCTAGGATTCAGGAAACCCAAGCAGCCTTACCAATGGTTGTCGTATAAGGAGGTGAGGTTATTGTGAATCTCTTTCAGCCTTTCGCCAAGCGTTGTTAGCTGTCCCATCCAGAGGTAACTGCTTTTAAAAAGAACTCTGAAAGCGCACGTGATCCCCAGGGAACTTGGTAACGTTCGGTTTGACCATTTTCTTCTTTTTATTTGGGGCTGACCTTTGACATCTACTGTAATCCTTCTATGCTTCTACCAAGTTGTCGCGTTGCAGGTCCGAGAGCTTAGTAATGACTAATCTTACGAATGTACAAAACATCCATCCTTTTCAAGTTTCAAAGCTTGGGTGCAATCCTGCTTGGTTTATTCGTGCTTGTAGTTCCTTCGTGCTTCAATGGGCATGTGAGTGTGATCAGACACCAATACAAGCATTTCTGGTGTGGGATACTGGTGCAGTATTATCCAAAATACTGTATCATACTGCGAAATACAAGCTGTTCATTAGCTCATAGACCAGAAATAAAAAGCACTACAACAAGTTAAACTGATGAAGGGAGTTTTATGTAGGTAGAATTGAATGGTTAGAGCTGTAATATGTTCAAGGCACTACACTGACAATGTCATGAGCTTTCTGTTGGCTAGAGGGGAGATGAGTTCCAGTTTTATGTATTACCCATCAACAAGCCAGTTTATCGGAGTCTTTGCACAAAACCGTCCAGAGGTGAGATTTTAGTTTGACCTGATGCAGCATTAACATTACTGAGTTGTGATCTTGCCTCAAATTTTTAATCTATCAAGTGGTTTTAATCGCTTCCTCTCTTTCTCTCCCCACCCCACCCTGCCTCTTTTTTAATATTTCATTCCAGTGGATCATTTCTGAACTGGCTTGCTACACCTATTCTATGGTGGTGGTCCCCCTATATGATACATTAGGGCCTGGAGCCATTCGTTACATTATCAATACAGGTAACAGGTGTTCACATGATTCTTTTCTTTCCTGTTTTCCCAGAAAAAGATGCTTTCACTCATTGAATCATTTTGGCTGGAAGTAATCTTGGCTGGTTTATATAGTATGTCCTTGCATACAATGATAGGATTTATTTTATTATTCCTTTAACCCTAATAGCTAGATTTAACCCTAATAGCTAAGTTTTATACATATCCAGCTCTTCATTCCTTTGCTGCTTGTCTACTGAGGAAATCTATGTCAAGTTTTAAGAGTTTTTCCTAACTTATAACACATATTCTTTCTGTGTTACAAATTGAGGGCATTTCTACTTATTTTGTTCTTACCAAGTAGTGTAAATTATTG
Source organism: Caiman crocodilus (assembly GCA_030014935.1). NCBI lineage: Eukaryota > Metazoa > Chordata > Crocodylia > Alligatoridae > Caiman > Caiman crocodilus. Next base: position 25,677,139 of record JAGPOW010003447.1, read on the forward strand.
CTCCTATCCCATACTAACCCTGCTTTTTTACTTTGAACATTATGGATTTGGGATCTTGCCGTTCTGCCTCATCTACTGGGTTCTCTTGCATGGCAGGGTCTATGCTATCATGTAACTCAGCATTCCCGTAAAAAATGAGACACTCTTCCTACAAAAAGAGCAAGTCCTGAGCAGGAGCACTTCGGCACACACTCGGCTATAAGCACTAACGTCTCATGCTCAAAGTTAAGCTTCTGCTTAAGTGTTTCATGAGATTAGGATTTAGAATAGATAGCAAAAGCAAAATGGAAAAACTTTGTTTTGGTCCCAGTCTATAGGATTGTTTTTAAGGGCCAATCTAAGATATACAAATGTAGAAGAGCAGCACAGATTTTTAATGTCACATAGCTTTATATTCAATAAGAAAAGCGAGAATCTGAACACCTCATTTTCCTCAAGACATCTGGAATCTACTTGAATTTGTATTTTTGTGTAATGATAACAGGTCCTCCCTCCCCTTTCCCTCACCTCCCCTTCCCGTAAACCTCCAATGGAGCTACGGTTTGCAGATGGCATTTCAGGTTGGCTGAAGGAGAGCTTTGCTTTGATTTCTGTAGCTGCAGGATGGTTCATGATCACAACAGCAGTCAAACGCTGACAAGATCTATCCAGCAAAGCTTGTTATCTCAGTGTTACTCTGCTGTTCCTTTTATAATTTTGGCTGCTACCATTTTTTAAATATCCTGTTTATAGCAGCAGTTCTCTACCGTTCAGGGTTTTCTTTGTCCCCTCAATTTTGATATTATTTTAACCAAATCCTGAAATAATTGTACCTGCTACTCTGTTTGTTGTGCTGCGAGCCAACGTTTGCTTTAAAAGTCAATGGATTTCGCATGTCCTCATCTGTGCTGTTCAGAATTGATTCATAACAGCAAGGGTTAAATACTAAAACGAAATATAACATTTATTATTAAAATATAGATAGTTCCAAGATATAACGAGAGAAATGTAAAACATGTCAAAGACTGATTAGTGATCACTACGAAGCCAGTGTTTACATTGAAACAAAGGTTTTTTGAAAACTCCTGTTTTTTGGTTTTTTTTCTTCTCAGCTGATATTTCCACAGTAATTTGTGATAAACCAGAGAAAGTCAGAGTACTACTGGATCATGTGGAGAAAAGAGAAACACCGGGCTTGAAGTCTATCATTCTGATGGACCCTTTTGAGAAGGACCTAAAAGAAAGAGGGAAAAAATGTGGCGTGCGCATCCAGTCCATGCAGGAAGTGGAGGTGCAGTTTCTATCCCTCTTTTAACGTGCCCTTGAAACCAGTCAGTATATACTGGGACATGTGGCTTGGCACAAAGATAATAACCAGTACCCCTCGAGAACAAACCAAAACCTCTTTTCTACCCTATTAATGGGATACAGCATGCAACAAAGCAGTATAAAAGGATGCTGCTTAATATTACTTTTCGGCAAAAGGGGGATCCATAATTTCAGAAATCCTTGACTCACTTCCCCAGTAAGTGATAAGATGTCAGCAGCACTGAAGCCAGGCAATTTTAAATCTACTTTAAGTGAATTATCCTGGCAGAGTTCAAATGATTGCACTTGCCAATTAAATAACTGACCCAGCAAGAATCAATTCAAATATTATTTGGTGAAATCCAGGAGTTGCAAGAATGCAAAAAACAGTTTATTATGGATAAAGTTAAATTATTATTAGCAAAGGCTCAGGTCAGCTACATTTTCTCTTCTATTCCATTTACTTCATTTTACAATAGACCTTGTTCCCAATAGACCTTTTTTTAAACTGCATCTTGCAAAGATGTCAAGAGAGGATTTTCCTGCTCCTGTCCCTTTTCCTTTATTAATACTCAGTTTCTGTATTAGCCCACACAGGTGCGAGTGCTAATAATTTTTCTTAATTTAATTATTGCAGGATTACGGCCGTGAGAGTCGGCACGTCCCTGTGGTGAGTCAAGTCATTCTTGTCTCCAGCTTTTGCTTGCAGATAACTAGTGTAAACCCATTTCAGAAATGAAAGACTTCAGTTTGCTGTGGTGTAGTGACTAGAATATTCCTCAGTGGGAGGTGACAGATAGTGAAGATTTCATTATTTTCCACCCATGGTCTGATTAATGGACTGCCATTTTTGAGATGTATGTTATTTGCTTCATACGCTCCAGCCTAGTACGCTAAACGGGAGTGCACTGCAGAAGCTCAAGAAAAGCATTTTAGAATACGAGATCCTTCACTCTACTTTAAAGAGATTTGTGAATGCAAAGTAAAGAAATAAGCAAGGTAAATTAGGTTAATCATCTTTACACATCTCAAAATTCATTGCATCAGACTTTAGATTTCAGAAATTACATTCATATAGTAGTGTCATTTTTAGAGAGCAGATTAACTATCATTTTAAAAAAAGGATAGCACCCCTGCCTTTTTGTTGTTAGAATTGAGGCTGGTTGTTGCAGACCTTGGCTAATAAACCAGCTAGGGTGTAAGGTGGGGTTTAAGGTTTGGTTTGGGGGTGTGCTGGCTTTGACTAGGTAGGGTAATGTGCCAGCTGGCGAATTTGGAATAGGTTTTTTGTTGGGGCTGATTGGCTGCCCTAGGCTGAAATTACAGTTACAAGTTACGGTAAACTTTGTGTTTTATTCAAAAAGTCTTTTCTTGTTAGGGAAAAATAAAAACCCTCTTGAAGGGTAAAAAACTTCAAGCAGGCCTACTCTGCTGACTTCACTGGAGTTTGAATCAGACCCCAGGAATATCCATTAAGTGTGTCCAATGCAATCCAACAGCTCCCATTTATTGCTGCTCCTTTTGTTCTTCCACATTTTCAGATCCATATTTGGGTTGCATGGTCTGTCCAAATAAAGTAAGGATTTATCCATGTGCATTTAATTAATTATGAATCAAAGCACAGAATTACAGTGCAGGCTACAATTAATTTAATGACCTTAACAATTGTGATTGAGTCTTTGCACCTGGAATCCTTACTCAGGCAAACCTTCTGAGTATCTCATGTGAGGACAACAAAACTTTCCCTATGATGCTGGAATCCCTCTTTGTGATCTGCTTATAGAGATCTCTAATCATTTTATAATAAAATGTTGCTGAAGGTGGAAACTTAATACAGATCCCTCCTCCTTCAGACCTGCAAATCCAGTATATAACTATTACTTTAGTGTAAATTCTTATTGGAGATCTGCTTTTATAACTCATCTCTCCAAGAGACTCGCTGCACAAAGCAACTTCTCCTTATTGTAAAATCCCTTATTTTCCTGATATTAGCATTTAAATTACTCGGCATAGTGTCACTAATAGTGCTGGGAATAAAGCAGCTGTGTTTGGCTGTTTTATTCTTGTTGAGATATCTTTCCTGAAACAAATAAGGGACAGGCCCTGCAAATACTTATGCACATGAGTAGCTTCGTTCTATAGGTCTGTCCAATTAAAAACAATAGTGTAGGACTGGACCCTGAAAAAGCAATTACAGAATTATATTGGAAGAGGATTTTGTGTTCTGTGCAGGAGTGTTGCAAGTCCTTTTCATGGCTTTTGTGACACGATCTCTGATTCCATATCACATCAACTCATCGTCAGTGTTCCTTCGGAAAAGAAACAGTAATGCGAAGCAGCAGCTTGCAATGGTTGGCTGCAGCGCTGTCATGTGTTATCGCCTGATCGCGCGTAAGGTGACGTGTGTCATCCCTGCACAGCGTGCTTTCTGCAGCATGATTAAATTCTAATGCTAAGTCACATTGATTTAAAGTGGTATTAGCCTAGCTTAACCAATGCACTCTGGGAGGATTTTTCCCCTTCAGATTCTGGAGAACACATCGGTGCATATCTCCTAAGACTCAGCATGTTGAGCATTTCCAGATTTTCAAAAGTCGACACCTTTTTTACAGATGCACCCCAACTCACAGCAGGCTGGATTTTAGAAATCCTCAGCTCTTACAGCTATTGTTGATTTAAAATGTAGAGGAGGGTCTGTTGGTAGCTCTGAAAGTTACTCTCTAATTACAGAGGGACCCAAACATGCCTACACAGTGACCCTGGAGAGATCAGGAAGGGACATTTTTTGAACCTGGCCGGCCTAGCCATGCCAAAAATGTGTCTCTGGAACCACTCTGCAATGTCCCCCCACAGCTGCTCTCAAATACGCTGGGGAGAGAGGTGTCAAGGACAACGAGGAGAATGCCCTTGGTGCAGTTTCACCTCTTCATTTTCCCATTTGCTGTGTATAAGCTGAAATGGGGGTGTGCCATGCTCAAGCATGTTGCTGCCTGAGAGACCACATCTGAAAATCTTAACTTCAATGTGTAGATTAAGACTGGATGAAGAGGAAAGATGTGATTTCCCAGTACTTTTGCTGTTAAAATGGAGAATTTAATAATATCCCATGGTCAAATTATTTATGCTTCTAAGTAAGCATGACAATGCTTGGAAATTCCAAACCTGTCCCAAATGTTATTTTGTCCCCAGTAATCATTCTGGCAAAAAATTAGCACAATAAAAGTACTATTTATTATCTTGATTGTTCACCGGTTAGAAGGAAGAAACACATCCATGTGACTTACAGAACATAACATGGAACAAGCAAGCAGAGGATACTTGAAGAGAAGAGTGTGCAGAAATCCTGTGTTCATCCTAGTTGTCAGATGCTTATTAAATAACAGAACTGATGAAAATCAGAGCTGTAGCTTTAAATGCTTTTTCCAAACAACAAAAGGGGCCTAATTCTTGATGGATACTATTTTAATTAGTAAGTCAAATGGCTGCAGTGCAGATGCTTAAGGGCTATGGGCTGGGTTTTTTTTCTTTTTTAATTAGGGAGTATAGTATGTTCCCTAGGCAAGGATCTTGCATGATGCACTAACCACATTAAAGCATGCTCCTTAACACATCTAGAGTAAAATGCAGGAGAAAAGAGAGAGCGTACACCAATAATCGATTTACTTCCTATTGGGAGACTCATACGATAGAAACTTTATCTGATAGGGTTGAAATTGGATTGGTATGATAAACGAGTACAAAGGCTAATCCACTGCTATGATTGACCCTATAATTTTTGATTGATGTGACCTTGTAAGTCTCTTGTTTTCCTTGTGTTTTTCTAGCCTCCTCGGCCAGAAGATCTATCAATTGTCTGTTTTACTAGTGGCACTACAGGTAACGGCATTTTAAATGTAGTACATTTATTACATTAGAGTAATCAAAAACACTCGTAATAACAGCTCAGTATGCATTAACTGTCATACAGATATGGCAGTGGGAGATATTTTATATATTTAAAAAACCAGTTATCTGTGTGTATGAAAATGTAACATGCATATTACAAGTCTGATTAGACTGGAATGAAAATACAAATGTTGTTCTCTGGCATTCATCAAAATACGTATCTTGGCAATGTGATTTTACAATTGCAAAGAAATGTTCTGTCCATGCCTCCTTGGGCACTGCATTGTTTCTCATCTTGCAGTATATCTATGGACCTATTAGTTGATTGTTTGTTTCTTTCTACAGATGTAAAAAAATAGAGAGCCTAACTGACACTTAATCCCTGAATGCATCATGCCATAAAAACATTATAAACCATAACTTAAAGGCAAGCCAAAATACAAGCGTGGATTCAATGCTTTTCCACAACTGCTCTTCAAGCACCGGTCTGAAAACATATCATAATGCGCAGCATTGTCTACAGAGGAGGAGTACTTTTCAGAAATGTTCACTCTTTCTTAAGTACTGATCAAAGTACTGCTATTCTGTCCACATCCATCTGTTCTCAGGGTTGTCTGCCACTTTATACTATCCTCTAGCATCCTCAAAATGGCCTCCAATTATGTTAGCCAGGTAGGAGTCATCTTTTGAAATTGAATTATTGTCTGATGGGACATCTGAGAAGGAAATTTCCTGTTGTTTAATCAGCTTAGGAAGCAGTCTGTGCAAGAGACTGGCTGGTTAGCCTACCACCTACTGGGAAAGACTTGTATTGCACAACAGGTAAACGGGCTCATTTGTCAGTTCTAAGTACACTACTTGATTTTTCTAAATCTTCCAAAAGGCAGATTTCCTGAATCATTTGTGTTTTGCTCTGAGAAACTGCCTGGGTTTTTCTGTGTCACCGAGAATGCAAACCGGCGCATAGTAGGAAAGAAGGTTTTACGGCTCTATACAAATTGTGCAATGGGTATCCTTAAGAAGTAAAGACTGGCTGCAAGATAGTATAAATACTTACTGGGGTATGCTTTCCAAATGTTGATGTACCACTGCAAAGTCAATATTATTTCATGGCCTTTGCTTACCCTTTAATGGCATCCATTGTACCTAAGAAAGGGGTCTTGGAGACTAGTCTAAAAGACCATTGGTAAAATAGCACACTATATCCAAGTAGAAAATCTGATTTTGCTGTGTTCTGAGTTGAGGATGATGTCGATCCAGCTCATTCAGCTCCCATACAGGGGGCAAAAGTATTTTCCTTCTCAGCCGTAAGCCTCTGGGCAACTCAGGATCTACACCAACCTTCTCCCTGTGAAGGTGTTCACAACTCCTTGGTCAGAAACAAAAAGGGCCTCCTTGGGCTGGTACAGCAACTGAAGGAAGAGCTATTACTGCTTTCTTGCTGAGAGAGCTCTCAAAGGCTCCAGTAGCAGAAGAATTAGTCCGGAAATTGGCAGGCAAGGTTTCTTGAGTGAATTTGATATCTTTTATTAGACCAACCCAAATAGTTGGAGAATAGTTATTAAGCAAGCTTTCAGGTTCAAAAACCCTTCGTCAGGCTAAGGAAGTTAATCATTCCTTTATGTCACTTACTGTTTTCAGATGCTTTTTATGCCACATAGCGGTTTATCCCGGACAGAAGAGGAAAAGTAAACACATGGAAAATGCCTATTGGTATTTGGGTAGGTTCAGACCTGAAGCTCTGCTGAAGAGTGTGACAGAAAAACACACACCTTAGATTATTGTATGCACTATCAAATGATCTGGGAGAATTACCCGAGGTTCGTGTTCCTGGTAGAAAAACTTATCCTGAGACACTGCGCAGACAAGGGGCCTCTGTTCGTGTATCTCAGTGTCCGCTGCAGGCTCCCTTAGTTAGCCTGAAGGCAGATGGCAGCAGTGCACAAAGCAGCCCTGATTGGCTGACCCAGACTGCTCACGGTCAGCCTGTGGAATGTGGTATTGTCAAGGTGGGGGGTTATGTTCCCTGCTCAGCTGAAGCAGCACAGTCCAATGAATGACATACTTTTTCCCGGGAAGGATGGGCGTAGAAGTACCCTGGGATGCTAGAGGACTGTGCCATGGCTTCTCTCAGAAGAGGACATGTACAGACACAGAAACTCTCCTGACAGCGATTTAACCTGGGTTGTTCCCAGGTTATTTTTCTCCTGGTACAACCATTTTTGCTCTGGGAGAAAAATCTTGAACATCCATACACTCATGGTTTCTCATAGGGGAGGAGCAGCTCTCCCAGGAGAAACCGAATGTCTGTGTGTAGACTAAGAGGACAAATGAAAGGCCTGTCTACAGAGTCCCCCTAAACTTGACATTTTGAACTGCCAGTCACCTTCAGCCCAAGCTCTTCTGGAGGTCATGGTCCACATCCTTATAACCCCCAAACCCATCACCTATGCATCCTCTTGTGCCAGAATATCTGAGGTTTCCCTGCAGGGTTAATCTACCTGAGGATTTTACCTGGTGATGGTAGTACTCCTGTGATTTTTAAGCATTAAGGTGGAAGTACCTGGCCCAAATTGGGCCACAGGATAATATAGGTATAATAACATGTAATGACTGTTGAGATAGTGTCAAGCCTTTTTAAACATGTATTTTTAGATAAAGCTTTAAAAATGCCTTCTGTGTCTTGAAACCACTATTTATAGAAACATCTAATTACTTTCATGTTTTTAGGTTGAAAAGCAGTTTGTGGTTGTTTATTAATAAACTCAGGAGTTAATTTTTAATATGCTTTTTTGCCATTCGTAGGGTCAGATGTGTCAAAGTATCTCACAAAGGGATGAGAGGTGTTGATACCAATATTTGGACTCATGTTAGAAAAGGGCCTCACTTCATTGTTGTACTTAGCATCATCATGAACCAGCTTGAGGCAGTGGCTGTTGCTAAAAATGAAAATGTGCCTAGAACATCATTATGCAACTGCGTATACTGATTTGCTCTGAAAACTGTCCTTCAGTTTTTTGAGGACAAACCAGTGACTAATGTTCCAAAAAGTCTGTCTCCAGCAGAGCACATTGGGGTTTCTTTGGAGGCAAATTGGATGTTTATGAGGTTTTCATGGTTCAGCAGCATGCACAAGTATCTCATGGATACCAGCTTTGTATAAGCAGCTATTTACAGCTGCTTACAAGTGACTATAGGTCACACCATTCATGAAGCAGTGGAAGGGAACTTGAACAGATGCATTCAGTGATATCAATAATTCCTTTTGTGCATGTGAGAAGTATCGAACATATTCTACACCGAAGCGGCACAGGAAAACTGTTATATTATAGTTAATAATTAATGGATTGGAATCAGTTGTCATTGCTGACATTCCTCAGTGTCTCAATGGCTGTGCTATTTTGAGCTGTTTATCTCTGTGAAGCAAATCCAAAAATAAGATACTTTCATGAATTTGTTGGTAATTTAAAAAAAAAGATAAAATAAGTTGATATTATGATTCCCTCCATAATGAGGGATACTACTGATATTTTATAGTCCTGATCCTGAAACAACACTGAATCAACACCAACACTTCAGTAATTATTGAATACAGATTCTGAAAACTGGTGCTTTTCTCTGATATTTGCAATCACAAATTCCCAAGGATTTGAACTCTGCTATGCTTCTAGAACAGGGGTTAGTAAGCCCCGGCACGTGTGCCGAGCACAGCATGCGAGGCTATTTGCTTGGCACACCACCGCCAACCTGACTTCTAGGCAGCTGCTGCCAGCCACGAAGCCCGGGCTACTCTCAGCAGGCAGCTGGGAGGTTGCAAGCCCTGCTGCAGAGCAGGCTTCAAGGTTGACAGCAGGTATCCAGAGCCTGGGCCAGTTGCAGCCAGAAGGCTGCAAACATCTGCTCTGGGCTCAGGCATTAGCTCCATACTGGTGGGTGCACGCTTGCAGCTGAGCCCGCCTGACTCGCACCCACTCCAAGCCCAGCCCCAGCCCAGCCCCCCACCCGGATGAGGCTGGTGCTGCCCCTTGCCACCCACCCACCCTGCACAGCTAAGCCCACAAAAGTTGTGGTGCTCCTGGGAAGGCCTCAGCCAGCTGCACTGCAGCCTGGGGGCTGGCTCCCCAGGGAAGCACAGGCGCTTTGGCAGGACCAGGGCATTGTTGGGTCAGGCTTTCTCCAGTGGCCCAGGAGCCCAGCTCGATGTGCCTGGACATCTGCTTCTGTGTGTGCACATGTGTCTGGTTCTGTGCATCTGTGTGTGCACACGTGTCTGTTGCTGGGTGTGTTCTGGTTCTCTATGTTTGTGCACGTGGTTTTCTGTGCATGTGTGCGTGGCTGGTTCTCTCTCTGCTTTCCTTTTTCTCTGTCTCCTTTTTCTCTTATTTGTCTCTTTTTTCTTTCTCATTGCAACATGCTCAACAAAAAAGGAATATACAACAACAAAGGCAACATCTATGATTATTAAATATACTAATATGCAGTGTGTCCTGCTGTGTACCCCCCTGCCCTCATTTTGTTTTCTGGCATGCCGGCAGTCTGGCACCTTCCAAGGTAGACATTGTGTTTTTTTCAGCACTCCGGCCAAAAAATGTTGCCTACCCCTGTTTTAGAATATCACACAAATAATGGTGGTTGGAGTAATTCTGGCAGATGTCCTGGATTCACCTGACAGCACAGTGAAAAACTTCAGAATTAGGTACTTTGAGAACTTAAACTTACTTATTCTAGGAGCTAGAAGCTTTCTGGCAAGTTACTGGAAAAAAAATACTTCACATAGTTGGGATGTATAATTTAGGAACGCATATTAGTGAGGTAATGGAGACTGAAGAATTTCCAAAGGTGGTTTTGAAAACATCATTCATAGGGAAACAAATCTCTGGAAGACAGGAGAGTACTTCCTCTTAGATGGTATGAAATGGAAACTGGATGAATAGACTCATGACGTCAGGAAGAACTTACGAATGCAATATTATGGGAGAACTTTTGGTAAGATGACTATAAATCACATAAGCAGTATGTGGATCTCCAGTGGACGTCTGCGCTTTACTTTGGATCAGAGGATGCTTTTTAGGTCTAGATTCACATGACCATGAAGTTGTTGAGAACCTAGCTGATCCACTGGACCAGTTACTGGCACAAGAAGGGGCTGCCGTTTTCGTAACGGTGGATTATGAAATCAGATGAGAGCATGTTACAGCAAATCGTGCAACTTTTAGAACTATCTCCATATATACTTATTCGTGAGAGCTGGGGGTGCTATGTTTAGACACTTACTAAAATACTGTATGTGTTTGTTTTATTCCAATAAATATATGAAGAAGTAAAAATTTTGTGTTCAGGAGTCATTTATTATTTTATATGTTGGGTGAATTGAGTGTCTGAAATTAAGGAATAAAAACTAGATACCCTTATCCACAATCTTTTGTTAATTGATTTCAGTCCCACACTATTTCTGGCCAGTGATGGCATGTAAAGCCAAAGTGAGTGTGGTTTTTCTGATATGGATGTTTGCCCAGATCGGTGGAGACCAGGATGGTATTGTTAGTCTGTGATTTCAGTAGGAACTCAGATTTACTTCTCTATTTAAAACGTGGCTAAATACATTAACCCCATAAACCAAATAACCTTGACATCCCTCTGTTCCCCCACCCTGACACACTTGCGCATGCACGTGCGCGTGCATACACACACACACACACACACCCCCCGCTGGTTTTGAAGGACATAATATATTTATTCCTTGGTTAAATTCTGCCAGACTCATATCTTGGAGAGGCCCATTATTTTCAGTGGGATTGCACAAGGCGAGGTTTAATTCATGATCTACCTGTTACATGACACAGCTCCGTGTAGTCCGTTTAAAAAGGGAAGCCTTCTTTACTTCTTTAAAGGCTAGTTTTACTCCCACAGTCTCAGGAACTACAATATTGTGGTTTTGTTGAAATAACACAATCCACATAAAATAGCTTGTGGGGGTAGGGGTGAGGAAATAGGGCCATCTTTACTCTAATTAACATTTTGCTCCTTAGGTAGGTCCTGGGGTGGTGATGGAGAGGGTTGGTGTTGAGTCACAAAGAACATATCCTAACCTGCCTGCTAACAACACAAGGCTGGGCTGTCCCTTCTCTACTCCAGCTACTATTGTGCATTACATCTCTTTGCCCTGGGATAAAAAGGTTGCTAACACCTCAGCGGTGACGTGTCACGGAGTAATCTCCGTGTTTCTGTGATCACCAGAGTTACTATTGATGCAATTGTGAAATAGCTCACACTCATTTAGGAAAGGTAGTAACCACAGTACAAGTGCTCTTCCAAAGAAACTCCAAAGGTTAAGTACAATTGTTCTATAGGTAATTCTCAGCCAACATCTAGATGACTGCTTTCCTTGTGTCAAATGGTATTATGAGTAGCTGCGAACTTACAAAGACTTATTCTAATACTTTTCCTTATGTACCTTTTCCAAATGGTCTCATTGATTGTGATAGCTTCTGCCACACGTAATCCTATTAGAGAATGTTAAGCTGCTGTATAGAAGAAAACCTTTTATGAAAGCATGACTTGTTCTTTTACTACAACACTTTTTATAAAAAAGTTGCAATTCATCCATAAATCTTTTGATTTGCTGGCTGATTCACAAAACCCCATTTAAAAGATTGACATTGAAGCTCTGCTGGTGGTGTGCTTTGCATTTAAATCAAAATAATGTAAGATGCACTAATGTGTTGTAGTACACAGAAACAATTCATTTGTGAAAATGACATGTTTTTAAAGTTGGGAAGAGAAGCTGAAAAAATGTTAATAGTTCTGTGTCTTAGAAGCCTTTGGAAATTTCCTACAGAATTTTCTATTAAAGCTGTTTCTTTGTCTGTTTCCAGGGAACCCCAAAGGTGCTATGCTGACTCACGGGAATGTGGTGGCTGATTTTTCAGGCTTTTTGAAAGTGACAGAGGTGAATACCCTGACTTGGAGAGTATTGCTACCTGCTAAGTGTATTTCATTTTGCATTTGTGGGTTACTTTGAATTCATTCAAGATGGAGAAATATCCCCATGGAGGTAGGAAGTGAAATATCACTTTCAGAGCTCAATCCATTGAACAAGGAGCAAAACTAAGCTCTCAAAGGTGAATGATATTAGATCCTTCACAGTGCTGTATTTTGGCCCTGCCCCTGCAAGATGTTGAGTGCTTTTGGGAAGCACCTTCTGCTCCTTTTAAATCAATTAATTCAACTGTCAGGCAACCCTGCTAATCTTCTAATTGGTGCTTACTACTAAAGAAAAAGTACTGTACCGTATTCCAGCAATGCCCATGCCACAAGCCAATCGCCAGGGGAAAAATTGACAGCCTTTCCATTGTATGTTTGATAGCATTGATTATGACTCCAATATATATATTATATGCTAACAACTGCCACCTATGAAATATATTCCAAAAATGGCCAGTAGTATTTAATTAAAAATACTTTGTTGCCTCCTGTATTTCACAAGTACAGTGTACTATGTAACATATGTTGAAAGTACAAACCCGCCCAGTTTTTACAGGTGTGATACACTTTGTATAGTGTATCAGGTTGCATTTGAAAACAATTATTTCTATATGGGAAATGGAACAGTTCTACTGTGCTAAATTTAAATGAGTAAAATAATGTATATACAGTACAAAAATCATTGACTATATATGTGAAATACCTTACCCTGTAAGTAATAAACCACAGTGTTTTATCCTATTTAGGGCCGGTGCTTACAATATGATCGTATTATGTCCCTAGTCTTGCATGGAAATACTTGTGCATGTGATGTGTGTGTTTCCATTAAACTCATATGCATAAGTGTTATAGCAAGATTGGGGCCTCAGTATTTTTCACTGCAAAATATTGATTAGATAATTCACTGCGTAAGCACTAAGGTCCAGATCCTTAGAGGTATTTATGCATTCAATTCTTGTTGATTTTAATGGGAGTTATGCATCCACAAGCCTTTGAGGATCTGGATTTAGGCTTGATCCTGGAAGCTCAAGTGCAGCTGACTTAAACGGAGTTAAGCGGTTTGCAGAATTGAGTTCTGTGGGTCTGATCTGCTGTTCATTGACGTCAGCACGATTCTTTTCACTGACCTCAAAGTGCACTGGGTCGGTACCTAAGCCTGATTCTAAATGGTTGCAGACTCAGGATTTCATCTGTCTCAGAACTGCTGGAAACAATACATGTGATATCCACTGCCAATTTATAGTATTATAGTATGTTTTCTTGCAATAAGGAAATTGCACGAAGTATAGAAGTGTTCAAAGGGGAAAATCGTGAAATAAAATATGGAACAAAGCAGTAAAATACCGGAGATTTGAAAATTGCAAATTTTGTACTATATCAATGAAACTTGGTGCAAGAATTGTTTTGTTCAGTGACTTTATAATGGCATTGTTTTTAAAAAAATCAACTTAAATATGTTTTTCTAAACCTCTTTTGTCAAATATCAAGGAAAGACACTTTCACTGCATCCAAACATAATATTTTCATGTGTTCACCCTGGAAAAAAACTTAACCATATTGAGCATTGATCCTGATCCTGGAGGCACCTAAATTTGCAGGACTTTTCTGTTTGCCCTGGAAGTTTTCTGGGCACCTGCAATTGAGACCAGATCTTGTCTAATATGAGAAGCTAGTTACCCAAAACCTATCCAGAAGCCAGAAACTCAGCAGAGAGTTGCCTGTATCCCTTGGGGGCCCTAATCCCATTGATCTTTTAAGAGCATGCTTAACATATATTCATAGGGATATGTCTTCTCTCAAAATATAGTTACACCAGAAGACAACTGGGGGTGGGAGGGGTGCTGCTACTCCTGCCTTTCATATAGTAGCTGTCTAGGTAAAGTACTTGTACAGGAGGAAGGAGACCCAGATCCATTTCCCTTCTCAGCCTGAGGGGTTTAAACCCACAATGCTCATGTCCCAGGAGAGGGTCCTACCCCTCAGACTATAAGCGAGACTGGTAAAGGCTCCCTATGCCTCTTCAATTCATGCTAGGCTATTATGCAGAAAGGAAAGCAAGATGCCTGTGGTCATGGAGGAAGTGCTAAAGGGGAGCATGACCCTGTAGCGTAGTGATTAGAGAATCCACCTGAGTTCTGCTCCCTGCTCCCTAGAACGCTTCTGGATTTTATAATGGATGTATAGACCTCCAGCTGAGGAGGGCCCTGAACGTATTTCCTGCTTCCTGTGTAAGTCCCCAAACCAAAAGTCCATTACATAAAATGCGGTGACCACCTCCTCCCCCAACACCTCTTAAAAGAGAACAGTAAGCCCTGTTCAGACAAAATGTGTTGGAGTGAATGCCAGGCTCTAGATTCCTGGTGGACAGAGGAATCTGCCTGCAGCCCTCACTGCAGCTCTCCAGTGTTGGGGAGGGTGGCATTTTAGGTAGAGCTAGGTTCTCAGCATTTCCTGTTGACTAGCATCAGCATGCTGGCTCTTCTGGATCCCTTTTTGAGGTGCATAAATTTCCCCACGTATAGGGAGCTTAGGCACCTAACTCTGGGCTCCAGGTTATGGTGCCAACCGTGTAGGTACAGGTACTCCTCACTTAATGTCGTCCTGATTAATATCATTATTATGCCATAGATTAGAGAACATGCTCGTTTAAAGTTGAGCAATGTTCAATGATAACGTTGTTTGACTGCCGCCGAAGAGTAGGTAACTACTGTGACATAATTAGATTCACTCAACATCGTTTCACTTTAAGTCGCATTTTTCAAGAATGTAACTACAGTGTTAAGCAAGGAGTAGCGATATCTATGTCCCTTATAGGACTTCGGGAAATTTCAGTGCAATTAAGGAAAATAAGGAGACAAAATCTTTGGATTATTTATATATATCTTTTTAATCATTTTTTTTCTCATTTCTCCCACTCTTGTGGGGCAGTGAGAAAGTCCATGCTGAAAATTAGGAGAAGCACTAACAAATAATGATTGCACCGGAATAATCCAATGTGCTATTCTAACTAAAATCAATCATTAACCTGCAGAAGAAAAATTATTTCCCTTTCAATCTAATGCTCTGACTCTTCAATTAGATCCACACAGGTGGAACTTTATACACCCAGAGCGCTCCACTAACTTCAGTGGGCCCGCATTAGGCATAAAAGTTCACCTGCTTGGACCCAACTGCAAGATCATTACTATTACTAAGGGAAAAGAACCCAAGTCTTTGTAGTATAAAACTTCTGATAACAGTTTTCTGCTTAATAGGTACTGTTTGCAAGCCCAATCTTCGAACTTAAGCACCCAGGCTAGGGGCCAGGTGTCAGCTGTGTTAAGGTCACTCTACGCTAGTAGAATGGCACAAATTAACCTTAAATGCTGCCCAAGTGGGACAACTGAAGGCTTCAGTGGGGTGTAGGAGCACTGAGCTGTTGTAAATTTGGGATAGCTGGGTTTCAAGCAAGCACCCCTTAGTTAAGGCTGGGTGATGTTCTTTAATATGAATAGTCAATTCTCTGAAAAATGCAGTTTCAAGTTCCTAAAAAATATTCATAAATTCAAATTAAATTTGGTGGCTAGTTTCAGCCAAAAGAAGAAAAGAAAAGAAAAAGTCAAAATATTATAAACTCAAAGCTGAGCCTCATTTAATTGTAAAAGGATGAAAACTCTGGCTACACAATGACAATTTTGGACTGAACCTGTCCGAAACTATTTTTTTGTTCCAACCAAAAATGATTTTTTGCATTTTCTTTTTCAGTGACTAAAGCCAACACTTCCTCCGCCACCGTAATCCAGCTCAGTTGACAGAGCTCTTAAGGTTGCCTATAGGACATAGTTCTGGAGTGGTTTTGCCACTGGTTTTCCATGTTTGGCCTGTGCAAGCAAGAATGGATGGGCAGGGCGTGCTTGAGAGTGGGTGTCTGCAGCAGCATTGAGGACATGGTGTAGAATACACCCTTTGTGATCAGCTGGGGAAGGCCGCATTATTCCAGGGCCCAGAAAGACGGGAAGCCAGAGCAGAGCGTGCTTTGCCAGCCCCCAGGCGGTTCTCCTAGAAGCATTCTAAGAGAACTGCCTTATCGCATACTGGGAGTCAGCTTAGGCCATGGCCAACCGCAGTATGGAGGAAAGTGCAAAAGTGTTTCAGGATCCTTTGCCTCTTTCCATCTCAGCTGCACAGCGGGTGAGTAGAAGCATGTGTGTGAACTCGGCACAGCTGAGGATCTTGCCCGTAATGTTCAGATCCTGACTCTGGATGTTTCAACAGGCACTCGGGTGCCCAGAAACCAGGGTTTTTCTGAGATAAATGATCACTCAAGAGTGCGTATCTTGATTAAAAACCTCTGTCTGAAAATTGGGCTCCTCCTCAGAATTAGCACCTGTTTACTATATGATTCGAATAAATCTAAATACACCTCCTGCAGCGGAGAGAGGTCTCCGTTGCTCTTTGTGTGCATCCTCATGCTCTTTAAGACTCCTACTAACATAGTTTCATTGATGTCATGGCCTAACACTTCACTTTGTATGCTGCTCTCTTTCTCTCTTGATGATCTATACCCTTTTGCTCCTCTGGTGCCATTTTTCTTTTTATTGTTTTATGACTTTCTTGTTGTCTTCCTGTCAGTGTTTCTTTCCTTTCTGTCTCCCATGCCCTTCACCTGCAGAAAGTGATCTTTCCGAGACAGGACGATGTGCTCATCTCCTTCCTGCCTCTGGCTCACATGTTTGAAAGAGTTATACAGGTAAGAAACCTGTTTGAACTGACTGGGCCTCGCGGGGCTCCTTGTGTTTTCTTCCAGAGTCAGTGGTCTCCTACTTGTGAGGATGTACACATATCCTATTTGCCTTTAGCACACATGTTTGAGAGAATGGTACAGGTAAGGTCCTAGCCTCTGTGGAAGTTATCTTTTTCCACACAAAAAAATAAAAGAGTAACTGTAGCAAAATTACTGATGATATGCTGTGAAATGCAAATAGTTTGTACTACAAAAGGTGTCATGGGCACTGCACCAAGGCTCCGATTCTGATCTCAGCTCCATGAGACTCTCTGGAGTTGCCTTGGCTGATAGCAGCGTATATGACATCAGGATATTGCCATTGGTACATGGGTAACAATCATTACCTGCATGATTTTTGGCGGGGCAGGTCTTCAGAATATTATAGGACCAGTAATCATGGCAGTAGAAATTATTTTCTTTATCAGCTGAAATATTTTATTGCGTAAACAAGCAGAGTTATGGACACTGGCAGAAACTTAAAGGCAGGAAATGGTTTTGGCAGGCCAGCTTGTCATGTGCAGTAACTAGAAGCTGTCATCTCTTGGAAATAATGGCAAGCAGAGCTGATAACTCATGGCAGCCCACAGAAGTGGCTTACTGGTTTTCCCAGTCAGACAGGTGATAGCTTGTGCTACAACCCTGTGTTGTGCATGGGAGCAGATTAGATGTTCGCTATGGTCACTCCTAGCCTAAAAATCTGCAGTACAAATTGTCTGTGATGTTTGGATCTGGATTCATTTCTAATTTTAAACTTTCTCACAGTTCAGGGATGACTCAGGTTTGATCTGAATCTATACTTTTTCTCACAATCCACGGTTTTCCAAAGCTTTAGTAACATACGTGTCAGACGTAAACTACTCGCTGCTAAATTAAGAAATGTATACTTTAGAAATATGTGATTGGTAAAGGATTTAAAGTCCAGACTAGCGTGTAAATTATGCATAAATCTCATTTCCCAGGGCAGTTTGGTAACTATACAGCGATTTATGCAATGGGTTTCTTGTGTTATACAAATCAGATTTGCCAGGAGGTATTGTCAAAAATATTGAGGATTACAAAATCCTGTGACACAAGGAAACTAGAAACATTTGAAAGAACTCACAGGATGTTACTATATAAAAGAAGCATCTTCCTGTCAGTCATTAAGTAGCTAAGGGCAAACAGCACAACTGCCTCCAGTGCAAACCCTCCTTTATTAGACAATGGTGTTCAAAAAGGCATACAAATCGACTTTGAAAAGACTCTTTTAACATTTATGTGGCAAATAGAATAGCGATTCTCTGATTTCAGGCACTTTTATGCCTTCTTCAAACAAATGCAAAATGCAAAAGGTCCTAAGATTAAATCTCCATACCCTGCCTACTCAATTTTTTAAGTGCTCTGTCCATGACTGCCTTTTTGCATATGGATTTTTAAATTTCTTCCTCCTTTGCCGGTGCATTATAGCTTGTGAATTAGACAGGGTGATATTCTTAAAACCACAACCTCATATTTATAAAATACATATAGTTTTAGAAGTCAATAATCAGTATATAGAGTTTCTCTGAGTATGGTTGAAAAAGCAGAACGGAGGTTTTCAGTTATAAAGGGAATAGCACAAAAAAGCTCATAACTCTTTAAGGAACTGCTTTTTGTTTAAGCTATTTTGAGAGAGAGAAACTATGCCAAAATAATTGTATGCATTTCATTTGAATTTAGAAAAGCAGTGTTAGAGCACTTGACTAGGACTCAGGAGACCTGGGTTCTGCAACTGTCTGCCTGGAAAATTAGTTTTCCTCAGTTTCTTCACCTGTAAAAACGGGACCATGATCCCTATCTCATTTGTGCAGTGTTTTGAGGTCCACTAATGAACAGCACTAGGTAGCATCCTTGTCTCAGAAAGATCATTGTAAATGATCCCATTCTGGGATTTCACATTTACCTCTTGTCAGCCTAAACCAAAATTTGCCCTGTTTGCAAGTTAAAAGATGTTAGGTGAAATCCTGGTGCCTTTGAAGTTTTGTCACTGATTTCAGTGAGACTAGAGGGTTTCACTTGTTATTCCAAAGACCCTGCACTGTAAACTCAGGAATCTAATAAAGATAGATGGTGTCTAGCAAAGTAGTTCTACTGATGTCACTGAAATAATGCTAATATCTGCTGGATGAAGATCTGCCCTCCTCCCCAGTGTTTCCTTTCTGGCTGGTGCATCACCCCTGGTACTGAATAATTATGCAATTAGAATCTGGGTGACAGATTGCTGTAGGGTCCCGGACAGACTCCAGATCCCTTTCTAAATATAGTATTGTCTCTACAGTTCTAAGAACAATAAAGAGTAGTGACGAAACCCTGTATTTTAGTTTGTCAGCTAACTAGCTATGACTGATTATAGTACACAAACAGAACAGCTTTAATGAGTATGCAAACAGTACTATCTTTATATATTTCTAAAATTACAATTTAATTGTTCAGTGGCCATCTATGTACAATCTATGCTTTGCAGAATACAGTGCATAAATCAAAGGCTCTTTAGGTCAGATTCAGAATGAAACTATATAGGTCTAAAATGCTGTAGTCACTGTGAAGATAAAACTCCCTTTGAAGAGGGCACTCCCCTCTCCATACACAGAATTAGTCCTGTATGTAACAACTCATAGAAATAACATGTTATTACGGGACATCTGTTGTCCATCTCAGTTTTTAGTTAAAACAACAGAATTGCTAACCTGGAAGAATCAGCTGTTTTCCTACTGGGAAACAACTTTTCCATAATGTTTCTTAAGATGTATTTCTTTATTTTTAATAGGTTTTTACACTATGAGCTGTTATGAGTAGATCTGGGACTTCTTTATCCCAGAGGTCAGGGCTGATCCAATATTCTGCATTAGGCCTTTCTCTAATTTAAGGAGAAAAAAGCCCAAACAGCCTTTCTGTATGTTAGCATGACACAAGAGACATTTAAAGGATCCATCTGGATTTATTGAAAAAATAGTTCTTCCTATAAATATTGTCTAATTAAATATTATGTTCAGCTAACAGCCAGTAGCTATTCTTTTGAACCAGGGCAGTAATTCTGCATCACTCTGAGTGTTACTGATCCCAGGAGAATCACCTTAAGGTAGAAAAATACTCACTGGGACCTGACACCTACTCTCCCAGCTGCCAGAGCCAAGAGGCAAAGCAGACCTCTGGCTGATCTACGTGGCATCTGGTATAATTGGGAGCAGGCGTCTGGCTGATTTAGCCTATGCAGGAGACTCAACCAAGCTACTTTTAGCTCAGTTTTAAGAGAGAGTGCTCTTTGCTCCCCTGTTATTTCAGTAGTGCAAACATTGTGTTTAGTGCAGGAGACTAGGGGCGTACATCCCATTCACTAACTTGGAATTACATGGCTGCGCTGGCACTGACTGCTTTGGAATTGTAGTACGGCTTAAGGTAGGGCAAGATTTTCAAAGGCACGAATGAGACAGGTGTCCGACTCTTGACGATTTCCTATGGGAGCTGAGTACCTGACTGCCCTTTGTGTCTTGAAAAACTCCCGTTGTGCCACCAAAATATTTTAAAACCTATTGACAAAATTTTAAAAAAGCCTAAACAAAGACATGGTGTATGGTAACTTAGCCTGTGCTGAGTTCCATGTTGCAGTAGCTAGACTACTACTGATACCCAAGCAGGCTTCTGTGGTTGCAGTATAGATACTAGGGGTGTGTAAAGCGGGCGGTATTTAATTCAGATTCAGCCTGATTTGGGGAACGGTGATTCGATTTGTTGATTTGGATCACTATCCCAATTCAATTCGGCCAAATTCAAATCTGAATATTCGATTCTGATTCGGAGAATCAGTGGTTCGGCCATAGGCACAGCTTTAAATGTTTTTCCTATTTACCTCGAGGTACCAGGCACGGCTTGTGAATGCTGCAAGCGTGGGGCAGATGGAGTGCCCCACAGGAGCGTGGGGGGTCTGCTGCTGAGCATGAGGGGGACTCCCTCACCCCCCCAGCTTGGTGATCGACCCCAGGGGGACCCCGGGTGTGCCCCCAGACCCAGGAAGCACCAATTGCTGAGCTGAGGGGTGGGGTGGGGTGGGGTGGGTGTCTCCTGTGCACTCCCCGGCAGACCTGGAAGTGGACTGGAAGTGCTGCTGGTCCACTAGCTCCTGTGGGATGCTCCATCTGCCCACCATCTCAGCGTTCAGGAGCTGCCTGCTACCTTGAGGTGTGTAGAAAAAACATATACACGCAAAACTGTGTGCATGTCCAAATCATTGAATCTTTCTGAATCTCTCCAACTTAATTTGGAGAGATTAAAGGGTCTACTGATCCGATTTGGAGATCTGGCCGTCAAATTGGGCCGAATCGCCACCGAATCAAATCAGTGACCGAAGCTTTGCACAGCCCTAATAGCTATGTCCATAGTGTGAGCTGAGATGATTTTTCCTGCCGGTTCTTTGCTTGAGATTTGCAGGCATCCTGGGGATCTTGAAGGCTCTACTTTGCACCCAGAAAAGGGAATTTTTTTGAAGTCTGGAAAGTTGGGAACTGGTTTAATATTTGCCTCATAATTCAGTATCTCCATAATCCTCCTGGCTTCTGTGAGCCAGAAGAGTGCATGACCTGATGGCAGGAATAAAACCTGGGTCCTTGACTTTGTCCAAACTGTCATCTGTTTTCCCCCTGCTTCAAAGGAAATGCATATTGGGCCATAGTTGTTTCAGCTGCTAATTGCAGATGTTGTCAGAGGACATAAAAAGGCACAAAGAAAACCTCTTTTAACTGCAAAGGACCAGTAAAGAGCTTTCATGAAGTTTAGTCCATAAGAGACTAATGTTTTCATAGCCTCAGAATATAAAGTGAATGTAAAGAAAATAGTAAGCAGCAGGATGTAAAAGCTCAGGCTGATACAGTTATCAGCATATCAATTGCTAAAATCCAATATCACCCTAATGCTGTCCCAAGGGCTGTTTCTAGAACGTGCCCTCTTGCCAGAAAATATACTCACAGTCTGATGGCCTAGCCTGTAATCTGTGATCTGAGCTTGTACAAACTACTATTTCTGCATATAGTGCACCCATCACCATGTGGTTTAGATGTTTATAAAACCACACTTTAGCCACAGCAATTAATCCAATCTTAGGAAAAGCTTTAGATAGAAGAGACAACTTGACGCAAGGAACAGAAACAAAAAAAATAACCTGTATTCCCTTTTCCCATATTGCAGTCTGTAGTATATTGCCATGGGGGGCGAATTGGATTCTTTCAAGGAGACATCCGTCTCTTATCTGATGATATGAAAGCATTGCGTCCGACCATCTTTCCTGTCGTACCGAGACTATTAAATAGAATGTATGACAAGGTGAGTTTAATTTTAATCTGTTTCTAGCAATGAAGTTGGTCGCTGCCTTACGCTACCCGGAGAGACTTTCTTTATCTGGGGTTTTTTCCCCCCAACATTGTGAACTGGCGTTTTTCCCGTACATCAGATGCCTTAGACTCAGTCCTCAGATGGTGCAAACTGCTATAAACCCTTCTGCAGTCACTGAAATTATGCTGATTTACACTAATTGAGGATTTGGTTCTGATCCTGATACTGCAGGTCATTGGTGACATACCAGGGGCTTCAGTGGTGCAAAATCAAGATCCAAGACAAATCTGAATCCAAGACAGATGAGCCAGTACTTTCTGTTCCCTTAAACCTGTGCTAGAACTAGGTCCTCCCTTTTTACTGGGAGGGACAGTAGAAGGATGGG
This sequence comes from Caiman crocodilus, assembly GCA_030014935.1. NCBI lineage: Eukaryota > Metazoa > Chordata > Crocodylia > Alligatoridae > Caiman > Caiman crocodilus. The sequence continues at coordinate 25,699,785 of JAGPOW010003447.1, forward strand.
CAGGAATAAAAAAAGTATAAGGATTTCAACCCTGCAAGCACCCAGCTAACTTTTTGGCAAAAAATCCTTCATGCTCCAAGACATTTGTGTAAGCAATCCTTGGAGGATGTTAGAGGATCTCTAGAGATCTTAGAGAGCCCGTCTAGGGGCCATTTTTATGGTGTATGACCACCTTAGACTATTATCCTTGAGGAAAGAGCAGAACCTACACCACAAACTACTGACCCACATTTTTCTCTTGTGCCAAGGTTTCTGGCTTCGCAGTACAGAGAGGTTCTAATCTGGAGATCCA
>JAGPOW010003447.1:25700176-25711888 GCA_030014935.1 Caiman crocodilus
GTCTGCTGAAACACGAGGAAACATGGTCTTTAGCACCTCAGCAATGAGCAGTAATTGTTGTCTGGGCTGTCATTGTATTCCAGCTGCTCATCTCTTGTCCAGCTCTCGCGGTTTTACTTAATCATAATATTATGCCTGTGATAGAAATCCTGCAGAAGCACTCATCCTGCAAAGGTAGTCAAACCTTCTGGTCTAGTATTCAACCCTTCTAAGAGGAGAGCAAGCATCATTCAGAAGGGATTGAAGCAAAACATCATTTGAAATATTACTGTACTGGAGTATTAATTACATTGTTGGTATAAGAGCAATAGTTTCAGTGACACGAGCAGAGTTTATCTACTCAAACTGATTCTTTAATGTAAAGATTTGGCACTTGACGTTTTCTTTTGCATTGGGTTATGTTTTGTGCCCTTCTGTCTTCTCTCAGATCTTTAGCCAAGCGGATACCCCATTAAAGCGCTGGCTTCTGGAATTTGCTGCTAAACGTAAAAAGGCAGAAGTTCGAAGTGGAATCATTAGAAACGACAGTTTGTGGGACAAACTTTTCTTCAATAAAATACAGGTAATGATTTGAAAAAGTAAATGTGAGCAGTAACTCAGGAAACAGATGGAACAAAGCTTTGCAATTTCTCCCAGAGACATTCCCGCGCCCCTCACCAATTAGCTGTCAATGAAAGTTCAATACCAACACTGCATACTTCAGTGTTCCCGTAAATCACAAAATGGGGCAGGATATCATTTTCAAGGATTGTCACAAACAGAAGTAGCTTATCTCTGATGAAAATGAGTTTAACAGACTTGTTTTCTTTATGGATTTCTGTCACATACGTCACTGGGCCTTCTTCAGACCCAGCCACTGGCTATAACTGGTTTTCCCCACTCAAACTCAGTTTTTATTTGTAGCAACAAAGCACCAGGCAAGTCGAAATAAAATAAGTCATAGGAGAGAGAAAGGTACTTGTTTTATATGTAGGCCTGTTCCAAAGGCCCTTGAAAGTCTCTCATTGATTTCAATAAACTGAAGAGCAGAGATTTGGTCACCATATATCTCAAAGGGTTATTTTTTTCCCTTTTTTTTTTTTTGCATTTTTTTTTTAATGATTTTTGCATTAAATCATAAAGGGGACACCTGTATTTAATGCTCTTCTCACACAGCATATTAAACATACAGTTTAATAAGTGAGAAAGGAGAACAAAATGCCAACGGCCCGATATGAGCATTCAGAACGTGCCAGCTGTTTGCCACAGATCCCCTTAGTAAAACAATCGTCAATCAGATAAGGCTCTGACGTTCTGCACTGCTACAGGACGTGCTGCTTAAATTAACTTTTTGTAACTGGATGTCTTAGCCAGTGCTACGTCACCTTATTTTTACATTGGAGAAATTGATTGCAGCGTTCATCTGCAGACTGCTCATTTTCAGCCTGCGAAGATAACAGATTGCATATGATGCAGATTAGGCAGGCACGTGTCTTGACACACACAAGACAAATCATATTGATTCAAGGTCTGGCCAGAATGATGACATCCTTTCACTCAGAGTCCAAGACTTTTTTTTTTGATCTTTACTTTTTTGACTCTTTGCATCATTAAAAAGCGACAAAAGGGGTGAAGGTGACACCACCTACACGTATCTGAAAGACTTCAGAGAGGCTTCTGTGGGGGACTGGGACCTGGCCAGTCTGAGGCACCTGCAAACCTGGGACTTTATAGTGTGGAACAGTCTTAAGGATGATCATGATATTCCTGTCATTTATTTGAATATAGGACAGTCAAAGCACATAGACAAGTTTTCTCTCAGGCATGTTTGGGAGCTGTTTCTAGTTCAGATATATCCAATCATTGATTTTTCTTTTAAGCTTTGTCTGAATGTCTGAGCTTATAATGGCAGACAAAGAGGTCAGTTCCAGGGTTGTCAACTGTCTGTAAATTTATGGACAATCCATTAAAAAAGGCTTAAAACATCTGTCCATAAAGTCTGTAAAAAAAAAAAAAAAAGAAGAAATAATTGAGCCATCCTAAATAAACTAAAATAACAAAATATAAAATAAGCTAAAATAATAAAACAACCAGGAGACAGACAGACAGAGCAGAGCCTGTTGGACAATAACTTTGTTCTTGAACTATAACTTTAATTTGGATCTAAGTAATAAAGATTTGATCCCACAGAGGAAGCTCAGAGGATCATACTAATTTAAATGGTGTGAGCCAGTTTTTTGTCTTGTCTTTCGTTTCCTTTACCTGACAGGCGAGCCTTGGCGGGTGTGTTAGGATGATTGTAACGGGAGCTGCCCCTGCTTCTCCTACTGTTCTGGGCTTCCTTCGGGCAGCGCTTGGATGTCAGGTAGGCTATACCTGCCTGATTGTCAGAACCATTGTTTTATAGCCAGTAATTTTGTTATTGTTAAGGAAATAGGGGAAACCTATTTTTAAATGGCGTGACCAAGATAAACAGCAGAGTTCAATTCTGGATCTTTTTGCAAATTTGGGAATGTTTGTATCTAAGGTTGGTGCTCGAGTCCATCTCTGGAAAGATGTTAAGGGTACAGTGGTGTGACGTGCTACAAAGTCAGGGTGCCTGCACACAAGCTGGGAGGCTGCTCTGACACGCTGTAATTACGGCATGTTGGAGCAGACTTGATTAATTGAGTTTGCTGGAGCATGCTAATTAGCATCTCATGTATCAGTGTCCCTGTGTTTCAAAATGGGGGGGGGCGGCATTTTATCTAAAAGATGTTTGAGCTTTAGATTGAGCAACCCCACTGCCGTTTTGAAGCACAGGGACACTGATACATGAGACACGTGGGACGCTTTAATTAGAGCCACTCTTGGAGCTGCTCTAGTTAAGCGCCCCCTCCACCTCCGCCACACCCCTGAAGCATACATAAAATCATCCTCAGTGTTTAAAGTCACCATTACTGAGAATTACTTTAGAAAACAGAGGAACTTTGGTTGCCTTCTCTCTGAGGCACTGAATACCAAATGTCATAAAAGGTATCCCGTCTCCTGGAAAGAAGATGCTGGCTGCACCATTTGCTGTAAAATCGAGGCAGTCATCTCACCTGCCCGGAATACTGCTCTGGTGTTTGGCAATGCAAGGAGGAAAAGGGGAATAATCAGTGGCCTCCAGAACTAAACACTCTTCTCTTAAGCCAGAAGCAACAAGTTTCCAAGAGACTGGTCTTCAAAAATGTGCTGCTCTTATTGCAAAAATGTTTGTTTGTTTTTCTCATAGTTAAACTTATTACTTTATTCGAGGAAAAACTGCAGGAATTGTTCTTTCCTGCCTCTATTTTCAGATCCTTACTGTCTTGTTTATTTATGATTATATATAGCATTTCACGTACAATGAGATCCAGCGAAGATTTACCTGTATTAAATAGCAATCTGTTGTGGCATATATCCAAAGCACTGGGCATCAGGAACGAAATGCTCAGTGACTTATTTTTTTTGATCTGCAACATTCAAATTATATCTCCAACTTAACCTTTATACATCTCTTTCTCAGGTTTATGAAGGCTATGGTCAAACAGAGTGCACTGCTGGGTGTACCTTTACTACTCCAGGTGACTGGACATCAGGTAAAAATTAAAGTCCGTTAATCTCCAAAAAGAAAAATCTGTTTATTTCGAATGTTTTGAGCCATAATACAAAAGGATATTATACGATAGTGAAACATTAGCAGCACTATCCTAAAGCCAGGTACATTCTGATCAGATGCTGTTTAATTTTCCCTAGAAAGATTTCAAATTGTGCATTAAACCCTGATCTGCGGTAGCTCCAGCCCTCCAGCTCCAGCCCTGCTAATCCTTTTGAATTGTATGGTGTGTTCATTCTGTGTACCACTGGAACAAAGATGTAACCGCATAATTCACATTCATTTATGACTAAATCAAATGCTCGGTAATGAGAAGAGCATGATATATGGCTTAGGGTCAGCCTATTTGAGAGAGACTACATTACCACCCCTTCAAACCTTTTGGCTCTTATGGCTACTAATATAATTAGATGAAAGCCATCAGTCATGGCAATGCTCAGCAAATCATAAATAAAAGTACTTCAGTAAGAGTCATCATCTATATATATATATAGAAAGTTTTTGGAACACACATAATCAAATTCATTTAAATGGGTACTTGCTGGAAAATTGAATGTAGACTATGAGTGAAGCTAATAAGCCACTTTCTTCTGAATGTTAATGTGCTACAACTGCAGAAAGGAACAGCACGTCTTTTCCCATCATAAATTGCTGTCTATCAGATTGTTTTCTCCTCTACTCAGAAATGTACAGCTACCTGTAGGGAGAAATATAGAAATAGCACACACTCCGTCACACACTTTTTTTTTGTTCCCTGCACTCTGTCCTTGTTTTAGTACCCTAATGAGCACTTGATTCCTGAACACATGCTCACAATTGTTTGTCAAATGACAGAAGCTCACTATTAAATAAATATTGAGCTTGTCCCTTCCTTCCAAATGGAAAGCAGACTTAAATAAGAAAGGATTATGCGGTAGGTAAAGTCAATGGTACCAAGGAACCACCATACCGGGCTTGCTCACTCCCTTCTTCCAGTTTGACTTTCATAGTGGCCATTTGTAGGGAATATTTTGTGGTCTGAGGACCCTTATGGGTATAGCAGTCTGTCTCCCAGGATGGCATCAGAGTCAGTGAAAGCTACCATTATTTAGAGCAAATTAAACACTACAATATTCACTGAGAAAATGTTTTATTTAAAGCCATTATAACTGACTTTTCTAGGTGACAGGGATACAGGATTTTGGGTTTCGTTTTTAACAAGCTCCTCTGAGTTAAGTTGTTTTTTTTTTAATGAAAATGTGATTTGAAATCCTGTTAGCCAAGGAAGAAGGAAAGCCAGAAATATCCTGAATCATTACACTCATGAAAAATAGGAATCCTATGCAGACAGGAGGTGAATGGTTTTTCAAAGACTGTAATGGATTCTGCAAGGAGGCACACATGCTTTGAGAACACTGAACTAGCAATATGTGAGGTGCCTACTAATAACCCCTGAGCACTATTTGTAGAGAAAAAGTGACAAATGACTTTTTAACTTTGATTCGTAGGTCACGTAGGAGCCCCTTTGCCTTGCAACTTAATCAAACTGATGGATGTGGAAGAGCTGAATTATTTTGCTTCCAAAAGTGAAGGAGAGGTATTGTCTCAAATATTCTATAACCTGCCTGCTAACATTTTGTCCCACTCTGTTCTAGAAACCTGTGAGCTATTCATTACCTCTTGCATTTGGCAATCCTTTTTCAGAGTACCTAGTTGTAGATGCATTATATGCTACTCTTAGGAAATGACAGGAAAAGCAATACAGAGGAATGTTATCCAGCCCAGAGCAGAATGCAGTGAATCAGTAATATGAATGCTCCACCGCCACGTGCTCCTTACTTTTTAAAGAGCTGAGGTTTCCACAAAGAATCCTGTAGAATGAAGTGGGTCAACATAGGGACATAGGCAGTCATCTGAGTAGGTCCTTTGATGGGATCAGGGCCTAGGACTGCTAAGATCAGGTCCTTCAGTCCTCATGCTTCTCTATTACATGGAATATTTCATAATGAAATAAACAATGAAAATGCTATGGTGCTTAAGACACTTACGCCCCTGATTAAACAGAAGAATATCTGCTTGAGACTCATCAGAGTAACAGCATCATTAAGATCATGCTATTTGGCCTGACCTGTTTAAGGCTCCAATTCAGCGAAGTATTTAAGGGCAAACTTAATTATAAGCATGCAGTAATGGGAGTCAATGTACTATGTGCTCTGCTCCCCAAGTATCATGCACAATTTTATGAACGCACATACCCATTTTTTTTGTTACAGCATTCGTTTTGACTGAATGTCAGTGACATATTCACAATGAATTTCAAAGTGTTCAGAAACTGAGCATTGTCCTGTTTCACTATGACTTCAAAAAAGATCCAGTGTTTTTCTATTTGTATTCTCCAAAGCATGTTTTAGTGAAAATAAGTCCTTTTTAAGTAAAATTATTTATGCTACAGAAATGCATGGAATGCTGTGAGATTACTTGCTTAGGCAGTTAGTTGTACAGTTCCCATGGAAGATTAGTAAAAGATAGTTTTAGGGATGATGAAACAATAAAATGCCAGATGTCAGTACCAAAAATTGGCCACAGTTTTACAAATATAAAAAAGAAAAAAAAATGTGAGAAAGAAAGCAAGTCTTTGGGTGGTGGGATAAGTGGAAATATTCTTTTCTAGAAAACTCTTACTCAAAAGAGTAAATGTAGACAAAACGGGGGGGGCATGTGTGCATGACACTTCAAAGCAAGCTAAATGCTTTTTACTGCTTTAATGGTGTTGGTGTTTGCACGTGTTGGCAGCATATTATGCATTAAATCTAGCTGCTGTAGCATATTTGGTGGTGTAAGGCACCTTAATTACTTGGGGGTGCAGCAAACTAAAATACCTCTGAGAGCTTTAGTTTGCTTCCCAACAGCTGTGAAGCAAAGCACCAGCCTCCGTGTGGCTCAGGGGCTGTGCAGGCATCCCGTGCAGGCATCCCATGCAGGCAGCCTGGTGGCAGCCCAGGAAGGCAGGCTCCACTGAATAAAAAAAAAAAGTGGCAAACCTGATTTTTTTTTCCCCCTTGGAGCCTGCCTGCCTCCATGAGTTATGTTGGGACCCTGCGACTGCAGCACCCCCTGGGGCCACCCAAGCTAGATGCCTATGGGCGGGTACCACCTGGGGAGGGCTCGCCATTGACGTGGAGGGAAGTACCAGCCCCCCCAGCCCAAGGACCACTCTGCCCACTGGCAGCTTGCCCTCCCCTCCCTACCTCCAGAGGGGCAGGTAAGACATGGGTGTACACGACACGGTGGTTTACTTCATCCTAAATTGAAGCAGTGTTTTTAAAAACCCACTGCTTCAGTTTAGGGCCCCCATTTCGTCTACACATGGCCTAATGTATTAATATGGCTTGATAACAGAAGCTTTACCATTCATCATGAACCACAACTCATTTGCAGATTTGTGTGAAAGGACCCAATGTTTTCAAGGGTTATCTTAAAGACGAAGAGAGGACAACTGAAGCGCTGGACAAAGAAGGCTGGCTTCATACTGGAGACATTGGGAAGTGGTTACCTGTATGTACTGCTCAAACACTCAGTTCTTGCATAAGTTGTCACTTCCTTTGAAAATTCTCTAAACTTATATTTTGAGGAAAGTTGTTGTTGACTGTGTTTTATTGTTTTGTGGAACAATGATATACCAAGCAGCAAGAGTGGTAGAATCCTCAAAGTTGAGTCCATATGTCTGGATCCCAATTAAAAGTTGACTATCTTCTGCAGCCCAGCAAAAAGAAGAGTTTCTTTGATAGCCCATTAATCCTTGTGGGTTATCAAACAGACCTACCTATACCCAGATACCATTTTAATATTCAAAGAAAATCACTCAACCTTTTCTGTTCTTTGGAAGGGATCCTGTTCAGTAGATGGAGATAAGGTAAACCACTTTTGAAATACAGGAATCTCTGTAGTGGAATGAAAAAAATATTTCATGTGTATTGAAAATAGGATATTTGATTTTCAGTGCTGCTGAACACCTTAACCTACTATTCAAGTGAAAGGAAATAATAAGTCATGGTCTTTTGAAAGTAGATCTTGACTTCCTAAAGAATAATATTTTTCATGTTAACTATAATGGTATTTGATAAAGAATTTGGCAAAATAGCAACAGCTAACATGTTAAAAATGTTAAGGGTTGAAGGGAGAAAAATTATGATGGCAACTACAAAATGGCAAAAAAATGCAAAACATGAAAAGATGGAGGCATTTAAATTTTTTTTGAATTTTTTTAACCCCCAACATTTTGGAACCCATTTCCTAATTTTACCTGGTTGACTTTTTCCATTGTTTCTAGCTTGCTAAGTGGATATTTTGCAAAGATTTTACAAGAAGAAAAATTACTCTCATGTTGGCTTGAGCCAAAATGATTACTGTGTTTATGTAAAAATAGTCAACATTTTAGACAATTTCCTGATAACCAGAATATCACTTCCTGGCCCGTTGTGTTTATCACTGGATGTTCAGATATACCCTTAAAGATATTCCATCATGACTTAAAAAGTAACTTACTTTCATAAAAAAATATTCTCCTGATCCTGAACATCGGTTTCCCAGAGGAAAACTAATCAAATTCAGTCATTTCTGCTGGGCAACTTGTCCCCAGCAAATCCAGGGTAGGGCTGATTTCCTGCATTCCCAAACATCGAGGCAGGCAATTATTTTGGGCAGAGAGCTGCTTACCGAGTTTTGGCAAGCCATCAAGGGCCACGTGAAAGGAAGCCAGGGGCAGGTTAATATTAATTTTCTAAATTTTTAGGGGCCCCCTGGGCTGGATGGAATGTCCTGGTGGACCGCATCCCGCCTGCGGGCTGCATTTTGCCCACCACTGCCATACATGCAAATAGTACCTATTCTTTGTTCTCTCTGGGGCTAGGGACAGACATTCAAAAAGCCTGAGCCTGAATTGATTTAATCTTTGCAAGTTAGTCTAACCTGGCTAGGCTGAACCATTTTGTAACTGCACAAACATCCCAGAAATGTAAGTACATGCCTGTAGTGGCTCAGGCTAGAAGCTGGGGGGGTGGTGGTGCTGGAGCAGCCCTCCCTTCCCTTCCATAGTACTGAGCTGAGGGAGGCATGGCCCTGGCAGGACACTATGATTAGGGAGGGGTACCTCCCCACCCCTGACCAGCCCAGCAGGGAATTGATTAACTCAGTATTTATCACCCCATTAAGAAAACAACAGAGGGACATTACCAGCTACCTGTTGATTCTGCCTTTGTCCCGTTTTCCACAGCACAGACCATAGCCAGCATGTGTTCTGCTAGCTAATGCTGAGAAGTGTCTGTGTAAGGCAGAGGGGATGGGGATCCCTGCTAAGCAGGGAGTGGCGAGGGGAGGAGGGGAGCAGGGGGAAGCCAAGCAGATGCCTGCAGTCTCTGCTGAGCTGCAGCCAGGGAGCCAGGGGGAGGGGGCAGCCCTGCTGTGGAGCAGAGAGCCCTGCCCAGCCCAGAGAGCATGCCAGGATGCTGGGGGAGACTGGTTTAACTTAAACCAGCAAGGGGTCTGGGACAGACATTGCATAAACTGGTTTGACCCAAATCAGTTAAGTCTGATACTGCATTCAACCAGGTTTATCTTAAACCAGTTTCAGCCATTTTCAAACTGGTTTATATGCACTGAACATCGGTTCTGTTACAGGTTTAAACCAGTTTCTGATCACTTAAACCAGTGTATGTGTAATGTCTGTCCCTAGCCCGGATGTTCTACTCCAGCCAATAGGCAAGCTATTGTGCACTTCTTCATATATGTATTGTTAGCTTTATAATGAAATATAGGCTGAAGTGTAAAAAAAAAAAAAAAAGGCAGGTGGTTTATGGGTCCTGTATATTTACCTAACTTTGGGGGGACTTGTCATTTCTCTTTCTGAACAGAATGGGACTCTTAAAATTATTGATCGAAAGAAGCATATATTTAAGCTTGCTCAGGGAGAATACATAGCACCCGAAAAGATTGAGAATATCTACATCCGCAGTGATCCTGTTGCCCAGATATACGTTCATGGAGACAGCTTGCAGGTAAAATGTAGTGCTTCAAAACAGTTGTTCATGTTTTGTTCTTTGTTTTGAAACACCTTTTTGTTTTAAAGTTAAACTCTTGGATTTGCAGTCACAAGTGGCAAGTGTAAGAGATTCATTTTCACTTCATTGCTTCCCTCCTAGCCACTGGTTTGAATCTAAGTAGCATGAAGTGGGGGAGAAGGAGGACTTTGAAGTCTTAATCTCTAAATCCTTTCAATTACCTCTTTTAAAGTTTTCTTTGCCTCAACGCCAAGAGAGAACCTGACAAAAGTTAAATTGCTGTTATGCTGAGTCCACTGCCCATCACGCTAGCCAATATTGTCCCGTTGTTTCCTTGTATCTCCTGTTGGCCTGTCTGTTGTCTCTGTCTTATACTTGGATTATAAACTCCTTAAAATTGGGACTTTTTGTCCTTTTGTACAGTACCTACATACTGTGGTTTTGATCCATGACCAGGGGTCCTAAGTGATATGCTACTAAAACAACAGTAATAATGAGAAAATCATGGCATCAACTTTTACAAATAAAAATAGCAAGAACACAAATGCTAAAACTATACTTGAATTAGATCTCTTTTGGTGCACTGGGCCAGTGTATCGCTCTCTGTTATATAGGCCTGCCCAGGGCCTATGCGAGAGTTTAGTCTTCTCTGTTCACAGCTTGGTAAAACGATATTCTCTACTCAGACAGAACAGTTAGGGCTTCGTTTTCAAAACCGGCTCCTGAGATTCTGCTCACAAAATTGCTTTAAAGTCAGAAATCTACAGTTGCACATACAATGGAGATAGCTGCACATCTGCAAATCCAGTTTGCATCTCCATGTTGATATTTTAAATACAAACAATTAACTCTTATGCACAAATGACTGATCAATAGGAATCTCACCCAAGAATCAAAGACCCAAGAACAAGAACATTATAAATAAAATTACCCAAATTCTACTCTTATTTATATCAGTTGTTTAAAACCAAAGTATTCTATTAATGTCGGTGCAGAACAGAATTCAGACAGTAGAATCTGGGGCAACTTATTATATTTTTTCTGGCAAATATATTAACTGTCAGAAGGGATGAGCACAAAAAGTACTTTTTCATATATTTTAGCCAACATTCATAGACATCATAGAAAACAGGTCTAAAAGGGATGTCAAGCAGTTATCTAACCCATCCTCCCCCAAGGCAAAAGCAAATGCACTCAAATCATTCCTGAGAAATATTTGTCTAACCTGGTCAAAAACTTCCAAAGTTAGATATGCTATAGTTTCCCTAGGTAATCCATTCCAAGCTTCACTGAAATGACTGAACAAGAGAGTGTTTTGAATTTTAGGCAAATCAAGAGACGATATTTATTTACTGAAAGAGTATGCTGTAAATGTAATTCATTCTTTAGCTGTACACTATTTTTCCAGCTTTCTTTCCATTTTTCCCTCTGGTACAGGCCTTCTTGGTGGGAATTGTGGTACCTGATTCTGAAGTCATGCCAGGCTGGGCAAAAAAAAGAGGGTTTGAAGGAACATATGCAGAGCTCTGTAAAAATATGGTGTGTCTATATATATCTATACATTTGTTTCTGTGTTCAGTTACCAGTGAAATGTGATATCATTTCATGCTAGAAAGTGACAAATGGAAATAAAGGTATACTCACAAAAAAGAAAATGGGCAGGGCAAGTCTGAACTATATAATGCTGTTTGTGTTGTATTACTGATGTGCACTGAGCATCATCGGTTGTCAGAGACAAGATACAGGGGTAGGTGGATCATTTGTCCACTCCATGTTCTCGTATTCTTCGGAGTGCTCCTTTGAATATATCTCAGTCAGTCTTCATTTCCTATCATTACACCTATGCAGTTTTTTAGACTCTCAGGAAAAGTAATTCTTTCCCTCCTATTTTTGTTGAACTCAGCTAAAACAATATATATACAAAAGTTCCTTTACAACGGCAAGATACAAAACATAAACCAAAATGTTCTAACTTCGGTTTGCCACGCTTACAGGTTGGGGAACTTCCCTCTTGCCTGCACAGAGGCGGAAAAGGACCTCGGAGTCATCGTTGACTCCACGATGAACATGAGCCGGCAG
>JAGPOW010003447.1:25711988-25744908 GCA_030014935.1 Caiman crocodilus
CCGGTGCTCTTTCCTGCCAAGGCAGGGGGTCGGACTAGATGATCTGCCCAGGTCCCTTCCGACTCTAACTACTATGATACTATGATACTATGAATAAGTATTTTCAGGAATTTGCAGAAGCAGAGTAATTTTCAGAGGAACTAAGCATCTGGTTGTGATATGAAGTCAGTGGGAGCTGAGGGCCCTCAGCTCATAGTTGGTAAGATCAAATCTAAGCATGCAAGTACTCCCACTAATTTCAGTGGGATCATTCATGTACTTAAATTTAAATACACATCTGGTTTCAGGATTAAGACCTAAGAGCTCTGTCCTTGCCCCTGACAATTAAAAATATTGATCTTGTGTCTTCCACTGTATAAAAAATGGAAAAATATTATTACACAAATTTATAAAACAATCATATATTTTTCAATTTAGAAAGCTAGTTCTTCAAACACAAGGATTGCTAATTGATGTATAGGCTGCCAGAATCAACAGTGCATCTGTACTTTGCTCAATAAACCCTTTTATTTTCTTGCTGACAATATGATTACATAGATATGCTATGGCATTAAATAGAGAATCTATGTGTTCTAACTCAGGAACTGAAGAAAGCAATAATGGATGATATGGTGCGGTTAGGAAAGGAGAGTGGACTTCATTCTTTTGAACAGGTAAGATGAAGACCTACAGCTTGCCTTGCATAACTCATCCCTGCATGCTGAATAAGTCGCTGTTAGTATTTATTACCTAATGCCCAAAAATCTGATTATGATGTGCCTGTGGATCTTTACAGTTTGCATTCATGCACTTATTTCAAAATCTTTGGGTTGGTTTGCTAGAATGCATGATTGATGTTGCAGGAACAGTAATAAAAGGTTAAATTGTTATTATTTTTATGATTGCATGCAAGGATTTTGATGAAATGCCAGTCAATTCTGTTCGTTATCTTCAATTAATTAAAGGATATAGTCCCTTATTCTGCTTTCCCCTTCACACTCAGCACTTGTATTAAGTTCCATGGGAAGTGTGGCACATACGTAATGAGTAACAACAGCAGGCAGTATGTAATCCCTCTAATATAATCACCAGTGGTCAAGACAAATATGCTTAGGAGCCTGATCCTACTTCTATTGAAAGCAATGTAGCAAAGTGGGATCAGGTCCTTAATTACCATTCATGTAAGTGACCTAGAAAATAAAGCTGTTCTGCTTGTTTTCAGTGTATGTGCTAATCCTTTCTGATGCTTGCATGAATATTTCTAAAACAGAGCTACAAACTTTCCAGCCAGAAAGTGCTGAAACCAATGCAATATTTCACAATGTTAGCAAATAATATTGCTATTGATCAAAAATGTAGAAGAAGCCTCACACTGAGTGTTTCTTAGAAGTTAATAATTTATTGCATATTTGCTGTTGAGAATACCAATATAAAAGTGCCAAGGCATAAATTATTTACATTTACTTTAAAAGTTGTTTTTATTTTGAGTCTATTTTTGTATAAGAATCCAGTGAGAAATCCACCATAGTACGGTGAAGCAGAAGCTCCTAGAAAATTCAATCTACTTGTCTTCCTTTTTCTATAATTTCAGTGACTGCTATATATTATTCCACATGGAATATGGCTTATCGTACACAAAATTGGACGTCTAGTAATTAACCTCATTTGCTCTGCCCTAACTTTTCCCAATTCATGCCGTGCAAGTAAAAACTTATGAGATTAATAGGAAAACCCTGCTGTCTTTCTAAAAATCTAAGGAGAAACATTGTGAATGAAAAAAAAACAAATGCTGAATTTTTACAGTTCTAAAATAAGGAGTTTTATAGGTAGATCCCCCTTTACACTCACTTTGTAGCAATATGTGATAGAATCAAAATCTGCCCCAGATTCTCTGACCAATGTTAACTGTGGGCAAGATCCCTTTACACAGCTCTGTCTGGGCTGAAGGAGTGTGTCCAATAGGATAGTCTTCCTGCCTAGGGCATGTAGAGCATACTGCTTCTCATCTAGATTGTGCTGACCTCTGCCTTGGCATAGTGATGTGCTTGGACCATCACTTTATTAGCTCACAAGTTTGGCCAAGAGCAGGAGAACCACAGACAGGCATTTTGGGCGCGTCCAGACGTGCGAGGACATTTGGTTCCCCAGGGACAAGTAGTGCCGGTTTACCTTGCATTGCAGCTACTTGTCCCCCAGGAACACCTGTGCCACGCGTGCTTTGGTATGTGGCAAGCTACTGCATGACAAGGTAGTCTGGGGACAGTAGGGGAGGCTGGGACCAACACTGTGCTGGCCCCAGCAGTTTTACTTGGAGTCCTTGGGGGCTTTCTGGGGCTGCAGCCACGGCGATGTTGCTGGTTGGAGTCTGGCTGACAGCCACAGCGCAGCTCTGGGCAGCCTGACTCTGCTTTTCAGTAGCACATACTGCCTCAGCATGCACTGCTCTGGTTTTTTTTTCCCCAGGTTTTGGGGTTTTTTGACACCTGGATATCCAGGGTAAAAAAAAAACACGTAGAAAAAAAAGGCGTAGCAGTGCACGCTTGGGCAGCGTGCCCTTACAGCACAGAGAACACTGGACTGTGCCATATGTGGCACTGCAGACGTGTTTGTGGTGCTGCATACAGTACAACCATACTCATCTGGGCACATTCCATGGGGGCAAGTGGGGCACCAGTCCTGGATGCCATCTCAGGACATTGCACAAAAATTGCAGCTGCTGCCACTGCCCTGTGCACTGCTGCTGCCCTGGGCCCAAAAGTGCCTAGCTTCACCTTTGTTCTTGTGACTCTCATCTGGCAAATGCAAAGCCAACTGGGGACACAGAAAAGCAGTGGGCAGCTAGGGAAACCTTGTCTCAACTCCATGGATCATGTACCAGCCCTACAGCGGTACTAGAAATGTGAGGGAATCTCAACCCATTCCCATCTGTGCTACCTAGCATCCTGCTGTGCTCAGATACACCAGGGATTAATAACAGCAGGCTTGTAAAATTCTGTTTGCCTAGGATGAGTGATTTTATATTGCTTTAATTGGTTGGTAAAACATTTGTATGCTCATCATCATGTTAAGTTCTTCTGTGCTTACACTGGTCAAACTCCAGGACAGTTTTACAAGGCTGCTGTTCTATTTAAATTCATGCTTCTGCAAGTCCCTATTGCTCCCCTGCCTTCACTCTGACACCCTCCTTTCTCTGTGGGTAGTTACAAGGATGTCTAGGGATAGGGTAGCATCATATGCGACTGCCTCTGCTTTACTCTGCTGTTTTTTAAGAAGAAATTATTCTTTTTACACCATGTAGTAGGACCAGAGCACAACAGCCCCCATGTACATTAGAGGTACAGGGTAATTTCTTCTGGGGGTGTGATGAAGGGGCATTGGGGCAGAGGTTTATGGTTCAAGAAGAAAGCAGTGCTAAATAAAAGTGGGAGTGAATGATGACTGATACTGGTGAGAGACAGCCATAATCGAGATAAGCTCTATTCATATTTTCTTTCTCCACCCTCTGAAGGCTTCTTGTTTTTAGCTTGCAACAGCAATATTAAAGGCTTATGAGCTCTTAAGCAAAGTGATGCATGGCTGTTTAGTAATGGGTACAGCTCCCCAATAGGATTAACAGGGCTAGGGACAGACATTACACCTAAACCACTTTTAGTGATTTAAGTGATCAGAAACTGGCTTAAACCTGTAACAAAACAGGTGATCAGTGCACATAAACCAGTTTGAAAATGGCTGAAACTGGTTTGAGATAAATCTGGTTAAATGTAGTATCAGACTTAACTGATTTGGCTCAAACCGGTTTATGCAATGTCTGTCCCAGACCCCTTGCTGGTTTAAGTTAAACCAGACTCCCCCAGCATGCATCCTGGCATGCTCTCTGCGCTGGACAGGGCTCTCTGCTCCACATTAGGGCTGGCCCCTCCTCTCTGCTCCCTGGCTGCAGCTCTGGGAGAGACTGCAGGCTGCTCCCTCCTCTCCCCCTCACCACTCCCTGTTAAGCAGGAATTCCCATCTCCCCGCTGCTCCCTCGCTGTAGCTCCAGCACGGACTGCAGGTATCTGCCTGGCTTCTCCCTTCTAAACAGGGATTATTCCCCCTGCCCCCTTAGCATTTGCCAGCAGACCACACGCTGGCTACAGTCCCTGCTGTGGGAAGTGACAAAGGCAGACAGGTTTTTGGAGCTAATTAACAGGTAGCTGGTAACATCCTTCCTTGGAAAAGCTGTTTAAGAAGAGCTTGAACTAATGGAGAGAGGCTTTGTTTTCTTAATGGGTTGATAAACACTGAGTCAGGGTGATAAACATTTCCTGCTGGGCTGCTCAGGATAAGAGGGGCATCAGAGCATCCTGCCCAGGCCTGGCCATGCTCCCTCAGCTCAGCTCTGTGGAAGGGAAAGGAGGGCTGGTCTAGCACCTGCTGGCTTCTAGGCATGTGCCTGAATTTTTTTCCGTCCAGAGGGGATGTCTGTGAGGTTACATATTGGTTCAGCCTAGCCAGGTTAGACTAACCTGGAAAGATTGAATCAATCCAGGCTCAAGCTTTTTGAATGTCTGTTCCTAGCCCAAGTGACCCGCCAAGCCTGTTTAATTGGTAATCTGTGTAGAATGGGTATAATTTCAGTAGTTTTGATTAGTCCCATTTAATAGTATGTGATGTTTTTTTTACTCTTGTTCTAAATATATGCCTTTCTATTTTAGGTCAAAGCAATTTACATCCACTCCGATATGTTCTCAGTACAAAATGGCTTGTTGACACCAACATTAAAGGCTAAGAGACCAGAGCTGAGAGATTACTTCAAAAAGCAAATACAAGAGCTTTATTCAAGCATCTCCATTTGAAGCTGCAGGAAGGTTCTTCTGAATAATGGACTTTGTAGCAATATTAGAGTAATACTCAAAAGTACAGAGCCAGAATGACAGTTGAAATGAATAAGCATCTGACCTTATGTCTGAGCTTTTTTGTTGTTCCAAGACTTCACCACTGATCTAACAGTAATTTTTCTTTATCAGCCATAATTCCATTTCTTTTTACAGAACACCTTAGGAGTAACAGCAAAAATATATATATAAAGTCCAGCACATCCTAAAGCAAATCATAGAAGGTTATATTAATGCCTACAAACATTACGGATTGAACATAGGGAAAAACATAGTCTATATGTGATTGTGACTCTAGATTAGTGACTATAAAACCCTGGATAATTCAATAATGCGGTCTACCTCAAACAAAGAGTGATGAATGGTGAAAGTCTGTTTTCCCTGATCTGGAATTTCAAGCTGGATATTTGTTTGTCTTATTTTTTTTAAGTGATTGCTTTTATACTCTGCAGGACATAAATTCCATTGACTTGATTTAATCATCCGCAATCTAACTGACATTCAGAGTAGAATAAACACATACACATACCAACACATACCATGTCACCCAGTATCCTTTATACTTAATATGCCCATCAGTGTATTATACCTAATGGAAGATGCCAGATTAGTGCCACCTTGTAATTACAAGAATATGTTAAGAAGTTATAAAATAGATCTTCCTGTATTTCTTTTGCCAGTGTATCTGCACTCAGTTTATAGCACGGCAGATTGCTTTTCTTTATGGGCCTAATCCAGTGTAGAGTATCCATGAGTGTTACAATTACTTACATGAGAAAGACTGTGGAAGCATTGCTGGCTCTGTGGCTGACTGACCAGTTCAGGAGGAAGATCAGCCTCCTTTAAGAGCTACTAAAGAAAAAAAACTGCACAACATAAAGACAGATGGTCTAAATGAGGTTGTGTCTATCTTGCACCCTCCTGATTCCTAATGTGTCCCTTCACAGGCTGCTGGTACTGTGTGATCCAGTTAAATTAACTCATTTCACAGGTGCAGGTAGAGGAATGGTGCCCTGGCCTAGTGTACAAATGATAATTGTGGATGACTGTTAGTGAAACAAATATATTTGGGAGAAGAGGACAGACTCATATCCCCATCACTGACATGACGTGGTGGTTTGTGGGGTTGTGGAATAGAGAGGTGTTACTTGTAAGTCCCTATATTGGTAGGAAAGAAGATTCTCCAACTGTTTTCTTCCCCGTCAAAACTTTATTGTAAAGGGTTGTGATGGGGCAAGGGACCTTCAAAACTGAACATGAAATTAGGGAAAGACTGATAATTTTATGTTGTGACTACTTTAAAAATCTTCTTTGACTTCCTGAAGACCTCTGGATCATATGTAGCATTGGTCTGGATGAAGCCTTAGACTTCACCTATTGTGAAGAAATCGACTATATCCCAAATGGAATAAGAGCAGACTCTGGAACTATGGGCTCAGACATCATGGCTATAGGCATGGTATAAATGCTCAGAGAACTATAAAACTCATGGAGCCTATGTAAGCTCCATGGGCCAAAAGCCCTGAAGGCTTCTTTTAGCTGGAGAGGGTCCTAAATATATATATTTTTAATAACTGCTGTTTGTTGCACCAATCTGCATACTAGCATGGGGCTGCTAGATGACACGGTTTGCTAGGGCAGTGAATGTACACTTATTTTTCTGTCTTAGACTGGAATCTATTCTAGGTTTTTAGACTAAAAAGCCTAAATGAAACTGTTAACCTCAATTGAAACGTACTTTCCCTCCAAGATTCCATTGCATGCTTTAAAAGAAATGAAATAAATTGAATTAATGAGTTAGTTCTATGCAGAGACTGATTTATTAATTTCAGAACAAACTGTTATAAATGCAAAGGAGATTGCATCTCTTGTACAGAACATGTTTGTTTGATTTATCAAATGTGAAAGTGTTTAAATCCCAGTGGGTCTTTATTTGCATCTTGTATAATCAGGGCAAAGTGAGAGTGAAACACTGCCACTGTGGTCTGCTAGAATTTTACATCTTCTATACTCTGGCGTGCATGATTATATGTAACTCACTGGTGAACAGGTTCCACTCTATGCCTAATTCACGAAAGATATGAGTTGTTGCAGCCAGCAGTTACTCATTCTGGCTCCTAGCCTCAGCTGCAATAGCTGCACAGCCTAGGTTCAGTTCCCACTCTCACAGCTGAGGTGGTCATCACATGTAGGCAGTGCCAGGCAACGGAGAGTTGGGCCCAATACCTTTCCTTCACCTAAACAAAACAGGATCTATTTTTAATAGAGCCTTATTTCTCAATTAAGCAGAAATGTAAAAGAAGCTATTTTTGGATGGCCTTTCTTTACAGCATGAATTTAATTTGCTTGCCTTTTCTTCCAAAGTGATTTCAGTTCATCTGACCTTTCCAGACAACTGAACTCTAATTTTGTGCAGAGGAGGACCCTACTTATGGCCCAGTCATATAAAATATGACTTTATTTTAAAGTAAAAGTATATAATACATTTTTTCTATTTGCATACAATGCCTGTTTTCTCCCTTTGGGTATTTAGTAGGAAGTGTCAGGTATATTAAAGGTAAGAAGATGGAAAGAAAATAATAGAAAGAAGAAAATATGTACATGACCACACCAGGGTAAAGAATTTAGGATGAAAGAATGGCCACACAGAAAAATTGCGTATATTTTAAATAATGGGGGAAAACTGGGTGAATAAGCTGTCCCCAGTTCTATTATTTTTGCAATCAGAAGAACTTCCTCTGCAGACCAATGTTATAATGGATTAAAATCCTAAATCTGTGCTTACCAATGTGATGGTTTCAAATGTGCCTCTTTAAAGATCCAGGATAAAGATCCTTTACCATTTTCTCCTAATATTAATATATTTCTTATGACCATTGCACAGAAAATCCTAATAATTATGTTGGACCCATTTGCGACATCCAAGGGTAATAAGTATAAATACTGTTCTGGACTGTTGTCTTATTGGAAGGTTCCACATCAAAACACAAGTGGTAGTGTGAGTTGTCCTTCTCCAAAAGGCAAGCCCTTCTATGAGATTAAAAATAAGCACTGTCATCTTACTACTTGAAGATATGGGGTCTGACATTAAGCTACTGGGTGCATTAACTGCATTTGGAATACTCAGTGGGTGGGTATAACTTAATTGAAATTAATGGTGTTACACTCCTGTAAAATCAATATGGATCAGAATCTGGCCCCTATGGCGTGCCAGTTGTCCAAGTCTCCCTAGAATGTCAGTGCCTTGAGCAGACTGATGTGTTGAGACAGATTTACCATCCATTTCCTAGACCTCTGTCTAATATATGCACTGCATATTATGAAGCGTTCTTTTCCTCATATATACTTAAAAAATAGACTCCTTGGGCCTGATCCAGTACCACTGAAGTCAATGGAAAAATCACTTTTTATATGCATGTATGAAAACCTGATTCAAATATATATCTTCAAACCAAATGCCAGTTAGAGAATTATGCAAGTTAGTTGTTGTTAATATTCACCACTCAGCATTTCACAGTCAACATATCCATCATGCTGAATGATCAAAGAAACAAAATAAACATGAGTAAAACACACAAAAAATCAGCACTGGGTCCTTATCCCATGAGACTGGCAATAATGTCAAATAATTATGCTGTACTGAAAGGCAAAATTACAGGGTAAAATATTTGATAAAATAGAGTAGCTGAAAGAGATGCTAATTCCTTTATTGCTACAACACTTTCAATATTGTAATGATCTCTCAGAAATATTAAGGTATAGTGTCATTATTGCCTTGGATATGATTTTGTTTCATGAAGCAGAAAAAATGTTTTAATGATTCTTCCAGAATGAAACAAATTGACCTATAAATTTATTTTCCATGTGTAAGAAGCACAAACTTGTGACCTATATGTAAATAAGCTACTATAAAATGAATGTAAACAGGAAAAGAGTATACTATTTTTGCATGTCAGCAAACTGCTTAAAGATGAGTTGATGTCGCTCAGAAAACTTTGAAAGTTTTTTATTTAGTAACAATTCTATTTGTATATTTTCTGTATTTCTCTTATTCACTTTTTTATTATAAAGGGACAGATGTATGAAAACAGGATCTTTGTTTCTTCTTGGAGTTTGCTTATTCTTCCTCACCTATGGGTCCTTGCCTGCAACTAGATGAATATTTCTTGGTAGCCGCTAAGCTAACTTTGCTCCTGTTGGAGTAAGGGAAGCTGAAAGTATTTAACACTTTGGAGGGGCTATACAAGCACTTGAGGTAACAAGGACACATTCCCAACTCAAAATGTATTCCTGGCATCCATGTGCACAGCCCTACTGACCCCAGCAGAATTATGCCTTATAAGTGGTAGTCTAGTTGAGAGGCCCGTCTGAATCAAAATTAGTTCCCATCATTATTTGACATTTTAAGGATGGAAGATCCTGTATGAAATTCTGGACCCACAAGAAATCAATGAGAGTGTTACCCCCAATTTAAAATCATACTTGTGCTTGCTGTCTTTAATCAATAATGGGAGGAGAAAGCTAGAATGTATCAGCACATCAGTGGAAATGTTCCTAAATGCAATGTTTTCTATGATGCATCAAAACCTCTTTAAGCCCTTCACTTTACTATATTTTTCTGTATGCATTTTAGCAACGTATCTGCAACAAATGCGAATAAATCAGGCATTTTCCAAAGTGTTGCTTATTCTATTTTCAACTAAAAGTGAAGGGGCATAAAATGTGACTTATAAATATGTGTAAAAAAAAAAAGTATCTTAATTGTAATTAAAGGTTTGGGTTTTTTTAAGTTTTGGTATATTAGCATGTATATCAAAAATATAAAGAGCCTCTACAGAAACTTTTGTAAAGAATAAAGAACTGTCAGATTTCTCTAAATTGCTCATACAATATTGTTGATTGACATACAATAAAATCTTTTATAAAACCTCTTAGTATTCCAATGCTGTCTGTGATCAGTAACCAGTCATTCAAAACGTGTGCCTCTACTAAACATCTTGTGAAAAACCAACCCAGTGACCAAATGAACCTGAGGCTCGTTGTAGCAAACTTTGGTGAACACAGATTGTTTCAGGTTTCTCTGAAGACAGCCATGCAGCCTTTCTGCAATGGTTTCAGCTCACCTTTTTAAAACAAACTAATAAAATAACCACATGTATAAGCTTAACATGAAATGACAGGTGGGAATGCATAGATTTTTTTTCAGAACTTGTGTTTAAAACAATAAAGTTTACAATTATTCAGTCTCTTATCCCAGTTTTTGTGTACACTTATGCTTCTCCCTGGATTGATAATCCTATAACATTTCCAAAAGATTTTAAATTATGTTTTAATAATTTAGCTGATCTAGGGCTCAATATAATCTAAAGTACTCTGCTATACTAACAGAGTAATAACATAATGGATAAACTTGGATTCCAGGATGCGACATCATGAAATTAAACCTATGTGCACGTTAATACGAACAAATAGATGACAGATATCCTATCAGTCTGCCGTAAAGGCTCCTATGCTGTCTTCTGCCAAACGAGACGAAACGGCATAGGCGTCCTTGTGACAGTGTAAGGCGGTCGTGTCAAATGTATCCGGTCTTGTCTGGGCAGGGGGCACAGCGAGGTTGGCACCCCTGCCTTAGGAGGCGGTATCCTTGTGTTGTTCTGTGAACAACAGCGTTGTGTAGTCCTGGCTAGTGTGCAGAGACGTATCAGGCGTCCTGAAGCACACTTAGCATCCCCTCCATTTTAGACCAGGCCGACGTTTTCTTCATGTCGCGAATCTGCGTCTGATGGAAAGCCTGCCTATCTGTGTGCTTCGTCCCGACACAGACCCTGTCTAACGCCATCACTGGCAGGAAGACTGGACATATTACCTAGCGGCACCCTGTAAAACCGAGATCCAGCCCTGGGGGTGAATCACTGTCACGACTACACAGTGCATTACCACAGCCACAAGTTTTTTTAAAACCCAGTTTTTGCCAGGATCGGACTCAAAGAAACCCTCGCTTTCAGTGATCGAATAAATGTACCGACACTGAAAGGAAAAAACCCAGGGTTGTGCCTGAAGAGCTGCGTCTCGCTCCACGGTCTCTGCTCTGAACTTGCACGCGGCCGGCAGGTAACGTCAGTCTGTAGTCGGTTGGTCTTGATGAAGGAAAACACAGAAGATTGACGTTAATTATGCTAACAACCTTTAATTTGGCTTTTAGAGGTTGTGTACTGTGTCACTTGGCCGCCACTCTGTCTGGGATGATTGTCAGCGCCTATAATTACTCCTTTTGGGTACAGGCACACTAAACTATAGGCATGATTCAGCGCTGCATCCCAGGAGATGGGGCAGCAGGCAGCACATCTCCCAGGTTTAAAGCCAGGCCCCCCCTTGGAGTTACCATTTTGTCTGCGCCCCACAGAGAGACACAGGAGAACCAGGTGCCGCTGGCCCCAAAATGGGATGGTGGATGGGGGAATATTACATTTTTGCAAAACTAAGTTTTAATATTGTGCATAAACGGGACTGGCAATGTTATGGAGGAGTAGTCACTGCTGCTCCACAGGGTGTATGAGCCCGGGGCAAGCTCCCT
This sequence comes from Caiman crocodilus, assembly GCA_030014935.1. Taxonomy (NCBI): domain Eukaryota; kingdom Metazoa; phylum Chordata; order Crocodylia; family Alligatoridae; genus Caiman; species Caiman crocodilus. The sequence goes on from JAGPOW010003447.1 coordinate 25,723,419, forward strand.
CTTGTCCTCATCACGTGCGACTGTCTGACACACATCGCTGAAGGGACTTTAGCTCGCTCCATCGCGGTCCCTCAGACCTCCGCTCGCGCCCGAAGGACTGCAGGTGCTGAGCGACATCCGGCCGGGTCCCCACCAGCCCCGCCTTGCGCAGTGGGGCGGGCTCGGGGCGGGGCTGGGAGGGCGAGGCAACTTTGAGGTGGTGCGATTTGGGATTGGTTGCGGAGCGCCGATGTCGCTTGTCTATTGGCGGCAGTCGCTGCCTGTCATAGCCTGCTGCCCACCCCCTCCGCAACCGCCGCTGGAGGAGGGACGGTTTTGGGGGGAGAAACCGCCCTGGGGCGGGGTCTTCCTCATTGGCTGGAGGGGAGGGGCGGGGCAGAGTCTGTGACGTGGTTAGGGCTGGGCTGGGAGGCGGGGCAGGGTTTTAGTTCTGGGTGAGAGGCGGGTTGGGAGCGTGTGGTCCGGCGGGGCCTCGGGCTTGGCTAGGTCCTGAGGCTGCGGGGGTTGGATGCCTTCTCACTGGCTCCATGCACCATCCTGCCCCCCATGCCCCTGCTGCCCCATTCTGCACTCCATGCCCCTGCTGCCCCATACCCCTGCTGCCCCCATGCCCCTCCTGCCCCATTCTGCACCCCATGAGCCTGCTGCCCCCCATGCCCCTCCTGCCCCATGCTGCACCCCATGCCCCTGCTGCCCCATGCTGCACCCCATGCCCCTCCTGCCCCATGCCCCTGCTGCCCCATTCTGCACTCCATGACCCTTGTACCCTATTCTGCTCTCCATGCCCCTCTTGCCTCCATGACCCTCCTGCCCTATTCTGCACTCCACAACCCTCCTTCCCCCATGCCCCTCCTGCACCATTCTGCACTCCTTGCCCCTCCTGCACCATGCTGCACTCCATGCCCTGCCTGACCCCTCTTCTCTCCTGCTCTGTTGCAGCTGTGGTGGGAGCAGCGCTAGTGGAGCCACCATGGAGTGGGCCAAGCTGCGCACCTACACCCGAGGCGCGAGGCGGAAGAAGGCTGCACATTGCTCTTCCCCAGTGCCAGGCCTGGCAGCCTCCGCTCTGCGCCGGGCAGGCAGCAGCAATGCCAATGCCGGCCAGCACCTCTTCTCCCCTCCTGCGTGGGAGCGCCATGTCCCAAGTACTAGCTGCTGCTCTGTTTTCCTGCTGTCTCTTACCTCATCTGTATCTTTGGGAGGGGCTGAGTTTCTCAACAGCCTGGATGAGGGCCAATCCTTCCCTGAAGGTTGTTGGATGCAAGTACTGGCTGCTCGGTGGGATGGGTACCTTGATAGTCCCATCCTCTATGCACTTGTAGTGGCTGCATGAGGCTCTCTGCCAGCTTGCTGGGGTCTGGTTCTTGTCTGGCTGATCTAGAAGGTGGGAGTTTGCTTCCTTGCTGTTGCAGTGTTGGACAACACTTTTCCTAATGCAGGAATTGGAGACTTGCTTATTTCTTTCCCTTTGGAGAGATGATGTCCGTTTCCTGGTGCTATCAAAGTGTGTCCCTCTCTAAATGCATGGCAAAGCCCACAAGGTCAAAACCTTCATCAAATTTATCCTTGCGCTTCCTGACCTTCCTAGAAGAAGAATGTTCCCTACTGGTTGAGTGAAAGCAAATCTGGAAAATGGGACTTGGTTTCAAAGGCTGAAAAGAATCTTTGCAGGGTTCTTCAGCACAGCCGATGACAATAAAAGAAGCTAACAAGAGTTAGAACTTGAAATGGCTTCCTCTTGTGAGTTGCTTTTATGGGTGGTGGAGTTTGTGTCACTTAGCAGATGGGGTACCCTTCTAGGATGCAGGACATTTGCATCCTAGTCTTGGCTCTGCTGTGTGCCTGCTGGGTGGCCTTGGAAAGGTCCGTGTATGCCTGTTTCCCCAGCTGTGGAGTGAGTGTGATGAAAAGCAGTGAATGCAAGTGTTATTTTATCATGTTCACATCCAGTTCACACAAGGTGTTACCTTCTCACCCATTTGAGAAGGAGATGCCTTAATTTAAAAGCAGCCCATTAAAAGGTTGTGTGATTGGTTCTTGTCTTGGCTCTGCTTCACAGTTCCCACTCTTAGTTGCAGAAGTTGTGCAGGGTTAGTAGATGATGGTTTCTGGTGCTTATCTTGTCCAGACACTGGATCCCAGAGAACCTTATCTAGGGACTTTATGGGCAGACTGTGTAATGGTGTGATAGAGGAAGTGCTGCTTGGGAACTGTGGAAAGCAAAAGCAAAAGCATAGCAGTGATCCTTAAGGTCCTCTTAAAATAGTTTAAAATATTTTTATAGTAATGTTTCAAGCCCGTTACCCTGGAAAATTAGACAGCAGGTATTCTTTCCCCCATACTTTATCCATCTAACACTAATTTGACAAAGATGACTTGGGTCATGCAAGCAGTGCTGCCAAGTTTGGAATGGACTAACAAATGACTGTCTCTTCTTAAGTGCTTGCTTAGCTGTGGTCTTTAGGATAGCTACCTCTCTCGAGTCTGCGTGAATTGACTTAAAGTGCTTCCAGTAAACCCAGTGTAAAACGTAGCTGGAGTCAAACTTTTGCAGCCCGCACAGCAAAAATCAATAGCAAAGGATATAATTTGTTTTGTGGTCTGGCAAGTGTGAGATTAGCCATACCCTGTATGCCTTTGTTAAGCTAACTTTGGTCTTTTGACTAAGTTGGTATGTAAGTAAATGATTTGGGAAGAAGTCCAGCATTTCACACCAGTATTGTAAACATCACAAAGACTGCAGGCTGTATGTCTATTAGGACATTCTTTATTTTGTCTGTCACTCTCCCATGATTTTGCCTACTTTGCTTTAATATTATTATTGTGGTGGTGTTTAAAATTAAATATTGACTTTTCCTTAGATCTGAAAGGAAATTCCAAAACAAAAACCTTACCAAAAATCAAAGAAAAGGCTGAAGTGGCCCAAGTGAGCAACAGTTCATCTAGTCAGAGGTTGGTGGTAACACATTCAAAGTATACCATTATTAATGTTGGTTAACTTAAGTAAACTTATAACTGACTTTTGAGCTTCAAATGGTTGATTCCCAGTAAGCTCTCGTTCCTTGAACTTTTTGAACAACAGGTAACAAGAAATGGCTGGGTCTTTTGGACTATTCTAATGAATTCTTACTTCTGGATAACTGTCGCACAACTGCAAACATAGCTTTGTTGTGTTCTTCTTTTCATACAGTGTACAAGTAATTAACAAAGAAGTTACAGGCATGGAAGAAAGCGAAGACATCAGGGAAAAAAGTGCTACTCTAATGAAGGTTTGAATATTCGTGTTTGCTCTGTTAATCTGAGTTTTCATTGGCCAGTACATTTGATAGAGTAAAATGGGGGGGGGCATGTCTTCTGTGAGCTAATTTCTACCCCTTTTTTTTTTTTTCTTTTAATATATGTGCACAGCTCTCAAGAAAATGACTAAGTCATATGCATATACTTGGGACTAAGCTTGCCCCTATAACTTTCCGGGGGGAGGAGGCAGTAGTGAGGGGTTGTGTTGTAGATGGTCAGAAGGAAAGCTGATGTGTAACTGTTCATATTCAGCAGTATTAGTATCACAGCATGCTGCATGATTAATCAAGGTAAGTCTGTACAAGTCCTGTTCATTAGGCTGTGATTCAAAAGACCTGGTTACTACCAGCTCAGTCCCAGGCATATTGTATAACCTTGGGGAAGTTGCACTGCTGTTCTGTGCCTCGGTTTCCTCATCTGCACAATTGGACAATACCTCCTTTGTTAGGCACTTTGAGAAAAATGATTAAAGCACTGTTTAACAGTGAGTTGTTGTCACTACAGGAGAAATTTCAATTAATAGGATATGGTTGAGTTGAAGTAGTATCACTTTGGAATATAAAGTAATTGAGGGGTTTTGAGTATAACAAATTATATTCATATATAAATCCTGATTTTTTTTTTTTTCTTCCAAATGTGCAGCTTTGTGGATGTGAATAGTCCTTGAATTCTGTGATGCTGTTTGCATACATGCAATTAGGATCAGGTCCAGTTTTGTTCAGTTAACACAATTCGGTTTTCCTTTTAGTATCACCACTGGACATTTAAAAAGATATCTAAAAGTAAATGAGCAAATGTTGTGTGCTTTCCCTTATCTTGCCTTGTGGGTTTTTTTAAATTGTTGCACACGTTGCCATGTTAAAACATGATTTATAAGGTGAATTCAGTGAAAAATTTACCCAACCAAAAATTCCAGGATCAAGCCAACTGTCACTAGTAATAGTTTCCCAGTAATTTAGGTGACAGTCTTGCTACTGTTGCATGAAGAACAGTTCTGTAGTGCTGGAAGTCTCAACTTTTGATCAAACTAAACTTAACTAACTTAACGAACTAAACTTACATGAGAAATTACAGTAATGCCTATTTTGCAATCAAAGTTTCTCTTTGTAACAGCCTGAGAGTAAATATGATTATGTTTCTTGATCTAAATTTTGCTGTTTTCATGTGCACCTGCTTTTAGGAATCTTTGCCTCTCAACTCTGAAAGTAAAGAGAGTTTGAGAACTACCGACACTACTTCAGGTGAGGATATTTCAGGATATAAGTGTGCAACATAAAGATATTAAATTTGGTATTAATAGACAAGTTATTTCTGTACAACTAAGACTTCTTCATTATTCCTGTGCTCAGGAAGAACGTAGGTTCAAGCTTGCACTTTCAGAAAGGAAAGGCTGTGCAACTCCTAGTTGGGTTTCTGACTGATTCTAACATTGGTCAATGCATATGAAAAATAGGCTTGAACTGCAGTACCAAATATATTCAGTCTTCATTTAGGATCAGAACCCTGTCCCACAAAAATCAGAAAAATCTCTAGTTTTCTTTATTAATTTTGAGTTGCATAGTCTTGCAATAGTGCTGGTTAATGGCATTGGTTGGCCATTTATTGACAGAAATTTACTAGGCCCTTTTAATACTTGGCTAATCACCACAAGAGAGGTATAGTTAACTGCTATTTCAGTGGGGGAAAAGGAGCCTGCTTTCATCTAGCTTGTTTTATCCCTAACTCAAACGAATATTAAAAAAAACCCCCCAGAACTCTGGAATTTAAAAAAGTGTCCCATGAATATTGAAGTAAGCAAACTGAATGTAATGGCATGTAGCCAGCTCAGGTATTTATGTTCTGTGAGCCTAGCATACTTCTAGGGGTTGTTAATATTTTCTGTTAAGGTTCTTAGATGGGTAGGTGGTAACAAGTGCATTTGAGTCTCCAAAATGTTATTTTGAGGATTGGTTAGCTACTTTGAGAGATACATGACTGGGATTTTAGAACAGATTGAGTGATGGCCTGTTGACTAGGTTGTTCCCATTAATCAGAATATTGTTACTGTTGGAAATTGGCATAGAATATTCAGATTGTATCAGGACATCTATCAGTCTCTAGCAGCAGATATTTATTATAGATTTAATATTAATCCCACGTCTAAAATATCTGATAGCTAAGGCTTGGTTAAAAAAAGAACCAAACCAACAAACTCTGCTTTATTAGAAGCAGCAGCACATTACTTCAACCTGGCTCTGCAGCATCTGTATAGATCAGGTGCTTCAGCAGGGCTTTTTGGTGTTTTTGATTCAATCAGCTATTAAAGTGCCAAAAAAAGCCCCCAATAAATCACCTGATTAATACAGATGTTGGGCGAACCGGGTCCGCTTAAGGTGCTGCCTCTCTTGCGCATACGCGGGGCTTGGTTTGGGAATGTGCCAAGTTTTTAAATTAAAGCGCCAGTTTGTTTGTTTATTTTATTTAATGTCTGCAAGCAGCCGAAATCTGGTACAAGTCAAAAATAATTGCGGCTGAATCTTATAAATATATTTTAATTTGGAATAAAAGGAGTAAGATAGCTACTATTTTAAGAATAGATTATTTTTAGGATTAGAACATAAGCCAGGTTTTCATTTGTTCTTTTGGAATCAAAATCTTGTTTTTGAAAACTATTGAGAAGAGGGAATAAAGATATTTAGTTTATTGGAGGATCAGAGCCTATGTCCTTTCCTTGCCTGATACCTAGGGATAAGAAAGCCAATTTGACTTGCATCCAGCAATATTCCAACTGATTTTTCTTCTTTTTAATTACAGGAATTACTCTGCCAACTGGTGTTTCTACCTTTCTGCTGGATTGTTTAGACGTGGCTTCCTCTAAAGATGTCAGTATGGAAACTAATGATAGTATGGATAGCTGCTCATCACCTGAAACATTCAGAGATGATGATGGCTTAGGTAAAACTAACTCTCAAAATGCATTACTTGGATTGGTAATGAAAAAAAAATGTCAAAGGCCTGAGCCAAGCCTGTTGAGCCAGCATGGCTAAGGCACCTCAGTTTCCATAGTCAGCAGTGTGAAAAGGATAAAGATAGTTATAGTAGATAGCAGTGTGCCTAGACATCTTTGACTCCTCACCTTGAATGAGCAGGTACCCCTTTATAGCTAAGTTGATAGTGGACAGCCTTTGTTGCCAGATTCACGCTCGTACCTCAAGAATAGTTAAGATACCTTACTATCAGTGTCACCCCAACCTGCCAAGCATGTAGGCTCACAGATTGTAAGGCCGGAAGGGACTTCGGAAAATCACCGGGTCCAGCCTCCTGCACACCAAGCAGGAAAGACAACTGGGGTCAGGTGCTCCCAGCAAGTTGACTGTCTAGTCTCCTCTTGAAGATTTCCAGGGTAGCTGATTGCACCACCTCTGAAGGGAGCTTATTCCACAGTCTGGACACCCTGGCTGTGAAGAAGTTCTTCCTAACATTGATCCTGAATTGATTTCCAGGAGTTTGTGGCCATCACTCCTGGTTTTCCCCTTGGGTGCCCTGGTGAACAGTTGTTCACCGAGCCCTTGATGTACTCCCCTAGTGTAGCGGTAAGCTGCTACCAGGTGCCCTCTCAGCCTTCATTTCCTCAGGCTGAAGAGTCCCAGCTCCCTCAGCCCTTCCTCATATGGCTTGCCTTTTAAGACTCTGATCATATAAGTGGCTCTTCTTTGGACTCCCTCAAGCTTCTCCATGTTCTTGTTAAAGTGTGGTGCCCAGCTGTGGTCTCACCAGTGCTGAGTAGAGCAGAAGAATCACCTCCTTGGTTTTGCTGGAGATGCATCGATTGATGCATGCCAGAGTATTATTAGCCCTACTGGCTACAGCATTGCCCTGCCACCTTATATTTATACTGTGGTCTATTATTACCCCCAGCTCCCTTTCATTCGTGGTGCCAGTCGGTTTGGTGCCACCAAGCCTGTAGGTGTGTTGGAGGTTGTCTGTTTTGAGGTGGAGCACTTTACATTTATTAACATTGAGAAATCAGATACGATCTCTCCAACTTGCTAGCCTGTCTAGGTCTTCCTGTAACTGCAGCCGATCTTCAAGCGTGACCACGCTCCCCATAATTTGGTGTTGTTCGCAAACTTGACCAGTGAGTTCTTCACCTCTACATCCAAATCATTAATAAAGATGTTGAAAAGTACTGACCTGAGCACCGACCCCCGTGGGACACTGCTGCCCACTTCTTGCCAGGATGACACCGATCCGTTCCCTACAACTCTGGGCTCTATCCTGCAGGTGTAGAATGATGTTAAAAAAAATCAAATGCACTAATAAAACAAACGAACCGTTCTTCTATTTACTCAGTTGGGTGCCTGGGCCCTGAAAAACTGTGCTCACTTAAGGATCTGGATGGGTCTGATCCTTCAGTTTTGGGATTCAGCCAGCTCCTGGTCTGATTTCAAAGTAGACCTTATGCTGTTCCAAGTTACACTAACAGACGCAGTTCTTTGGGGAATGTTTCACCAAGTTTGTTGTTGCCCAGCCCCTCCCTTAGGGTGATCCTGAACAGTACAAAACAGTTGGACATAGGATCCAGATCCAGCCCAGTGACTGGTTTTTTTTATGAACTTGATCAGGAATTAAAATAGGTCAATTCAGTTTTTTGGAAAAAGAAAAAATCAAAGGAAAAATCAAACTTGGTCACATGTATTCAATTGAAAAATATTTGTAATGTGTAACACTTATGAGCTTTATTACTATGGTTATTGATACTCCAAGAATATCCATTCTGACAGGTGTCAGGATTAGTTACAAAAGAAAGACACTGTCTAAGACTAAATAAATATTGAAAGATCCTCTGCATGTGATGCTTTGGATCTCTATATCATACTTGTTACATATTCTGTGCATGGAAAAAAATTGTGCACCAAATCCAAATGATTAACAGACTTAATGGTTGAATATTTTAGGTCTACTTTCCTAGGGACTTGTGCGCTAAACTTTCAAAGGTTTTTGTATCCATATGTTCAAGTTTGCTAATAAGCTGTCCCAGCGTGACAATTTGATCCAATGTTTTGAAATGCTTTGAGACCATTGGATGCAAATCTTAAGTATGGCCTGACTGATCTCTCTGACTTTACAGAGATTTTGGCTCTGATTATATAGACACAAAAAATCTTCTTATTGTTGCTTCTGCAAGGTATAACAGGAAGAATCTGGTTGGGAGAGCACTGACTTTGGGGAAGGGTTTAGGTAGACTTGCACAGTTTTCTGTGTACCTGAGCATGTTTCACCAAGTGGGGAAATTATTCATATTTCCAATGTCTAAATTATGGAACCCGTTTTAACTGATTGGACTTTGGAGTGAGAGGTAACTTGCAGTTACTTCTTCTGTTTTCAGACGGACATTATTCCAATCCTGAGGCGTGTTTCAAATGTAAGAATTCTACTCTACTGGACACCAGCAAAGCAGTGGCTATTGATAAGATGCCACAACTTGCAAATCTTTCAGAGATAATAGGTAACCCTCTTACATGACTTGAAATACCTATTTCGCTTAAAACTAGATATGCAGTTCACTCCAGTGCAAAGTCTGCCTTAGTAAGTCTCTGTGCCTTAGTTGCTAATGTACAGGAATCAAGGCACTTCTGCACTGAAGTCAGAGGCATTGCATGTTAATGTTCACATCCACTGCACACTTCATAAACAAGTCTTAAATGCTGTTTATCTTTTGTAGCTATTTTTAAAATGTAGAGGTGTGCTGATGCATAGGTCCATATCAGATTGGCACCCACATGAGGAAAATTGAGAGTATCAGCAATCAGCTTTTTTTGTCTGATGTGGTCAATAATGTGGCACAATAAATCTTGTGTGCATGCATGCAGCCACAACACAGCACACAGGCAGCCAGGGGCACAGCCTGGTAGCTTGGAGAGCAATCAGGTCTGGCTGGTAAGTATGTTGTGGGGGAATGGGCAAGGAGGGAAGGAAGGGAAATGGGGGCAGGGGAGGCCCCCATGGTGAGGGAGGGAGTGGAGCTGGGGCAGGGTTAGGCACTGTCTAGCTGGGGTGTGGTGGAGCAGGGCATGGGACAGCACGACAGCTTGTTGGGGAGGCACAGGGGAGTAAGGCATGGGGGGCATGGGTCCCTGGATCTGCGCATGGACCAAGGAGGGGCTGCAGGCTGGGCTGGGCTGGGCTGTGCTTGGGGTGGGTGGCAGTGGTGCTGGGACAGAGGGTTGGGGAGCTGCAGCCACCTCAAATTCACTGTTGCCTGCACTGCCACCGCCACATGCCATGAGCCCAACCCAGCCCAGCTCCGCACTGGGAAGAGCCCGGTGCAGCCCTGCCCCAGCCTGAAGTGGCAGCCCATCCTTGCCCTGCGCAGATCCAGGGACACATGCCCCGCCCCGCCCGCCCCATGCCCTGCTAGGGTGCGTGCAGCGGTGGGAGCCCCCCCCTCCCTGTGCCCTCTGGACAAGCTGTGACGCCGTTCCATGCCCTGCCTCGCTGCACCCCAGCCCCGCCATGCCCCAGCACCAGCCTCATTCTCTCCCTCACTGTGGGGGCTTCCATCCATCTCCCCCCGCCTCCTGCTCCCCCACAAACATACCATCCAGACACCACTCTCCACACTGCAGGGCTGAATATCAGAATCAGATTGGCAGAGCTGACCCTAGGGGTGCGCAGGGACCGAGGAATATCAGCCTGCGGAGGGTGGTGATCAGTGAAAGCATGAAGCTGGTGGCACGTGGCAGCCATGTGAAGTGATGGTGTCCTCAGTACGTGCCAGTCGCATTGTCCGCAGGCCTGTATGGCACTGTTCATGGGGCCCCCCCGAAGCGTGGGGCCTGGAGAGGTCACCATGATTCACTTCCCCACCCCACCCCTCCCCCAAGGGAAGGCTCTGCAGATTTATATTGGCTGATATGGCTTGTTAAAAATTGGCTGTCGGTACTGGCCCAAAAAATCAGTGCATCCCTATTAAAATGGAGGTCTCATTTCTGTCTTTTAGAACCTGTACTGGAGGATCTTCAAGACCAATGTGTTGGAAGGTAATGTGTAAAGCAGACATTTAACATGTCTTTAAAGAATAAACTAAATATCTTCACTCACTACAGTCTTAGGTTAATTCCTCAAACACTTATATGTGTGCTTAATTGCCATTATATGTGAAGTCCTACAGGTTTGAATGGGCTAATACTTGTGTTTGGAGATTTGGGGAAAAACGTCTACCAAGGCAAGCTACCTTCTTACCTTTGTATTTAAATGATCTCTACTACACTCTACCCAAATATTTTTATTGTTTTCTATATATATTTTACAAGTATTTCATTTCAGTGGTTTTCTTTCTATGGTTTTTAAACCAGAATAAACCTTCAGAATTTTAAGATAGCTGACTAAACATCAGGGTTTGACTAATTTTGACCAGTAATGTTGAGCATGATTGGCTAATTAGAAAAAATAATTTTGTAATGGAACTTCTGTAATGGACAAGGCACAGAAAGTTTAGACCTATCTAAGTGATTGCTTTCTTGATTCCAGCAAACTTGATATCAAATAACAACTGTTTTTTATCATAGAGAGAAACCATCAACATGCAGTAACAATCCTTCTGATTTGCCAAGTGCTTCAGCTGTTGTTGTTGCAGGTAAAATATGACTACGACAGTATTAATATTTACAAACTAGTCTAAATTAATGGGTAACAGAAGCCATGTATACTGATTCCGATGGAGGGCTGTTCTGCTAGAACTTCTCTATCTTACAGTCAGCTTAACTCTAACTTGCAGAAAACCAATAAGGCAATTTGGATTGCCAGTCTTGGTAGCACAGTTAGTCGTACAGCTGTTTACATTAACTTACCATCTGAATTTACCTCTTGCTGACCTGAATATGACTGGAAGATGCTCAGTTGTGTGGAAAGCTTTAATATATGGAATATATAAAAGGTTTGATAACACACAAGAAAGAAGGGGCATATAAGAGATCTTTGAGAAATACTGGGGTGGGAGAAGTATTTTTTGTGTTTGACTTACTGTATCTGGCCTTCTCAGCAAGGGATGAGTGAGGAATACATGCTGATTTTAATTGTGTTTAACTTTCGGTTGTGGTATGTAGCACTGGATAAGTGCTTGTTTAAAAAGAAATCAAATATCAATACAGTCTGATCTGTTGACGAATAACAAGAGAGTAGAAAGGAAATGAAGGCTGGAAAAGCTGAAGCATCTCATAAAAGAGGCTGAGAGAGTCCTGGTAGGATTGACTGTAAAACTTAAAAATTGCGCAATATTATCCATGTGCAAAATCCTGGACACCTTAACATCTTTTTAGATGAACATGAAACATACGGCATGGGCTTCCTTAGAATGAAGATTTGGCCTGCCACATTATCCCTGTGGTAGGGCCTGAGCTGTGATTTGGGTGGAGAAGGAATCCATGTTAATTAAAATTTCTTCTACAAATAGAACTAGGTTTTATTGATGCTGCTGCAAGCTGGGCAGAGAAGAGAGCATCTTATATTGCAGTATTCTGTGTGTGCTGGTGTGATCTCAGATTTGGTTTTCCAAGGGATAATTTATACTGTGTGGGCTGGAATGTGATTGTGGTCTTTTTCTATTAACTACTCAATTAAATTGTTTTATAGGAAAACAAGTATGTAAAATTATACCTGAGAGAGAAAAAACTCCAGACGTAACACCTCATACTTTCTGTTCCTTACCTCCAAGATCAAAGAGGAAGGTGAGTATTTAGATGAATACACTTTGTCCAAATATAAAAATCCAATACCACTGCAGTGGATACTAAAGAAACATAACAGCTTGATGTCTTGTCCATCAGAAATGTTTAACTGTAATCACTAGTTTAGCATTTCTTTGGTGTAATGATAAGTGTGAAGCATGTGAGGGGGATTATTTGTATGTCATTTTATAAATGCATGCATCTTTGTCTTTGATAACGCTTTGTATCCATCTAGTAGTCAGCAAGGTTGTAAACTTAGTCCTAAATCCTTGCATGTATGCAAGTAGCCAAACTTAGTGGTTTTTATATCCCAATTACTCATGTTTATCAGACAACACAAATGTCATGATGTTCTGCCATCTACTTTCAGCGTGCGACAGAGCCAGGGCCTTTCAAGCAGGGAGCACGGGAATTGTTAAGTCTCTTCTCTGCAGCTGAAAGGCAGTGTCTGCAGAAGACGGGGGTGGGAAAAAATTGGATCTGCATCAGTCCTAATGGAAATATAAAGCTTTATATAATCCAGTGTGTTTTGCTTTTCTGTTTTCAAGCCTTTCCTTTCTGGCTACTATATTTATTGAGAAATATGTTGAATAAGCTGTTCGGCATTACTGTTTACTTCTGTAGACTGCCTCTGAAAGGAAATCTGTGGCAAACTCACTTTGACTTGCTTATTAGATCTGTTCTGTCAGCAAGGATGCTATACTCAGATTCAGTCTGAAAAAGATGAATGAATTGCACAATTCCAGCACCTCTTTTATCAGACTGGGTCTTTCTTTAAGAACAAACAGTGTCCATAGAGAGACTTAAGTGATGATGGCAAAGCTATACCTTACCCTTGATCCATGATGGTAATTTACTGGATTTACATGGACTAGAAGGCAGAAGTAATGGGGTTGTGATCTCTGGACTGAAGTAAACCTAAGTTACCTTATCAGTACAGATGCTTGTAACTCATAGTAGCTACAAGCAGCAGTATAGATTAGTTGTACTCAAATTTCCAGCTCTGCGGGCCTAATGGCTGGCACAAAATTGGTCTATAGACTGGATCTAGATCAAGGTAAGTCTGTGGGTGCAATTTGGTATGCTGGCCCCAGATGCGGCCCTTCACCAGCCCAATCCTGCACGCCAGATCACCAAATCCATCCATGGAGTGACTCTGTGCGCCAGCCCCACCGTATGCAAGCATGATCTAGCATGCATCCAGTCCCCACAGCCATAAAAATGAGGAAGTCCAGGAGCAACAACACTCTCACCATGCTCCTCTGGACAAATTTTCAAATCTTTGGGGAGACCAGCGGGTTGGATGATGTGGCCTCATAGGCTGGAGGTTGAGCTTCACTGGTGTAGATCAAGGATCTGATTCAAGAACTGATAAGATGCTTTATTATGCATCTGTGTAACGTGTGCTGACCATAGGGGCTGGTTTGTAATGTGAAGTTTAATTGTTTATCTTTATAGCTTGATGCTCAAATTGCTACACCCAAAAACTTGAAGTGCAAGAAAAAGGTAAAATTCAGTGAGCAGGTAAAAGGGGGAACATCTTTGTCCTGTCATCTTGAATCTACTGTGGATCACATCACAACTAAAGCTGTGAGATTGACAGCAGACATACTGTCATCTGAACAGCCAGAGTGTGAAAAGGTAAGACTTTTCATTGAGTAGTTGATTTAAAATCGGGGGGAAAAAATTGGAGTAAATCAAAACTGAGAACCTAGTGGGGCAATGAAAGAAGCGGTGAAGGCTGAAACAGAGCAATCTGAAAATGAGACAGATCTAATGATGGTATATATATTGACTGTAAACAATGACAGTTAAGTTTATTTTTACACATAAAGAATGTGGAATGTGACCCAAATGTTTTATGTGCCCAGAACTCAGTAAAGTATATACCACAATACAACAATACCAGACATGCAGGATCAGGCTCTTTGGCATTGTAAATTAATTGGATTGCAGTTGGTTTTGCTCATTGGCTATGTCTGTGGATAACATCTCTTGACCTCTCATCACCAGTGGTGAATGTTTTAAAGATGCTACTATGTGGTTTATGACATGACCTGTTCTGAGTAGAGCTAGAGAACGTGGCTGTTAAAATGCTAGCAGCTGATCTTACTGTTGTAGAGCTCCAACTGCAAATTGTATAAAAAAAACCTTGCATGGACAGAGCCAGGTCATTTCTAACAGTACAGAGATACAGACCATTCTGGGCCACGTCTGTAATAGAATTTCATAAATGATAAGGCCATCCCAAATGGACTCTGCTTAAGTTTGTTAACTTGGACACTGATAACCTTTTTTGTAAATGTAGCTGAAGGTTTGTTTAAAGGTTGCATGGTCTCAGTGACTGCTGTGCAGACTTAAGTAGGAGTAGTTAGATCAGTGCTGTGAGTAATTTTGAACAACTCCTCCAAAAATCCTGTATGTGGGAAGTGTCTGTCTCAAACACTGTGGACAGTATGGAATAATCCAAATGAAATGGGAATGGCACCAAAAATTAATTTTGCCCTGTGTGCTGCAGAAATCTGATACATAAAATACTGCTAAGAGTTTTGGAATACTAATAAAATTTAGCCTGTGAATAGGCAGCACAAACAATTTGTCACTTTTCCAGGTAGCTCTGCTTTCTTTTTATAGTAGAAATAGGCAAAAATTGTAAGTACTGTACTGAGTTTGTGATCATGCACAAAACCAAAGTGGGCAGGGACTCATAAATGCCATTTAAGTTGACACTAACCTATGGCCTTCAATTACTGGTTTTCATCATTTTTATTTTTAAATTAGATTCCTCTAAGCAAGGTACGATAACATTCTCTGTCTTGTTCCGTATACTTTCCTGAATGTACCGATAACATAATGCAGACTGTGAAAGTGACCAGAGGACAATACTGTAGAAAACCAAACTAAGTAAAGGGACTAGATTTAAAAAATAAACCTAGATTACCCCAAGTGTGATTACCTTTCAGACTTCATTGAAAATAAATTATTTAGTGGATTTGCATCATTTTAGAAGAGAAAGTAGTTGTCTGTAACCCAAGTTGTCTTGTAATTGACTGCGGGAAAAACATGAGCCACCAATATGATGTCGCAGCTGGTAAAGCAAACAAAGCTCTAGCTTGCATCTATAGAGGCTTCTCAAGTAAATCTCAGGTTGTCATCCTCTCCCTGTACCCGGCCCTGGTGAGGCCACAGCTGGAGTACTGCATCCAATTCTGGGCTTCACAATTCAGGAAGGATGTGGAGAAGCTTGAGAGAGTCCAGAGGAGAGCCACATGCATGATCAGAGGACAAGAGAGCAGCCCTTATGAAGAGAGGCTGAGAGCCATGGGACTCTTCAGCTTGGAAAAGCACAGGCTCAGGGGACACCTGGTGGCTGCCTATAAGTATATAAGGGGTGTGCATCAGGATCTGGGGGAACGTCTGTTCACCAGAGCGCCCCAGGGGATAACAAGGACTAACAGTCTTAAACTCCTCCAAGACCATTTTAGGCTTGATGTAAGGAAAAATGTCATTACTGTCCAAGCCCCCAAGGCCTGGAATAGACTCCTTCCAAAAGTGGTGCAGGCTCCTACTCTGGACTCTTTCAAGAAATATTTGGATGCTTATCTTGCTGGGATCCTTTGACCCTAGCTGACTTCCTGCCCCTGGGGCAGGGGGCTGGACTTGATGTCATCTTCAAGGTCCCTTCCAGCCCTAATGTCTATGAAATCTATGAAAACCTAGTTCTTTCTAGGTTGTTTCTTTAAAAAATTTAGAATGACAGGAGACTCCACTGAAAATAAAGAAATTATTCTGATCTTGAACGATTATATGAGAAGAAACGTCCAATCCATCTACAAATGGTGGGGACTGAAGTGTAAGCTGTTGTTGCTTTGTTTCAAGACCTAATTTTTTATCTTCATTTGAAGAACCCAAAAACTATATGTCTGAACGATAGAAGAGTCTCATAACTCTAGGATTCAGACCTTGAAATTGCAGGTACATTTCAGTGGGATTCTTCAAATTAACATTCTGTGCCCAGGAAATGCAGTAATATCCCTGAGAATGAAATTGCCAGGAAGGTTTGTTTACAGCTCAGGCACTCTTTCCCTCCCCTCTGTTTCTGCACAGGAAATGAGCTCCCCAGGACTGGTCACAGAAAAAACCAGAGAACTGCTAACAAGCACAGGATACTTTCACCCAGAAGATTTAGAGGTGAGGAGTAAATTAAAATCCTGTTGGCCACTGCCTTTGTAAAACACTAGAAAGAGCTAGCCCTTTTGGCTAATCTCTTCATAAATTCAGAGACTTACAAGTATGGTTGCACACTTTACTTGTGCATGCAGTTGTCTGATTCCAAATCAAAATCTTGAGCAACAAAATTGGTATTATTAAACTTCAATTAAGATGTTTAAAATAGATATTTGTGTTAAAAGTCAAACAAATATTCTACTTTTTAAAATCACTTATACCAAAATGAACACTTTTAAGCTTTATTTGTACTATCTCTTCATTTCGAACAATTTTGATGAAAATGGGTAATACTCTTCTTGAAACTACATTTTCAAAACCTTTTGGCATTTTAACGTGTGCCCGGGGGGGTACTTTAATTAGATTAGGTCCAAGAGTTGCTCTAATTAAATCACCCCAAGTGTCTCATGTGTCAGTGTCGCCAATCTTTCAAAATGGTAGCGGGGGCACTTTACCTAGAGTTCATCAAATAAACTTTAGTTAAAGCACCTCCACTACCATTTTGAAATGCGAAGATGCTGATACGCGAGTCATGGAGGCTGGCTGAAGTGTGCTAATTTAACATGCTCCAGCAGACTTGATTAATCGAGTCTGCTCTGGCACACTGTAATTACAGCATGTCAGAATAGCCTCCCAGCATGAGTACAAGCACCCTTTTAATTGCAGTAATGCCAATGAGCTTTTCAGTTCTGTATAGGAACAGGAAACAATATCACAATTCAGATTCAAAATATTTGTAATACACTAATTGTGTTTCCTAATTGACATAATAAAACAAAAACAAAGAACTGCTAAAAGCACAGACAGGATAGTTTCACTGAGAAGACTTGTATTTTCTGATTAACTTTCTTTGACTACAAATTGATCCTGTTTTATGGTCAAAGAAACCAAATCAGAAAATATAAATGAATTGTCGGGTGACAGACAAGACTCTTATCATTGGGAATCCCTTGTTCCTAATCATAGAAAAGAGGGTTGGAAGGGATCTCAGAAGGTCAACTAGTCCATCCCCTTGCTAATAGCAGGGTCATCCCCAGCTAGGTCATCCCAGCCAAAGCTTTGTCTAGCTGGGTCTTTAAAACCTCCAAAGATGGAGACTCCACAACCTCTGGGTAACCTGGTCCAGTACTTTACTACCCTTCTTATGAGAGAATTTTTTTTCTAATATCTGACCTAAACTTCCACTGCTGCAATTTTGAGACCATTGCTCCTTGTTCTGTCATGTGCCACCACTGAGAACAGTCCAGCTCCATCCTCTTTGCAACCCCGCTTCAGGTAGTTGAAGGCTGCTATTAAATCCCCACTCAGTCTTATTCCCTCTAATCTTATTCTTGCAGCATTAGGCTATCTTTTTCAGCGAAGAAGTCTCAAATTAAGTTCAATTATATCTATTACTTAAACAAGCAATATTGATGTTTTGTTCCTTGTGCTTTGCTTGAACTATAGTTTAACTTGTCACCAGTGTGCAAGGCATCCTCTGATGAAGATTTATTCCTAAATACAACGGGTCCATATGTGAATTCAGCAGAAATTATTCCTGCACCTCTGAGTACTGAAGAAACAGCTGTGTATCAGGTTACAAATGTATTACACCCCTTAATTTCATGTTTGAGTAGTTTTTATGATAGAATATGCCATAGTTGATGCACACGTCAACAAAGCTCTTAATGATAGCGGTGCTCAAATGCCTGTCTTAAAAATTCAAGATGTTGCCTTAGCATTTATTAAGCTTTTAAGAGTACTCTTAATTTACTATTCCCATATTGATATATGTAGTCTTTAATAGCATTATACCATTATTAAGTACACATAGTTTTTGTGCACAGTTCTGACTGAGTATTCCTTAAAGAAGATGCAGGAAAAGCATGTTCACCTGTAAAAATATTTTCATGGCTGAAATTTATTATTTTTTCCTCCTATGTCTTCAGTCTCCACATCAGAGGCGAGAAATCTGCTCTATTGTTAAAGCTTCACCAGGTATTAGACCATCTGAGCATCACCGAATTCCAGTTAGTGGCAGTGTGTTTCTTCCTCCTGAAGGGATGCCTGAATGTAATGGAAACAGGAGAATGTTTCATACACAAATGACAGGTGACTGAGAGTGGGAGGAATTGTATGTTTTTATGAGTAAGTCACTTTCAGTGTAAAATCTGGAAAAAAAAATGGAAGTGTTGCAAGAGTGAGCCATACTGGGGATTTTAAACTCTTCATTTGGACTGCCACACACAAAGTCCTTGTGTTATTGGATAATAGTGCTTACTAATGGAAATTATATTAGTGAAGACTTTCACATACTTCTCATGAAGTTGCTACACATCATAAAAGCACAAGGACAGTTTTCCTTTCAGAAAACCTTCCCCATAATCAGCCTCCATATACAGGCCAGCCACGCTGAGTCTGTAGCTTGTTGCTTAGAATATTCTCTGGAAGCAGGGGTGAGAATAAGTTTGTTTTTGTTTTTCCATGTTGGTACATCAACATCTGTTCAGCTATCTAAATCCTCAGACATCCTCTTCTGGCACAAGTGCCTTAATGTAAGTTTTAGAGAACAGCAAACCTACTGTAGTGAAAAGATCGTGCCTGGAGGCAGCTGTTTTTGTCTGGTCTGTCTTCAAAGCTATGAAAAGTCATGGGAACCACACAGCCATTCCATTCTTGTTTTCTGGAATCTACAGTCAAGGCTCTCAGCTCCTTAAGCCCTTTGATACCTAAACATAAGCCATAATTTATTCTTCCCTCTTTGTCAGTATTTCAGGAAGCTATTTCTTGGATTCACAGAGTTGAAAGCTAGAAGGGTCGATTAGATCGTTCAGTCTGACCACTTGCATCACCCAAGCCGTTACATTACACCCAGTTACCTCTCTGTGGATTTGATATACCGCTTGAATAGGACATACCTTCCAGAAAGCTGCACAGTTGTGAAGTCTTCAAAATTCACCACTTCCATTGGCAAAGGGCCTAATCTGACTAATTCCAAAATAAAATGTATGGTGGGGTTGTTTTTTTTCAGGGGGAGAGGGGGATTTGTTTGTTTTCTAACTCTCATGCACATCCAGCCATTGATTTTTGTTATACTTCTCTTAAATTCAGTACCCACTCTTTTCTCCCTGAAAACATACTTAGTGTAATCAAGTCACCTCTTAGTTTTATTTTATGAAGTCATATGGATGGGGCTGTCACTGTGAAAGGTGCACTTTGCAGTCCTTAAATGTTTTTTGTGACTCCTTTCTATACTCCCCAGTTTTTCCAAATTCTTCTTAAAAGGGATGCCAGTATTTTATACAGTACTCTGGTATGTCTTGTCAATGCCTTATACAGAAATAAAATAACTTCCCTATTGAAGTTTTCACTTGCAGATTCTCAGTATGCCACTGGATGGCATGTTTCTTCTTAGGTTGAACACAATTCTCTTTAAAGAATGCTGTGCCACTTCAGTCTAATACCCTTTCAGAAAAGAATCTACTTGGTCAGTACTTTGTTAAATAATGCAATAGTTTAAAGACCAGTTTCATCCCAAAGACCATGATTAGTACAAAATAGTTTTATTGAAGTTTTCAGTGGAAAAGATAGTATTTGCATGTCAGAAGTTGAGTATGTACAAATACCTAGAACCTGGGTAAGTATTTTAAAATGTATAGGTCAGAATTTTCATAGCCTGTATAGACCAGGAAATATAGTGTTCATAGAATCAAAGGAAAGTAGGGTTGAAAGGGACCCCATGAAGTCATCTAGTCTAGCCCTTTGCTCAAGGGAGGATCTTCCTTGACTAAACCATCCCACCTAGCCTAGTGTCTGTCTAATCTGCTCTTGAAAATGGCCAAGGATGGAGAGTCCACAACCTCTGTTGGTAGTATGTTCCAATGTTTGACAACCCTCATACACGGCAAGATTCTTCTAATCGCCAACTTAAGTTTTCTCTGCTGAAGCCTGAGGCCAGTGTTTTAAATAAAAGTATCCTACAGTGGCTTCAAGCTACAGCAGAGGAAACTTGTATATGAAATTAGTAAAAAAATAAATAAATAAAAAAAAATACAGAAGGTATTTCAAAATAACTGATGAAAGGTTGATGGGATAAACATTGAACCAGAAAGAATTGAGTGTTCATAAAATACAATGAATATGAATAACTCTTAAGCTGTAATGCTTCATAAATACTTATGCTGCACAATTTGAATTCAGATTGTGATTGGCTTGTAAGTAGAAGATTCCTGAGCCCCTCTCTTGAAATGACTGCAGTGCACATACTAGTCATACAACAGATAAAGGCAAAAGATGCAGTGGAAATAATGATACTTTGTATTTAGTTCCTGCCTCATCAGGGATCCTGGTTTTCTGTTTAAAAATCACAAATTCTCTAATTTTTTTTTTTAAATTGCAATTAACAGTTAAACAGAACACTTAAGAGTAGTTGTGGTGAGAAGGTATGGGTCTTGTATCAAGCTGCGTGGCTTTGGAGTTACTTGGTACGTTACATGGCCACCACGGTGACGTGCGGAGGCAGCAGAAGCACACAGTTGTGCCCCCACTGCTGCCAGGTGGGCAGGGGGTGCCTCACCTTGGCAGCCATGGTGACGTGGTACTCCCTCCTGCACCAGGTCCTGCCCACTGGGCTGTAGAGGTGCCTCCTCTGGAGCTGGTCCAGCCCATCATCAGCCCCACCCCTGCTGTGGGCACAGAAATCTTGGGGGGCAGGTGCCCCCCCTACCTCTTGAATATGTGATGTGCCCTCCCCACCACTGCCCCACCATGTGTCCCTCTCCCTCTGTGTACTTACCTGAAGAGAGCTGTAGGGGCTGCTGTCCATTGGCACCTGGCTGCCATGTGCACCTGTACACATGCACATGGTGTCCCCTGCCTCCTGTGTCCCATTTCCTGCAGCCCCTTGCAGGCTGGAATTCTGCCAGCCTGCAAAGGGAAACCCATAGCTCCCTGTGATTTTTTTTTTCTCCTTTTTAAAGGGAAAAATCTGCATTTTCTACAGTGAACAGAAAACCTGGATCCCTGTTCAGGGACTTGATCATGCAATGTGGTGAACACTCTTGCATTAACACAGCAGAACCACTTGAACACATGCATAACATGCCCATGAGTTGCTAAGAGCACCAGGGATTTGCTTTAAAATTTAAGAAATGTGAGTGGTTTCATTGACTGAAATGGAAATTTACTTCTTTAAAGATAAGTAAGAGCCTAAGAGCTGCTTCTGGTTGTTCAAGACAAAACCCATACTATACATTTGCCCTCATACCTCATTCACCCTG
>JAGPOW010003447.1:25754077-25788880 GCA_030014935.1 Caiman crocodilus
TCCCCCAGGGGCTGAGTGCGAAACCATCAGCGGCAAAACCGGGCGTGCACTTCTCGTCGCGCAGCTGGCGCTCCCGGCGGGGGCACAGCCAGCCCCGGGGGGCCCGTGCACCCTCTACGCGTCACCAAGGCGCACACGTCCACGCAGGGGACTCGATTTTGGTGCGCCCCACCGAAACCAAGTACAGCAAATGTTTGGTATAGAGAGCCTGCTCGCGTGAGAGCAAATCGGCACGTACGGACACACGTACAGACAGGCTCCTATTCACGCAGCCCGGCAGGACTCGTGGTGGTGCAGACACGCGCCGGGGGGGAAGGCGGGGGGCGCGCACCCCCACAGGCGGCGGCGGCGGCACCTGGCTCAGCGCGGCCGCCCCTTTCCCGCGCTGGGAGGCGGGGGCGGGGCCTGCGGGCTTGGGAGGCGGGGCCCCTCCCCTCGGCCCCGCCCCGTCTCCCGCTGGCAGCGCCGAGTGACTCAGGCTCGTCATATGACCGCGGCCCCGAATGGAGTCGGGCTCGCCGGAGTAGTCGCCGCTGCCGCCGCCCTGGGGCCGGGCGCGTCCCGCCATGTCCCCCACGCTCTTCCAGAAGCTCTTCAGCAAGAAGCTGGGGCCGGGCCCGCCCGCCCGCGACCCCCGCGACGACTGTGTCTTCAGGTACCGCTGCCCCCCTCCTCCGCCAGCGCCGGGTCTCGGCTCCCCCGCCCCGGGGATGCGCCTCCCGTGAGGGGCCGTGCAGACGCCATTCCTGGGGCCGGGGGCGGCTGTCCGGGCTGAGCCCCCTCAGGAGGCTGAGGGGAGGGGGGGAGAAACCCCGCTGCAGGGGCTCGGCGCTTCCTTACCCGCCGTGAAGTGCAAAGGCAGGCTGTGACCTAAAAAACCACTCCCGAGATGGGTTAAAAAGATGGCTTGGGGAAAAAGTTTCTTCTTCGCAGGGCTCCCCTGCCAGAGCAGAGCCGCGCGTGAGGAGAATAGGAGAGGACGCCTAGCAAACTTTTTTTGCAGTCGACAGCGTCGTTTTGTAACCGAACAAAACATCTTTTTTTTTACTTTCTTTCTTTGTCTTTCTGGCGTGGGTAACGCGCGCCCCGGCTCTGGGGCGTGGGAACATCTCCTCCCCGGTTGATCGTGGTCTCTTTTCTGACTTGTGTTCTCTGAGGTGAGGCAGGGTGAACGGCTCTAACCGCTGGTGAGCAAGAGGCTGGAGTGATTTTCTTTTTGAATCGTACCACGTTGCTTTAGTTGCTTCAGCACCTCGCGGTTTTTCACCGCAAAGCAGATCCGCTGTTTTCCCATAGTCTTACAAAAGTTGGTGGGAAATGTTGGAAATAAGGTAGGATCGATTGCAGTGGCTGTCGGTCTGCAGCCGACTTCCTGGCCCCTTGGGCGGGGGGCTGCAGCCCATGGGATTAGGAGGTCCCTTGCAGCCCTAACGCCTGTGAAATCTACCTTGAAGGGAGTTTGTCGTAATGGCCAAAGCATCTCCATGCCATTTTTCTTTTGGAGGGGTTCCCATCCTTTACTGGCTTGCTGGATGGGCCACAATACCTTGTTAAAAGAAGTGGCTCGGTGTCACTCTCATACCTGGCACCTAAGTTTGGTCAGCTGGGAAAAGGCCGTTTCTTCCTCTGCCAACACATTTCTTAGTGATAAACATTTTATTATGTAGTGTATAACTCACCAGCTTTCATCCCTACTGCAAGGGAAGGTGACGGTTGTATGTATTTATAAGGAAGACGCCCGAGTATAACATTTATCTTATGCTCTTTTCTTTTTTCTTAACATAAAGTTATTTTTTTGTTTGCTTTGGGGTTTTTTTTTTTGTTTTCTTTTTTTTACCCAAACTAGATACATATCTTAAAAATGACCCTTGCTCCTTTTTCCCCCCTCAAATACAATTGCGGATGTTTATATACATGTATGAAAGATCAGATGCTCAGGTTAAGTTGTATTTCTAACATACCATTAAATAGAAAAGCGCATGGGCTATATGGAGTGTCAAACGGCATCCTGCTGGCCATTTACTAATATAATACTTTATATATCACAATGATAAAACTTTTAACAGGCCTGCAGTAAAGGATGCCATGAAAGAAAAAAAATCTCATCCTTGTAGGTAGTGCAAAGACCTTTTGTCTCTTGAAAGATGCTTGAAGTTCCTGTAAGCTGTAAATGGAGGAAATGGATACTTTTAAGTAACGCCTAAGTTGCAGATATCGCACGTGTGCAGAATTGGACCCGTTTTTTCAAATGAGAACTTTGGTTTCTTCTGATATGGGCCAACTGACTGTGAACTTGGATATCTAGCTTGTCCTCAATTTTTTTTCCTTCCTTTTTTTAGTATGTTGACATGAAATTAAAGAGAAGGATGGTTTTGTGTAATTAAATTTAAGTACCAGTAGGCAGGAGATCTGGATTTTATTTATTAGAGTGAGACATTATTAGTACTAGTTATCATTTTGCAGCAGATATCCATTATACAAGGTATTTAATTTCTTCCATAGGTAATAGGGACATGGCAAGGATTGATAAATACGTGCAACTTCTGAAGAATGTGGTACAGAAGGAAATCTTCAATACGTAGCTGTGATCTTTGTGTTAACGAGAGTGGGAGATTGACTTTTACAGTGCTAGGGGCCTACTCAATGAGACGTTTGCCTTTGAGTTTAATGGGAAGAGGATCAGAGCCCTAAATCTTTACTGGGTTCCTATGCAAGTGGCCCAACTTTTCAAAACCATTTGGCCTCCATCAGTGCCCATCAGCATCACTATTGAAAAAGCCAGACCATATGGTTAAGAGAGCAACTTGGGCAACTGTTTGAAAAGGTATCTTGGGGTGGATGTGCTTGAGGGTTGAGATGAAGTTACTGCAGTTTGGGTCTTCTATAAAAAAAAAAAAAAAAAATTACAATGGACAGCTAAAGAGAATGTTTAAGAGTGATTCTGGTGGGAAGGTACGGGATGCAGTAACTGCTCTGTGGCTTTGGAGTTGCTTAGTACAAGTTACTCATTCTTTCTTGGCTATGTATAGATTTTGCATCTGAGTCAGCCTTGCAGATGAGTTATGAAAATTTAGCGGTGAAGGTACAAATTCTGCTTGCTCTTATATATCTAATATCTTAATTATACCAATATTTTACTTGCTTGTCTCGTGCCAGAAAAGTTTATTTACTGTGACCAAGTATAATTTTGCAAGGCTGATTTAAATCAAACTGTGGGAAGAGCTTCAGAACTGAGTGTGAACAGCAGTTTAAGAGATTTGCGTCCGATAATGAGGCGCCCATAAATTACTAGGTTAGGGCCTGATCCTTTAAGTGGTTCCACACATGAACAGCTTCACTTACACAAGTGGTTGTATTGTCATCCATTATTGGCATGCATAATGCAGCTATTTTAATGTTGGTACATAAGGTACTTTACATATGAGAGCGCCTCTCAGCTCCTTGGACTTTAAAAATCGTAGTTGAGATAAACTGGAGACATGAGGGAAGTGTAGAATGCAGTGCATGGTTGTTATATTCCTATTATTGGAAAAGTTTTGACAGATTTTTGGGATCATAGATTTTAAATTGATATGGGTTGTCAGTTTATAACTTTTTTAAAAGGCTTTTTAAAAGACCCTGAGCAGTATGAGGTTTTTAGTAACCTCCAGTCCAAAAAAAAAAAAAAAGTACTAGTAAATTAATGAGCACCAGTAAAATGTAGCACATACATGCTAAGTTGCATTGTTGATATTACTAACTTCTGGAGGCTGTTGGTGTATTTACTACATGCAATGTATTTATTTTGTGGATTTGTAGTGGTATACTACAGTGTTGCACTGAAGAGGCAACTTTTAGTAACTGTTTAATTCAACTTATTCTTATTCTTTCTTCAAATAAACTACTCTTAATATTATCCACCAAAGCCTTAGTAGGTTAAACTAGATATTGAGGTGTAAAAGCAGGCTGTCTCTGCATTGTTAAAGCATTACTTCTGTGTAGTCAACATAAAATGTCATTACATAAGATGTATGGCAAGAAACTTACCCGGAGCTATAGCAAAATGCTTACCTCTGAGCGAATTCACACTCCTCTCTTGGGTCTTATGAGAGAGTTTTTCAGTTTTAGGTTTGCACCCTGATTATAGACCCCCTGACCTGCTGGAAAGAATTATTTGGCCTATCATATTTAATTATGGATTGTTGCGCTCATATACGTATGTATATATATTTTAAATAGAGCACTGAGTTTCCTGTTCCATGCTTAACAGTTTTGGATGCTTGTTCTTTGTGCATCTAGATATTTCTCTCAATTAACGTTAATTAGTAGTTCTTCTTCAAGCAGAGCCCGGTGAAACTTCCAGTATCTTGTTTAATCTGCAAAAATGTAAATGATCATCTTTGAGTCTAGCTTATAGTTCTTGCCTGTAAGTTTTTTTTGTTTTGCTTTTGATGAAGCATTTTACAAACAATTTTTATTTATTTATTTATTGGTAAGCATTTTAGTATCTGGGGGAGAACATGCACACTTCAAGTACCAGGATTTGAAATAGATCCTGGAGTCATGATTTTAAATACCTTTTATCCCCTTTCATATGGACCAGATCACTTCAGCAGCTCAGGAAGCATACCTTCCTTGGAGTCTTTCTGAAGCACGTGCTGTTCTATTACAGAGAATGGCTTGTCCACCCAGGTCCCAGTGTCTGATGCTTCTGAGGTTGGCTGGTGAATAAAAGCATTTCCTGAAAGCAACATGGGCAAATATCTACCACCAGCCCTGCCTCCCTCCAGCCATATGTTGCAGTAGAATTAAAGTATTTGTGAGATTTTTTTTTTTTTTTTTTTTCCCCTGTGACAGATTTTGGCAGATGCATTTAATAAAGGAATTGGAGTAACCCTAGAAATGAAAATGGGTAGCATGATACAAAGATGTTCTAGGAGCTGAAGGAGCCACTCTGTCTTCATAGTTATGCTCACAAACTAACTGCAGTCATGTTTCTTATGACAGGAGACTCTCTTTTTTTCTTTGAATTTAGGAGGGAGATTAGTTTGAAATGGCTTGCTAGTCAAGAGGGGTTACAGAATGCTGGAGTAAGATTAATGTGGAATGTGAAAGTTTTCTTTTTGAAGATTCATCTATGAGCCAAACAGCCTCTCAAACTTTTCAGTATGTTTTCTCTGGGTTTGTATCAGTCATCACTGACAGCATGGATGGTGTGGTGGTGTTATGCGAAGCTACTTCAGATTTTTGTCTTCCTTTGCCTAGAGCAGCAAGGCTGGCAGGAAATACTCTGCTGTGTGCTTTCTCGCAAGGAAGAGAAATTGAACCTTCTCAGGTACCCAGAGCTGGTGGTGTTGAAACAGTTGAAGTATCCTATTGTCAGGCCTTGGGCTTGTCAGTTCAGAGTAATTTAAGCCACTTGATACAGTTATAGACAATGCCTGTCTTTTTTTCACCTTCTGCAACATGCAGGGAATCCTAGTCCACCCAATCAACAATCTTTTCCAATGTTTGTCAACAATCAATTGCTTTATGTTCACTTTTCCTGGGACAGATACTCAAATGCAGTATTTCAGCCCATTGCTAAGCCATTCTGATCTACTTGAACAATGCAATTTGCAAAAATCTTTGACCTGGCATTCTGTATCCTAACAAGAAGTTTAAAATACCTCTTTAGCAGTACCGTCAAGCTGGTGTTATCCTTGGCAACATGAGGCTTGGGAATTGTACCAGGAAAAAACTGTCCACTTCCAAAGTGCTGCGGGTGTCTCATCAACCAAGATTACACTTAAATTTAAGATCAGCTTAAAAATAATCATGATCAGAAGCTTTATTTAGCCTTAAGTTTTCAGCAGCTCTTGGCTTTTACAACAGTATCAGTGGAACCTATCCACCATATACCTTACTGAGTTTAGAAAGCCTACCTGTGACACAAAGCAGTCTGTAACCTCTTGTGCCATCAGAGCCTGATGTTGTTTTTAAAGGAAAATCACAAAAGATTTATTCAGATCTTTCATGTTGCAACTGTTTCTTAAAACTAAGCTTCATTTTTTCCTCTTTTCTTTCAGGCTTTTCCAATATCTTTGTAATAGCATTTGGAAAGTCTCTAGCTTCTTGGCCGTACTAATTAGCTTAAGTTTTGCAAGATTTATTACATCTTCTGTGTTCTATCTTTACAAATTGTACTTAATTTGCCTTCCAGCTATGATGACTTTGCCAGTGTCAGAAAAAAATATTTTTATTGTGTCCTTGCTGTATTTCTGGTTTTAGATCGCACATTTCAGTCAGTTGTACTTTTATTTTACTGATGCTTTTCCTACAATTTGATTTCTAATGCATTCTCTGGTAGGATTCACTCTTGCAGCAGAAACATACAGGCTAGTAGGTTCTGATTAGCATCAATGCACAGTGGATAAGAGCACTTGCACTTTTTAAGATGGCCTCTGTCCAAGTCCTGCTGTATGCTGGACCTGTGGCAGCTTACAGGTTGGGAACTCTACAGGTCTAGGAGTACTATATTCTTCTTCAGGTAAGAGAAACCTGAGCATCATGGCTTAAAGCACTGTTTCAGATTAGTCTGAAAACGTTGTGTTTGCTCTAGCACAGGCTGGATCTAGCCTTCAAGGCCATTCTATCCAGCCTGCAAGGCCTCTAAAAAATTAATATTTCTCTGCCTTTGGTTCCGGTCAAAAATGACCAGAACCAAGGGCAGCAAGACCTAGGGGAAGCCCTGATGGGGTCTTCTGGCCTGGGACCATGCAACTGCCCTGCGCCAGAACCTCAGGTAAGGGGTAAAGGGGCAGGGGAGGCAGTGCAGGAAAGTGGCCTGGGGAAAAGCTGGGGGGAGGGAGAGGGAGCGGCGCTTTCCCTACCCCGTGCCTGGTACCCTGCGCTACAGCCGCTCGCAGCCTGCCTGGGGCTGCCTGCGCCTGCTCTGGACAGCCCCACGTGGGCTGTAAGCGACTATAGTGGAGAGAGCTGGCCATGGGGTGGGCAAGGGGCCACTTTTCCCCAATGCTTAGCACCAGCTTCTTCCCTGCCGGTGAGCAAGGGGTTGGGGCACTGTCCCGTCCTGCCCCTCCTCTCCCCCTGCCTGTACAATGGGGCTGGAGGGTACTGGGAATGAGTGGGCGGGGAGTCAGCAGGAACACGGGGCCTACACCAGTATCCCAGGGCCAGTGCCAGCAGTGCGGCAGGAGTCCCAGCTGTGGGGTCCCAGCTGGCAGGGGCTCTGTGGAGCTGAGCCAGCTCCCCTCTCTCCCTGTTGGTACAACCCAGCCTAGCTCCACAGACCCGTGCCAGCCTGTGCCCTGCCTTTGGGCTCCACCAGTGCTGGCTCTGGGACAGGGGACCAATGTCCCAATGTCTTTGGTCCCAAAGACATTGGGACATTGGGACCAAGATGATGACCAGCGGGTGGTGCCCCTGTCAAGGGGCGGGACTACCCATGTGACCCTTGACAGCTTGCCAAAACTGAGTAAGCGTCCCTCCGCCCAAAATAACTGCCCGCTCCTGCTCTAGCAACAAGGCAACAACTAATATGCTTAACACTGGAAAATAGAGAAATATTTTTCCATCTTTCTTTTTCCAGCTTGTGCCTTTTTGCATTTGATGGCAGCTAGTTTACAGCCAGCTTTCCTACATAATCACATAGGGCAAATGCAGGCAGTGTTACAAGCCCCATACATTCAGTAGTGGATAGTCCTTCTTCCTAGGGAAGCTGAATGTGTTAAAGTCAACAGGTCACAGGGAGAGACTGTTAAAGGCATCTATATTATTCATTAATTTATTTTTTTTGTGTACTGTAATGCGTATACTCTAGTTGTGGATGAGGATCCAGAGCCAAAAAAGAGACGCAGGCACTTGCCTCTCGTTGGTTGCCAAAAGAAGTTAGGTGTCCAAGTTTACTTTGTGCCTTCAGAAACCTCCCCAAAATCCACATGGTACGTGCCTTCTCCCTCTTCCCATTCCTTTGGACTCGAGCTAAATTAACCAGTTTTGAAGCATTAAAGTTGCCTTTTTGCTACTTAGTAATACTGCCTGCGCCATGGCCGGGATCTTCCTTTGGCCAATGACTTCTTTTGAACTCTGCAATGCAAGATCCTGTAGCTCATAGTAAGGATCACGAGTTTGTTGCGATACATCCGTGTCTCAGCTTCCCTTCTTGTCTGCAATACCACTTCCTTGTCCTGGAACAGCACATGTGTTCTGAAGATGGGATGTGGTTTCTGACCTTCTCCACATGGCCTCTAGAGCAATCTCTTTCAGTATTTTGCTTCCAGCAGCTTATTAAGTTCCTCTAAATTAGATTAAAGTTTGTTATAAAGAGGTTGTAGTGAAATTGGTCAAGAATCTGGAGGTAAAAAGGGAAGCAGCATAAGGGAGTCAGCCTGTATGGTCTGGACAAGGATTGCAAGGTGTTTAAGCTCAATACAAACATAGAATAGAAAGGTGGTCCTTTGGATTTACCTCCTACTGGAAGTCTAATCTAGCAAATGCATTATGGAACGGTTTCAGTACTTGCTTGGGTGGCCTAGGTGTACTTATTGTTTTGCCAACTGAACAGAGTTGCTTCCTCTCATTGAATGTCTGCTTTTCATGCATTTCTCTGATTGCACTTGGCAAAGAGCTGGGATTTTTTTTTGGTAGAAGAAAAGGTGATGGCTTTCAGATATACTCATATGTTGTGGTAAGAAGTGCTTTAAGATCACTTTGGGGTGCTTTTGGGACAACATCTCTATTTTCTTGTTCCACATCAAGTCTTGCAAAAGTGGGCCTGGGATCATGAAGTGTATTTTTTTTTCAAGAGTGTACTTCTGCCTCATTATTTCAAATAGGGGGAACAGCTTCAGGAGTGAGTTACAGAGTTTCCACTGTTCTCCTTGTGTCAGGTATCCAGAATATAGCTGGATTGGTCTAGAGGAAAAAGGAATCGGGACTTGAGAGTGGAGATGATATCTTTTATTAGACCAACAAGATTTTTGCAAAAGTTAAAGAATTTTTTTTTTTTTTTTGCAAAAATCCTGTTGGTCTAATAAAAGATATCATCTCTACTATGAGTCCTGATTGCATTGCTCTCTATGCTTTTCTTTAGGAGAGTTGACACTTTTTGTGTGTGAAGTCAGTAGAGTACAAATGCACATTCACTGAAATGCATTGGATGTATTCAATATTTTCTGAAGAAACTGGGCCCCAGATGACTTGGAAGCAGCAATTTTATTGTGTTGTTTATAAAAACCCAACCCCCCCTTGCTTTTTCCACACGTTTCACAAGTGAAAAACTAATGCAAGGATAGCTTCATATTCACTGGGTACATTCTCTCCCATTACTACATTTGTAACAGACCATTTGCAAGATCATGTGTTTGAGAGTAACATGAGAAAATTTCAGGCTCACTGGGGTATTTTCTGGTTACAGTGGGCTTGCCTGTTGGTACTTGGGAGCTGAATTTTTGGTTCTTAGATTTCTTTATAAATAAAGGTCAGAGTAGAAGGGCTGGGTGGGGGACAGTCTTCTAGAATTCTTGAGGTGGTGGGGGAAAAAGTATGTTAGCTAAGTTCTGTCATTTTCCTTTTAAAAAAAAAAAAGTGATTTTGATCATTGTTAAATTACTTGCTAATGCATCAGTTATTCTGCTACACACTGAGTTTTAACATCAGTCATTTAAGAAATATTCCTTTGGAAAAACTAATTTGTACAGCACAGATGTGAGATTCTACTCTGCTTAAGGGATTCAACCATAAAGATTCTATTCATCAGGGACAGTCCCCTTTGCAGGATTAATCATTTTATTTCTAAAAATAAAGGTTGAAGTTTGTTCTGCTCTTCAGAAGTATGAGTAATTATTGTGTAGTCTTTGAATCTGGTTCAAAAATAATTTTTTTTTTTTTTTTTTTAAATGATGCATTCTGCTGTTACTTTAATTGAGACTTAATTGAGAGAATTCTGTTCACATGCAAAGGAGCAGCTACCTGGGACAGCTTTTTCTTCCCCAAAACTGATAGCTTGCAGAGAGAATGTTATTCAGAAAACAATGAGATCTCTTTCAGAGGCTTAAGAATAATTGCTATTGTAATGAAAAGAGAAATACACACTTGTTGGAACGTGTAAATTAAAGCAGGAAGTAGTATTCAAAGTACCATGTACATATACAGTGTGTGTATCATTATGTAACATGTTAGCACAATGTTTTTCTTGCTTCAGGAAGTAAGTACTTCCTTCTCTGTCCTCAAGATCTCCATTAACATGCGTTATTCACTTTTACAAGTGGTCTCTTTGCTATGGAATTAGGTTCCTTATGCATGCACAGCATGGTGAATAGCTCTTAATTTTTAAACTCCTGTGCATGGTGTTTTAGACTCTGCTGACTGCTTAGAGAAAATTAAAAGCATAAAGACGTAATTTAGGGCATTGCTGCAAGTGGCTTGCGCATGTATGCTGAAACTGTATTGATGAAACAGACTCCCTGTTTGACCCAGGTGAGCAGGATCTTTGTCCCAGTCTCTTTTTATAACAGAAGGATCTACTCTGCCCAGCTCAGCTGATTCCTTCACATGAATTGGTACCATCAGAAATCAATCTCACGAACTGACAACATTAGAAGTAACAGTACAAAAGCCATTGCTGGTCTCTGATTCTGAGAAGTAATCCTCAGCAGAAGGAACCATGCAGAAGACTGAAAATCATCTATTGTATACCAGTGTCTGCAGTGTGCTTCTCCAGGGGTTTTTCCACAGCGTCTTCAGTACCAGTTGTGGCTTGAAACCAGATCTGAACATGTCAAAAAAACCAGTCCTGTTCTGTCCATTTGATCCTGGCATTCTTTAGCTACAATTCTGCCCATCCTCCCTGAAAGGGGAATATAGGAAATTTTCAGACCATATATATTGTATTAGAAGTATATTAAAATGTCTTTCTACCACTACTGCATGGTATCGGTGATATATAAAAATATCTAAGGGTGGCGAAAACACTTACTCTCCAAATTGTGTCTGAGTGGACTGCATATTGGGCAAGGAACAGGAGCCAGATTTCAGTGCCCTGTCACTTGTTTTAGCTGATTAATGGAGAGACTGAGGGAGGGCATAACAACTTCAGGTCAAATTCAGCCTTGGCTTAGGATCCTGGCTATGTGCCCTCTTTAAACCAGAGCTAAATTTGGTTTATTTTCCCTTTATCTTCTATGCCAGTGGATTGTTTGCTGGAACACCCCTTAACACAGGGGTTTAGAGGTGGCTGCTGCTGCTGCCATTATTGGGTTTTGTTTTTTTGTTTGTTTGTTCTTTCTTTTTTAGCTACAGCCATGCATTTCTTGTCTTTCTGGATTATTAAAAATTTTGTCCTGATTACAGGACTATCAGAACCTTTCTTTGTGACTATTGCACTGTTCATTTTATAAATCTACGTGTCGGTTTTTTGTTTGTGTGGTTTTTGGGGGGGGTTGATAACAGGCCTTTCATAGCCATTTCTGCTGTTAAAAATAAATGTTTTGGTGTCTGAAGTTTGGGCTGCTCTGGCCTGTCCCATTTGTGTGTTCATCACTTTACTGTATTTTTAGATGGCAGATAAAAGGGACAGTAGATCTGCAAGAAAGTACAAGAAAGTACATCTGAATGGTTAGCCAGTGAGTGATGACCAAACGAGCTATTTTCTTGTAGTTTCTTTGTCATTTCTCAGATGACTTAATTAGTGAATGCTGCCCTTGCCATTTGGATGTACTGTTGAAAGATGTACTATTGAAAGATGTACTAGCCTGATATCAATAACTGATAGACAAATGGTAGCAGTTTAGTTGTTAGTGAAGAACAGTAACAGATGAGAGACCATATGTGTGTGTGCGTGTATACGTGGGGGTAGCGGGTTGCAAATACAGAGCAAGAGTGCTTGGTGTTCTTCTTGGGACAGTATTAGCTGATTGATGTTTAGTGAACATGTGAGTATGTCATGCAATATATGTGCCAGAGTTCTTCTTGTCTTGTTTTATAAAATAATACTATGTAAATCTACAAGGCAAAGTTTAAAAGAAATGTCTGTTAGGATGGTGAATTGGTTTACAATGCTGGCTGTTTCTATTTAAAAAAAGACTGCTCTATGACATATGACTAAAATAGACAGAAAAAGCTTTTTTTTCTTCATTAAACATTTCAGTTGCCGTGAGTTACTGGAAATTACGCTATTTTCTTAGTAGAGAAGGAAGTCCCACTGACAACTTGGATGATTTTGAAGAAGCTGAAAAGACTAGAATAAATGTAGTGGGTTTCAACTATGTACCATTTTGGACTCCAATTCATACCTCAGACATCACTAATACACAGTTTAATTTCCACAGCAAACATGTGAGGAGACATGGATTTAGACAAAGGGAGAGATCAGTATATAGATCTTTGAGACCCTGGGTAACAATTATTTTAAAAGCACGTGTTCTCTTTTTTAAAAAAAATAAGCTTTGGTACAAGTTAAAACTGAGTTGCTTTTTTACTTTTGGGTCCTTATGCCCTGGTACCTCAACTAAAAAAAAAAAAAAATTCTAGTTATCTAAACACATACTGATTTAAAAATGAAAATGTCAGATATCTGTATATATTGAATTGTTTTCTGATTTTAATAAAGTACTTCTGTTCCATGAAGCTCATCTCTAAACAGCTTGTGTGTGTGTGTGTTTTCTAGAGAGTCTTTCACATTTTGAGATTAAAAGGTAGGATTCCTGGTTCTGGGCACTGGTCTAAAAGGCCATTCTCCCTTAGCAGCAAGGGCTGTGTGTGGATGTAGAATGTTTTCCTGCCTACCTTTAGCATTCACCTTTTGAAGGCTGCCATTAAGTCTTGTTTTCCCTTAGTAGCTTGTAGGACAAATCAAGCAAATTGCTCTCATGAGATGATATTAGTCTACAACCAGATTAGTGAGGGGGCCAAACAAAGTAAAACTCAAACTGGAGTAGTGACAGAGCAGGTACACAGCCAACAGAGAGAGCGAGGGATCTGGGAGTGTATTTGTTTGAAGGCAGAGCATTTCCACATAATACAGAATCACCAGGCATTTGGGCGGAGAGTGGGGGAATGAAGATACTTATGAAAGGCCCAGTCCTGCAAAGTGCTGAGCCTGCTCAAATTTTATATAGGCTAATGGGAGTTGAAGATTTTTGACACCTGGAAGGTGAGGGCCTGGGATTAACGAAGTACTATGGCAGGGGTGGGCAAAATGCGGCCCAGGACCCAGATGCGGCCCACCAGGCCATTCTGTCTGGCCCGTGGGGCCCCTAAAAGATTTAGAAAATTAATATTTATCTGCCCCTGGCTGCCTGTCATGTGGTCCTCAATGGCTTGCAAAAACTTAGTAAATGGTCCTCTGCCCAAAATAATTGCCCGCTGCTGTACTACAATGATAAGTGGAGAGACAAAAGTGAAAATGGAATGAGGAGAAAAAAGACCAGGAAGTATAGGAGAGAAGAGGCCCTTTTCTGGAACTCCCTCTTTACTCCCCAGCAGCCAGCTTAGTGAAGTCTATGTGTGCGTGCATGCACGTGCACAGGCATGCATGTGCACTACTTGATCTTTTAAATGGATCTGTGTGGGTACTGATTTCTACCTGTTTCCTGGATCACACTCCTAGTTTGAATGATCCCTTAGGATTTTTTGGAATGACAGATACCAAATGGCTGGTATTTAAACTTTAGCATGTAGAAATGACACAGGATGGGAAAGAAAAGAGCCTTAGTGTGACGGCTCAAGTCATGTTTTCCTCCTTTCTCTCTTTCCATTGCTTTTTTTTCTTGTCACTTCCTATCATGTATTAACCTTTCTGCTTAGCCTAGCCCTTTATAAGCAGCCAGGGACTGTTTCTTCTGCACCCGGACTTAGGCCTCTTCATTCTTTATCAGCAGTCACATACAGGCCCTGCCTTCCGCGCGTCGGTAGTAAAGCAGTTTTGGAAAGAACATGGCAGTTACCAGGCTGTTGTGCATGGTGGGAGTGCAGTGATAACGTTCTGCAACCCATCTTCCCCATACACGCACTTGCTGTTTGTCTGCCAGGGGGTGCAGACAAATGTAAGGGAAGCAATTGGAAGGAGAGAAGTCCACGTTTACAGGTTCTTTTTGCATTCACTTCTTGAATCCTTTCTGTTTTCTTTGTTCGTGACTTTCTCCCATGGGTTTTCCTCTGAGAAACTGCATTCCCTTTGTTAAAGGCATAAGCAGGCTGAAGCCAGGTTACTTTCCACACCATCCATTTCCCTTTTTCCACGTTTACCTCCTGCCTGGGAAACGGGTGGTCTCAGTCCTCCCTCTTGTTCCATCTGGCTGCTGTGCCCCACTGTTCTGGTGCCACCAGCAGGATCCTTACTGCAGATCATTTTAAGCGATCCATACTGCACCAAATAGAGACAGGAGATGGGAGCAGAGCAAGTGATTTTTATGTTGCCAGCAACTCCAGCACACCAACCTGAAAATACCCTGGTAATACTGACAGCTCCAGCTATCCAGTATTTGTATCTTCTCTGTGGAGGTGGCAGAATAAATGGCTTCTTGTGGTGCTGCTGTTAGTTCACAGCATGTTACCTACTGCACAAGGGCTTTCCCCATCCGCTAAGCACTTGTGGGAGCTGATTTAGTATAGGAGTGGGGGGTGGGGGGGTGGAAGGCTATAGAAGAAACGATTATGTAGCTTTTCCTCTGGACGGAGAATGAAGCTGAATCTGCGGCTCCTCTTGGAACAGGAGGGAACACTAGGCTTTTTGTTTGAGGGTCTCTCTCTCTCATGGCTTTACATGAACAAGACCAAATATAAATGCTGACGCTGCAGGCATCGTGCTCCAATTCAGTGGGGCTGCACCAGGAATGGTTTTGTGTGCTGTGACCAGGGAGTCCCAGCAGAAGACAGGCAGGAGTCGCTCTTGCCCCATCAGATGAACTGCTGGCAGCCTCTGCTATACTCTGAGCAAGTCTGTTGGCATCAGTCACACCAGGGGAAGATTTTTATGGAATATTTTTAGTGTATCCCTGCTGAGTACCAGTCTATCCCAATGGCACAATGCTGTCTTTTTATTGAGCGCTTCTGTTGACTTGTGAAGGGAAACTTAATTTGGTCTGCAAGTGATGATAAAGATGCTGCCTGTTTGTGTGTACAGTTTGGGTGTATTTCGTTATTGATACGCAGGAAGGGGAAACATGAAAACCACTTCCTTCCGATCCTGAAATTTCCCAGTTTCAAACTTCTGGACTATGACAAAGCAAATGCATTGAAGTGTTTGGGGCTACATTTCTAAAGAAATATAGATGCCCTGAAATGCCCCGGCTCTAGCTAAAACCTCTGAGGTGTCCAGTAGAATTTTCCAAAGGCCATAACCAATTTAAGCATCTAATTCCCATTGAAAATCCAAATGTACTTCCTATATAAATACAGGCACTGTCTTTTGCAGCAACATTTGGTAAGAGCAACAACCTCTTGCCAGCAACATCTTCCCAGAAGCATTTTCCTTGACTACGTATAGTTGAAAGTTGATTATCCAGAATAATTGGGGTCACTGCCATTCTAGGTAATCAGGCACCACAGTATGAAATGCTGAAAACTATAATAACAGTACTGTACAGCAACAAATGAACATGATTATTTATTTTTATTTTTGTAATCTCAAAGCACTAGTAAATAAATAACTCACAGTTGTCTTGTTGGCAAGAAAAACCCAGCTGCAGGCTTTTTTTTTTTTTTTTTTTAATACAAAATATTCTGGTTAATTGAATTACTGGATAATTGACTCTACTGTATTCAAATGGCACTCCCTATACCAACAACAACCACTTAGAAGCAACATAACACCACCAACATGTTGCTACAGACATCAGCTGAACCCTTGGAAATCTGGCCCTGGAATACCTAAGTCGGTTTCAGAAGGCACAGAAGCCCTTATGAATGTGTAATGGCTTTACTCTCCTATGCCACTGAGCTGCTTCTGAAAATGTTGCTTGTACAGTTCTTACAGCTGATGAGTATGCAGCCTCAGACACTTTGAGAATCTGATTTTTCAGATGTTCAGTGCTCAGATTCTTATGCATATCAACCCTTCTTTAGGTTTCTTGACCCAAGCCCCCCAAATAATCTGAAATGTATTGAACATCTTGGTTATATCATATTTTTCAAAACTCCTACCTTATTGTGAATGTTGATTCCTCTTAAAATAATTAAAAATAGTCTTATTATTATTGCATGCCTGTGGGGGGGGGTATAAGTTATAAACCCACCAGCCTAATACTACTACATTTTTTGAAATTCACAACGGCCTATAATACTCCTCTGTTCTTCATGTTGCCATTCCCAGTTGGGTGAGTTCAGTGAAATAAGAATGAGAGAGATTTGAGACCATATCTACCTGGTCGAGTACCTGTTGAGTGTAGATTAATGTGATTCTTTAAAACATACTATAAAGTGTGTTTTGGCCAGTCATCTTCCTCAACATGTGTTTGATGCTCAAGTCTATTTTTATGTACTATGTGACCGTAATGATTTTGAAGGAAATATGGGAGTGGGGCACCAGGGGGTGGGCCAAGGCAGGAGAGTGCAGGGTGTGCATGCACACACCCCCCCCGCCCCACCCCTAACCCCATGGCTCCAGAGGTCCGGACCATTGAATAGGGTCCCTGGAGAAAACTGAAGCAAAAGTCCCGGATTGGTAGAAATGTCCCACATAGCTGGCTCCTGATTCAGGAGCTACGCATGTGCGAGCGGTGGAGTAGGGCAGGAATCAAGGTATTTGGGAGACTGTGGGGAAAACACTTGAAAACCTAGTGGGGCTTGGAGCTTGAATGGACCTCAGGTTGGGCATTCTGGTCCAGATCTAATGTGCTGGGCTTAATTTTAAGGCCACAAACTATCCTATTAAAATGTAGGGCTACTAATGGGTTAACATCTATGTCCATACCCAAGGGCCTTGTTACAAATGAATTTTAGGTGGCCCCTGGAGCTCTTAACTCCTGAATTGTTCACATGTTAACACCTGAAACTAGTTTTAAGTACTCCTTTAGGAGACTTAAAGTTATGCCACTCCATTCTAGGTTTATCTCTGATCCGTGTTGCCCAGCTTGTATTACACTAATGTGTAGCCATTCTAGGCTACGTATTAGTGTGAATACACCTTCCACTTACCCCCTCCCCTGGTGGTCTAAATTGGGTCCACTGTCCCTTCCCTTTGCTTACTCATGGCTGGCTGCACTGTCTGTCCTGGGGCAGCAGGCAGGGAAGGGTTAACTGCTGATGCTGTCTGGGCAGGGCTCAGCCTCAGAGCAGTAGGTCAGCGACCATGGTGGTGGGAGGCCAGGTAGATAAGTTAACCCTTTGCTGCCTGCTCCCCTAGGACAGAGTGTGGGCAGCCACAAGTAAGCATGGGGAAGGGAGCGTGGAACTGGGGCAGCTGCAGGGGTAGGGAGAAGCCTGAAATGGGAGGCAGGGGGAATTTGTACGTTTCAGTCCTCTAGGTCCCTGCTGGCCTGAACATGTGACTGCTCCTACTCAAGCTAGGGCTAAGAACGATGAATATTTGGGTAGCTCTCAGTGTAACATGGGGGTGGGCAAAATATGGCCCAGGCCAGGTCCAGCCTGCCAAGGGCTTTTGTTCAGCCCATGATGGGTCCCTCAGCCTGCCCAGCCCAGGGGCAGCCTGGGCTGTGTCGTGTGGCGGGGGCCCTGCTGCCCCAGGGTACAGAGTGGGGCTCGGGTGGCACTGGCCAGACTTGCTTCCAGCAGCCCTGGTGGTGGCGGTGGTGGCTTCTTCTGGCAGCGGCTGCTTGCTTCTGTGGCTGGACTCAGCCCCACTGCTCGGGCACCCTGGCCCATCCATCCAGTGCTCACTGCTGGGGGTGGTAGCCACGTGGGCATGGTACATGGCTGAATGAATGGGATGGAGCTGAGGGTGGGTAGGCAAGGCTGGTGTCATGGGGCGGAATCATAGAGTGGTGACAGCATGGGGCCAGAGCAGAGCCGCAATCTCCTGCCGACACAGCCCTGCAATGGGCCCAAATTCTGCAGGCAGGGATTTGTGGGAAGTGGATCATGGCTCTACCCTGGCCTCTGATCCCACGCTGTCCGCTTATAAATTTATTAGGGAAGGTCAACGGGGAATAAAGAAAGTGCAGTTTACTAAGGCATCTCAAGGAGTGACTAGGAATAACGGGTATAAACTAGTTGAGAGTGGATTTAGGTTAGATGTTAGGAAGACGTTTTTCACAGTAAGGGTGGCCAGGATCTGGAATGGGCTTCCAAGATAGGTGCTGCTATCACCTAGCTTGGAGGTCTTCAAGAGGAGGCTAGATAGTCACCTGGCTGGAGTCATCTGATCTCTGTCCTCTTTCCTGCCAGGGGCAGGGGGTCAGACACGATTATCCATTGTGATCCCTTCCAACTCTACAATCTATGAATTGCCACCCAAAATGCAGCTCCCTGCCTGCCTGAGACCCCATCCTATCCCCCTGGCTGCATGTTCTGCCTATGTGGATCTTGGCTGGTCTCCATGGAGACCCTGAGATTGCAGTGTGGTGACAACATGGGGCTGGGGTCCAGGGCAGAGCCACAATCTGCTCCCAGCATGCTCCTGCCCACAGACACATTGTCTTTCTCCGAGCCATATGGGCTCAGCTTGGCTCCAGGCCTTGGCTCACCACCCATACTGTCACTGCCCTGTGAGCCCAGCCCTGGCTCCACCCACTCATCCTACTTTCAGATGCTGCTTCCTGTGGCCCTATCTTAGCCACCAGGGAATTTTGGTGAGCTGTTTTGGAGGGGAGGAGGGGTAGGGGTTAGGGGTTAACCCAACATACAACAGTTCATCAAAATTCCTGATGTGGTCTGTGGCCCAATTCATTGCTCACCCCTAGTGTAACATGTAACAAGACTCCAAGTGTTGTCCTGTATTAAGCAGACTGGAGTGCTCTGCATGTGCCAGATCAGAATTTGTGGTGTAGTTTTTCATAGCTATGAGGCTAGCTTGTTTGTGTCATATGGTATATTCATTAGCAAGACTCAAATTAAGCTTTTTTTATCCTTTTTCCTCCTCCCGCGCCCTCCCTGCCGTGTGGCATATTTAGGCATCTGCCCTTTAATTTTGCCCATGTCCTTACAGTTACATAATAGAAAAGAGAAGTAGTTTTTCAGTGTCTGCCCTACATAGGCCTCCTGAAATAGTTTTGGGTCACCTTAGAGTTCTTAAATTGGAAAAGGAATGAACAGCATGACTCTTGCCCTGGAGAATTGAGCAGTCCAACCTGTTCACATTAGCCTTTGTGGCTATTGTTATATTGCAACAGATTGACACTCCTGTTCCTTCCACAAATACAGTTAGGTGGGTGCCCATCAGATTTGAAAAGCCACAAAGGTAGAATGTGAGGGAAATAATCTGCCCTCTCAGACAAGAAAAATCTACACTTTTTGAAGCCACTTAACTTGTCCAGGATTATGAACTGGACACTTAAATAGTCTTTGCCTGCATGTTCTTTAAATCCAGGCTATAAAAGACTTCAGCATTCTTCGAAGTTGGAGCCTCACAGTTGATGCTGCAGTATTAATGTTCTTCCTCGGCTAACATCATGATCACAATTTCCTTCAGCCTCCCTGTTATGGCAACCTAGGTTTGACCAGCCTGCCAGTGCTTCTGGTCTTAGCAATGGTGTTTGTAAGATAACTATGTAAACCTCTGGGTACTATATGTTGTTAGACAAATTTAGTTACGTGAGACTTGTTCATATCTTGGATTGACCATATCCCTGTTTGCCATAGCAAGCTGCTTGGTTTATCAGTGTAATAATAAGGCAGTTCGCTATGTCAAGTCATCTTGCATTCAGATTTATTCCTTATGCTTTTGACTTTTCTTGGGTTTTTTTTTTTTTTAGTAGCTTGTTTTAACAATAGAAATAAACATACTTAATAATCCTTATAAACAACAATCTAATTTCACAATGATTCTCTGTCATGTCATAGAAATGGATAAGATGTAAGGAAACTGAAATGTATCTTCTGCATTCGCTGACTAGGCTGCCTCCTAAACTAGAAGAACAGCTGCATTTGTGCATGCAGGCTAATTACCCTGTGGGTGGGCTAATTAATGTTCAGCAATGCTAATTAGCCTGCCTGAAGTGCTATTCAGAAGAGGCCCTAGTGCTTGCAATTCAGAAAACAGCCTGCCCTAAGCTGTATGGAGCATGCTTTGGGGTTGCCAGATCTGGGGATAAGATTAGCATGTAAATATTAGCCTTTGCTTCCCATCTTGTACAGTGGAGACAGTAGCACTATACCAGTCTGTAGGGGAGTTGGGATGATAGACAAACTTAAAACAGAGTGGTGTTCAAATAGAGTGATAGTGAGGGTGAGAGAGGTGCCCAAGACAAGACAGTACTGCTCAACACAGTAACACATTCATGTCTTCTGCAAGCTGTATCAGAGCAGGAGCTAAATGAAGTTCTATATACCTCTCTGTCTCTCTCCCCTTCTCCCCCCACACCCCCCCTGCTCCACCCAGTGTATTTTTATCTTATCTAAATTGGTCTGTTCCATCCTGACCCTTCAAATACCTGTTACTGGATGTAGCACTCTGCATGATTATTCTCTGTGATTAGGTGCAGTAAATCACAGGTGCTGAGTACTGTGGGCATTATGTTCAGTAGCACTGATTCACAGAACTGGCCCTGCAATGCTGAGTTATTCCTGGACCATCTTCAGTTGTCGTTGTACAAAATGAGAACCTGGTAGCTCTTAAAAAATAAGGTAACCGATGATATGATGAAAACTGTTATAACTGATTTACTTTCAGTGATATCAGAAGTAAATGATTATTGTACATTAACCAATGTACAGAATAAACATAAGTTTATAATTCTGTTTCATTCTTTATAGTTGTTTAGATAGTCAGCCCTTGTGTTTTTACTGTGAAACTGAGACTTTTTAAGTGCAATCCAAGGAGAAATAAGACTCATAAAAATGAAATGTGCCTTCCCTTAGGCATGTGTAGCTCCGGTGACTTGTATACAGCTACTCACAGGCTTAGGGTTAGATGTGTTTGCTAAATCAGGGCCTAAAAATCTTATTCATAAAGGATATTTTGCCATTAGAAGTCATATGAAAAAATAAAGATGAAAATGTCTAAAAATATTATTACTGGGGGAAAAAATACTAAAAAGTCTGTGCTGTAGATAAATTCTATTCAGAATTTACCTAAGGAAATAGACTTTACATAACAAATACCCTGTTGCAAAGTGCAAATAAACTGAAGACTACAGATTGTTAGAAAAATATAGTTTTTCACTACTTGGATTATGTGGCTCGTTTATAAATAATTACATTTCAATGTATTGTTATCAAGGAGAAACAGTCTGAATTAGTTTCAATAATGTATCTTGGTATGAAACCAGGACATACACTGCAAACATTAAAGTTTTCTAAAGTATCGATATGTCTGAATTGAGTTGGACTGAATGCCAGAAGATGAGTTTCCTCCAGGTTTTCACATTTGTAAGTACTCACACAGCTTGTAAATTGGTTTACCTTGCGTCGACTCATTTGATGTGTTTAAGAGCCTGTTGCTATGGTAGCTGCACCCCACTACAAAAATCCTGCATAAGATGCATTGCCGTAGCCAGGAATAAATTCTTAGTAAAGTTGTATGTATGCTTTAGAAAATTAAGCAAATGCATCATATTCTGACACGCCTTGGGCCTGGATAAGCCGAAGAAGGGTTACATGTGCCTCTGAGTCAGCTTATCCATGTTACTTGCGAGATTCAGTCTAAGGAACTAGTAAGAGTAAACCAGCTGATCTGGGGTGGGAATTGGAGAAACAGTGGGTTCACAGAGTTAGCCAGTAACTCAGACTGCTGGAACATTTGTTTCTTAGTAAAAGGTTGAAGTGATCAGTTTATGGGTAAAGAAGTGTGAGTTTCACTTTTGAGAACTAAGTGTCCCCTTGTGCTGTGCTAATACAGAAACTGGCAGAACAGGCATTGCTATTTCTTTGACGTTAGGGCTTGCATCCCTATTTGCTTCTGTCTCATTCGTCTCATGACTGAATGAATCAACACGCAATTAAGCAGTCACATGAGGGACAGGGCAAAATGCTACTCATACAATGATCATTGTGAATCTTTGGAGGATTGTTGCTTACGTCTGTCATCTTCCTTGTGTGAGGAAACTCTGAATGGCAACCAAATAGTTTGGGTTTTTTTTTCCTCAATGATAATGGATTACATAAAATGCAGCAAAATCGGTGCCAAGAATGAGATATGGAAGAGGCAGAACAGCTGATCGGGGGGTGGGGGATGGATTTCTAAGCATTTTTAAATGCTTGTTTAAATTCAAGCATTGAATGGTTCAGGTTTAAAAGATTTTAAGCTCGGTAATATAGTGCTCACATAACCAAGGCCACTAGTGATTTTAACTAAAAATGCAACTGGTGGGCAAAAAAAGGAAGATGAGGTTCACTAAATGGCATGAGGAGACTTTTTCTCAATTATCACCCAGTCACAAGTGCAGTCACCTTTAATCAATTATATGGCATGGACTACAGCCAGAGAATGCTGAAATCCCTCCGCAGCATGTTCCAGTCATATCATTTCCACAAGC
The DNA here is from genome assembly GCA_030014935.1 of Caiman crocodilus. Taxonomy (NCBI): domain Eukaryota; kingdom Metazoa; phylum Chordata; order Crocodylia; family Alligatoridae; genus Caiman; species Caiman crocodilus. The sequence goes on from JAGPOW010003447.1 coordinate 25,776,649, forward strand.
AAGACAGTATTTTTCCCTTATAAGATTTGTGAAACAAGCACTGCAGGACTTTTTAATAAACGTAAACAGGTTTCCACCTTGGCGCTAGCAACCTCCTGCTGCATCCCAGGCCCCAGGACATAAGGTGGGGATTCTGGGGTTGGCATCTTGGCCATCTGTATCCTGTTAGTTAGTCCGCCTTTATCCACTTGATACCAGTCTTTTCTCACATGATTGTTGCAGTGTGAAGATCTCCATGAGGGGTTGTTTGTGAACCCACTGAACTTGCCAGCAGGCCAGACATGTTGGGGATGGAGACTGTTTGGGTTGGCAGACAACGTTTAGTTACAGAAGTTTGCGGGAACATGCTCTGCCAATTAACTAGCTACATACGGATCAGAGCAGTGAGACAGTTCTCTGGAATGTGCCAGGCAAGTTGGTGATAACCCAGAGTGGTGTGCTGCTTATGGGTTGTAGTATCGATAGCTCCAGGCACTCAAAAATTATGGTATACAGGTACAGATTACATTTATCTTTTACTTGAATATTCCCTTTGAAATGTGAGACTTCAGAGGTTGTTTGGGGCTGTTGGAAATTACTCGGTTGTTGAACATATTTTCCTGTAAGTGCTTTACTCGTATAAAATACTCAGTTTGTCTTCATATTGAGCCTTACGATTTGCCAGATATTTAGCTGGTGTAAACCAGCTTAGCTCTCTGGAAATAATGGCAGCATTGTCAGAACTCACCTCTTTTTTTGCAAGTCCAACTTTTGGTGTTTTTTGTTAAAGCCCCCAGCTTCTGTACTTGTGTTTATGAGAATCTTTGAGTTTGTTAATTTAAAAAGAAAAACTTTCTAGCTCTTTATCATTGCAAAGAAAACTTTGAAAGCATGAACAAAACTCAGAAACTAGAAGGTGACTAGGGATGCCTCAAAATACCTTATTAGTTTTTGGGGTTTTTTTAAATCATGATACTTAGGCTAATCTCACATTGGAGTCTGCTTCAATGGTTATGTTACACTTGGGTTTGAGACCACTGTTATCAGTGGAGTTACTCTGACGTTAATTTAGAAGCTGGCCCACACACCTTCTAGAAATCTTGTGTTCAGTTTTTTCCCTATTGATGGTAAATTCAGTATTTTGACTTGTGTGCCATTTTTGATGTTATTAGACCCAAATGAACTCCAGAGTTCAAAGCAGTAATTCGCCATTAAATCATAGAAGAGAGAGGCCGAAGAACTTGTGAATATGAGCCAGCAAACTTGCTTTTGTGCAGCCAGAGCTCTATTGAGGTTGCCGTGTGTCCAGCACTGATGCAGCCAAACTTATTTTTTCATATTAATAATTCACAGTGTTGGGGAAGGAAATTTTGGATGCTGGTTTTAATGAGAAAAGTGTTTTGTATATTGTCTGCTAGAAAACCTGATGCATCAAACATATGGAGATGTTGCATTGCTGACTATTAAGTTGTCCTTCAGGATCTTCAGACAAATGGAAAACAGGGGCTTAAGGATGAAAGGAAATGTCCACAATTACACAGGAGAAAACCCCAACTTTAAAAGTCTCCTTTGCCAAATGAGAGAATGCTGTGTTCTTTTTAAATAAGACATTAAAAATTGATATGAGCCCTTTGTGTTCCCTACTCTTAAAATAACTATTTGCAAATTGTTCTTATGTGGATACATAAATCAGGATTTTCCCCCAAAAAACTTTCCATTAAATACACACAACACTGAACTATTTACACTTTATTTTTAATAGCTACAGGGAAAGATTATTCAGCTCTCTGAATACCCGGGAGTGCACAATAAAATAACTGTGTGGCAGGGGGAAAATGCCCTGTTGTCTTGCAGTACCAGTTGGTATTATGTAGGTTTGTTTGGTGTCTCATGTCTTATTTATAGTAGATTGCAATTGGAAACTGGATGCAAAACAAACACCAATGTTCCAGTGTAGCTTAACTATGCATCAGATTCTTTCTTTGATAGTTATTTTTACTTTAGACATCTTTACTTTTTTAATTTATCATGTAGTGATTAAAGGGACATAGCCATTCTGCTCAATCTCAAACTTTAACCATCTTAAAAAGGCAGGTAAATCCCATATAGCATCCCCCAAAGATGCTTTGGGATAGATTCTCATTTCTGCTTAAACCTCTTCATGCTAGTCCTAAAAATAATTTGAGTCTTCTTGATTTTAGTGTGAGTTTTGATGGTGTTTGACTGTCATTATGCTTTAAAAGTATTTTTCATTAGTTCCTCTCATAATCTGATTTCCTTTAAGGAAGACCTGTTTGGTATGCCTGTGCAAAGCAGCTAGTATTCGCTTCAGATTCGGCTGATTCGGGGGACTGTGATTCAAATCACTGTCCTGATTTTGATTTGGCCAGGCCCAGGCCCAGCCCCCGCCCCTCTCCCAGCCTGGCAATGGCTGCCCTAGCTCCTGACACATTTAAAAAAAAAAAAAAAAAAAAGAGCTCTTACTTAGTGGATGCTGCCAAGTGGGGGATGATCCCTGTGGCCCCCCACTGCCCCATGCTGTATGGGGGGCTCTTCATGAGTCCCCTGGCCCTCCTAATCTCCTAGCCTCCCCGCCCATGGGTGTGCTGCTCAGGCCAGCTCCGCCCCTTTAAGGACCCCCCTTCTACCCCCCCCCAAAAAAAATCCTGGACTCACCGCTTCTGCCGGCAGGTGGTGATCCCTGCTGCCCTGTGCCATGTGGGGGACTCTTCACAAGCCCCTGAGGCCACACCAGGAGTGGTGAATCCTGGGACTTTTCTTGGGGTTTTTTTCCTTAAAGGGACAGAGCTTGTGTGGGTTTGGCAACTGTGGGGGGGCTGGGGAGCTCATGCAGAGCCCCCCATGGAGCAGGAGGCAGTGGGGGGGGCAACGGGGATCACCCCCCCCCACACACACACCTGGCTACACCCAGTGAGAACTGGGGCTCTTTTTAAAGTACCAGAAGCTGGGGTGGGCTGGATTAGCCATGGGAGGGGTCTGGGAGAGTGAACAAATTAACTCCTTTTAGTGTCATTGCTAGGTTATTTCTTCTGGTTTTATTTGTAATTTGTGGAGAACTGAGGCCAAAATCCAGCGCTGGGACCATAGGCTAACAGATGTATGTGCACAGAGTCCTGCCAAGTGTAACAAGGCTGAGGTTTCTCAGTCCTTTGAGCTGCTCCATGCAAACATGCTTGAACCCAAGGAGCCTGACAGAGCTCAGTAGGGCTGTACTCGGGCACAGGCATCCCCGAACATGGAGCTCATTGTGTGCGATTAAGGGCCAAGTAGAGATATTTTGCCAGACTTTCTCTTTTTGCATTAGTTAGCATGTTGAGCTTTCAGACTGCTTACTGCTCTGTTGCTAAAGTCCATATTTATGCCCCTAAACACAGTGTCAGTGTGATTCTTGCCTCCCTCCCCACCTTTTGCCTTGGACCTGGGGCCAGGGTCTGGCTGCTTTTGCCACTTGAGAAGTGAGTGGGTTGCAAGCCAGGTAGACCCTGGCCGGGGTACCACCTGGGAGATGGGAGGGGGGATTAACCTTAGGCTACTGACATCTAGCCACGCCCTGCTCTTGCTGCTTAAGCAATGAGGGGGCAGTCTGGAGCAGGGTTTCCCACTCCAGCCCCCACCCCCTTCTCAGCCAGCTGGAGCAGTGATAGTGCTTTGGCTAGGGAAGAGAAAGGTGGGACCAACCCTGCTCTGCTGGAGCACACAGCACAGCCTAGCTCAGGGCTGCAAAGCATCCTGGGATGCTGGGGGACTGTGAGCTAACTTGAACTAGGAAGGCGTCTGGGACAGGAGTTCCGTAAACTGGTCTGCCTACATCAGTTAAGTTTGATACTACATTCCACCAAGTTTATTTTAAACCCGTTTCAGTCATTTTGAAAGTGGCTTATGTGCATATGTGCACTGAATTTCTGCTTTGTTACCAGTTTAAACCGGTTTCTGATCACTTCAGCTAGTGGATGCGTAACTTCTGTCCGTAGCCTCTGTGACCAACAATTCATGTTGTTCTTGCTTTAAGACTTCTGGAGCAAATAATGTAGTTTTAACAAGTGTATTCAGTTCTAGGGCAGTGAGTGGAGAACTAGTTGCCACAGAGAAGTCTGTGGAATAAAATGAGACACAAACCAACAGGTAGCAGTCATGGGAATGGGGGTGTTTTAGCTAACAGCAGGTCCTGGCAGATTTTCTAATATATATGGAGTATGGTCTCTAGTTTGTGGCAGTTGTTATTGTCTGTATACTTTATGTGCCTGGACTTTTTTTTTTTTACCACTTCATTAGTAGGAGTCCATTCCACTCCTTTTCCTGGTTGGATGTTAACTGAAGCTGTGTCCCCTTTCAGTGCTCTTCTTTTGACCGTGCATCAAGTTACTGTGAGGTAAAATGGAAACTTCAGTTGTTACTCCTGTAAATAAACGTTTACATAATACATTGATTAGCTTCAGCTTCTACTTACTGTTGCATTTCAAGCTAAAAAGGTCACTTTTGACATTGTTACCCTTTAGAAAGCAATGCATACAATATGCATAAATGACATGAATGGTTTTAGAGAAGTTTCACCCTGGCAGGAGTGTATTACTATATACAGCATGTGCCTCTTCATAAACCAGAAAGGTGACAGAAGTATTAGTGCTGCTTACACTTCAGTTTGAAGGGGGTTGTAGGTGCTAAAGGCAGAATTTGGTTTTAAGACCATTTCACATGTGCTTAATTTTACTCATGCGAGCAGTTCTACTGACTCTTTGGGCCACATCTATATACAATTAAAGCACACACCCAACTGTTTTTGCTTCTACTTTGAGAGAGGCGGATTACCGCCTGCTGTGCCCATATTGTGTCTTTTACAAAAGATTGTAGTTGTGGCTTTTATACTGTGTAAGATTCTCCTTTCAATCCTCACTTTCTGCCTTCTGGACGCTAGAAAGAAATTCTGCTACCAGTCTTGAGGTGAAACCCTGGCTTTATTGAATTCAGTGGCAAAACTCACAATGACCTCACTGGGGCCAGTTTTTTTTTCCCTGGAGTCAAAAATTTCACCCATTCTACAAGGGCGTCTGTCTGCAGAGGGACTCGGTGTTCTTCTGTGGAGCTGATCCTGGAGTTCAAAATCTCAGGCTTCAGGAATGAATATACATGAAAATGTACATTTGTTCATCCTATTCCTGTGTAATAAAAAGGTGGCTAATACTGGTGACCTCTGTGGTGTGGATATGGGGAGAGAGCATCTTAATTTTGAAGAATGAATATTAAGCCGCATATGTGTTCCAGGTACTTGTAGATATTGGGTAAAATCGAAGGCTTCCCCAAGGATGGCGGCCCTCATTTTTTGCAGTTCTCTCATGTGCTTCCAAAATATTTAGCATCTTTTATTGCACATCAAGCTTTGAGGTCCCATTCCCTCCCTTTTCCCAGGATGTTAGGAGAAACTGTGTAAACACTGAGCTTTTTGCTCTTGTGATTCTAGTACTAAACACCCTTCTTTCCATGGCCACAAGTTAACACAAGAGCAGTTATGAAACCCTGTTTACAGCTCTGCAGCTGGTCCGGGTTTCTTTATGGGTCTTATTTCACATCTACCCTTTTTAAAGTGTATATTGCCATCCAATTATCTGGACTATTCCTGGCGTTTCACTTGTAATATTAATGAGCTTTTACAAAGCATACAATGCCTTCTTTGTTCTTATAGGAAACTGGTGAAGAGAGAAGGGGAGGTTTTTCATAAAAAAAACCAAAACCAAACTCAAACCCCCCACAATAAAATAAAATAGAATGTATCTGCTTTTCCTTAGTATGCAGTCATACTGAAGTTATGCAGTGTGGAGCATGCTTGTCAGCAATTGCACCTTGTGCACGAAACACGGGCAGGCATCATTTCTGTGTTTCCAGTATAAAGCAGGCATCCAAACAAGACCTTCTGTATAGCTAAACGTTTAAAGGCCTTATGTTAATGGTGAATTCTGTGTGCATGAATATAAGGCAAAGCTAGGATTGGTTGGCAGGCTCATTGCAGATCCAGGTGGCATATACTGACAGCTCTGGGTCACATGATGGCTATTAGTGCTTGCTTTTCCACTCCTCTGGCTCAGCTTGTCAGCAAGGGTTGAACGCAAGCATCCTGCAGCTTCCAAGAATGTAAGGGGGAGGGGGAAGCCTGGGGGGAAGCTGCTTTGGTGTTTTTCTCCCCCCCTCATCTTCGATCAATCTGAATTCCTGACAAATGTGGATTGTGGAGGTGCAGAACTGCAGCCACAGTTGCCAAGGGAGTCTGGTCATGAGGCTCAGCCCATATCGGATTCGCTGAAGAAGGATAGATTAAACTGGCATGTACAGTCTACGTTGTCTGCCAAAACAGCACTTAGCTTTCAGATGAATTAGATTGATCTTCTCTTCTCTGCAGTAATACACTTGAGGAGACAAAGGAACTGGAAAAACAGACAATATTTACTTTAGTAAGAATCCTGGACTGTGCAGCAGAATGGAAGGACAGAATATTGGTTATGAAACTATAGGGGACTGTAGATGGATCCTTGTGCGAAAGCCCATTTTTTGCGTCAACAAAATTATTTCTTTAAGGCAGTTTTTGTGATCCTGTTGCTAGGATTAAGCTTTTTGCATTGCAGCATGGAGCCTTTTGTTTGAGTTAAATTCAGACCTCTCGATATGTCACCTGACAGTCTTGTGGTTTTGGATGAATATGGCTCATTGCTATTATTAACCTGGGTTGGCAGCTGGGCATAACAGGAGTTTTATAGGGATTTTGAAAAGTGGAACTGCTCGGGGGATAAAGATGCTTTCCAGGTATGGAAATAAAGTTATTGCAATTGGTTTAACAATTTGGACACTATACTTCCTAACAATTGATTTGCTGCTGTAATATTTTTTTTGTAGAAATCTGATGCTTTATAGAGTAGGTTTGGCTTACTGATTTCTGCAACTGTATAGAAAATAGCTCTTTTCTGTGTTTTTTTTTTTTTTTAAATGTCCTAAGTTAATTTGGTAACTATAACTGTGCAAAGATTAGTTTTGATCTGCTGAAGTAATGGGAAGTACCGTGTTAAATGCTAGCAAATTTAAGTCAAAGGGACTTTTGTTGGTTTGTGTATATTTTTATATATCGAAACATTTTTTCCAAAAGAACTAATGAAGAAAAGTTTGTGTATGTGTGTTTTAAACCCTCTCAAAACTGAACAGGTGTTTTCTAAAATGGCATGCTTTATCTCTGCCCTCAAATCTGGAGGCATAGATAGTGATCTGGAATGACAAGAGTTAACTTTAAATTCTTAATTAATTGCTGGAGGTCAAGTTATCATATTTATTGATTCTTTCCTACAATACCTTCTAGGCTTCTATTTTCATGATTAATATTTTTAATTCTACCACAGTTAACCTGTATATGTACCATGTCTGTTTATCCATTCAGCTCTCACTCCATGCCTAATTCACACTCTCAAAATTCCAACGCGCACCCAAAAATGCCTCGTGGAACATGGATTTAATTCTTTGCTAGCCTCCAACCAAGAGTACACAGAAAATACAGAGGCAAGTGACTAACAGGTGGGAGTTAAAAATGAAAACAAACTAAAGTTAGCTTCATTTGCAGTTAGAGAATCAGACAGCAAACTAGAATTTGGGAGTCGGGGCCAGCAGACGTGGAAACCAGCTGAAGTTTATGTCCCAGTTCAGTGCACAGAGTGCAGATGCCTGACTTGTGACCAAGTGTTACAGTATGTGCATGGTGTGAGTAGCTCACAGTTCCTGAACCCCCAGTAGTACAGCTATTCAGTGAGCATTGATACACTACTAGATGAATGAGACAGATTTATAGACATGTCAGAGAGCTGGCCTTTTCACTGCTGCAGAGCCTGCGGCTGGGCCTTCCCTTCCTTCTGGATTTAGGGAACCAAGAAATGTGAACGGGAAACCTCAGCTTTGATTTTAAAATATACGTTGTTTTTCAGTCTTAGTCCTTAGGATGAACTTTGCAATGTAACCTCTTGTGCTTTTTCCTGCCCAGGGCAGGGAGTCAAATTTGATGATCTAATATGTCCTTTCTAACCCTACTAACTATGAAACTAGTCCATCGGGCTGAAAGCTTGTTGCAAATCTCTTCCTAAAGAGGACAAGGGATTCAGATACTCCTTGCAGCTACCTGTACCCACAAGCTCTTTAACTTTGGACAAATCCATGACTAAGTTAACAGCTGTAAGGGGCAGTGTTGCCTAGGGTAGTAATGTAAGCAATTTCCCCATCAATTATAATAGGTCTCCTCCAGAGCCTTGGTCACGTCACATAGCTCAGTTTAATAAAAAATGTTCCCTGCAGGAATGGGGCCAATGGGCACAACCTTCCCATGAAGACCCATGTCCTTAAATCTGCATTGCAAAACTTCTTATATGTATGGGCTCAGAGGTTGTATTAATGTAGAGATCCCCTTCCTCCCCATGGCCATATGTGTTACGTCACTGAAGTTTTAAATAGAACAGTTGCAGAAGGAGTTGTGCATGCAAACCAAGGGTATAAATTTATCATACCCATCATAGGGTATTGAATAATGAATTTCATCTGGTTTTTTGGGGTGTCTAGCTAAGAGATGCATAAAATTGGAAATACTGTCAACCTAGCATCATCTGTGTGTCCCTGGTATGCTCCCAGCTACTTGTGTTCATTCTGGAAGATCTACACAGCTGCATGGCAGCAGTCAAATAGTAAGCAAGTGGCTGAACTGTGTCAAGAAAATTATAGCATTTGTCCTTATTGTGAGTCCTAAGTGGAGGAAGTTGCTGGGGACTGGAAAAAAGCTTTCTTCATTGAGAATAGTGTAAGAGTAAAGATGACAAAGGTGTATAATACACCCAGTGTCACAGAGAAGGCCAGTAACCAGCTTCTTTTCCCCCTTTCCTATAGTAAAATGTATGCAGGATTTTCAATATTAATAGACAACATATGTATAAAATGTTGTCTTGTAACACTTCCATATATAAAAGGAAACTCCTAAAAACCTGTTTAACTCATTGCTTCAGGATATTTTAGATATAGTTTAGAAAGGTACTAAATACCGATTTACCTTTACACTTCGAATGTAAGCTTTTTGGGCAGAGGCATTACTCTTGTTAAATATTTGTGCAGTGTAGTTTGGATTCCTAACAGGCCCCTCTAAACATTACTGCAATACAAGTAGTAGTAAATAATAATACACAAATAACTGCGTTGTGCATTACTAGGTAGGTAGTCTCAATAAAATTGTGGGCTGTGAATCTCTGTAGTCTTGAAGGAGCAAGTGTAAGAGTAAGTGATTACCCTCTGAAGGTGAGGGAAAATGTCTTCTCCAGTACATAGCAGTGTAGTCCCAGCTGCTTAATGAACTGCGCACTTTCCTTTGAAGCATTTGGCACTGGCCACCATTGGAGAGGGAGCACCAGACAAGACGGACTAGTGCTTTTTCAGTATGGCTGTTCCTATCGACATTCTGAAAAGGTGCTAACATGAAAAACATGCAGAACAGATAAGCTGGCATAAACTATAAATATCATTTGCGTAGATGCTTTTAAAAATAGTTTGAAGTGATTCATCACCAGGCAGTTTTCATAACTGTGGTTAACATGTTGAAAACAATAGTTTGATAGCTTCAACTTACTTTTTCAAGAATTGGGCATATTCCTGTTTAGTGATCTGTTACAGCTTTTTACCTATTTGGTGTCTCTCTCAATTGGCTTTGATTTCAACCATAAATCTTTTTAAACCTCCAGAAATGTCTTTTTATTAAACAGTAACCCAGTGGTCACATACATTAATAATGTTTCACTCTTACCTAAGTTGTTAATGACACAAGGGAGTTCTGTTGAGCTTGTACAGAAAACAAGGTTGTTTTGTCTTCCGCTTTATGGGTGGGAGGGAAGGCAGCATTTTTGTGTGATGGTTATTAAAACCAGCATGGAGCAGTGAGTAGGATCATTCCATTACCTCTAGTAGATAACTTCTTCATGCTGCGGTGCATGCTGTGTTTTAGGAGATGTGTAAAGAAATCCAACTGTAGGCTATGTAGAATTCTGGATTGCATCCTGCTTGCCCAACTCCCAGCATTGGTGTTTAAGGAACTGCCCAATGGATCTGCACATGAAGAGCAAATATTGATGTATTAGAAGGTAGGGAGGTAAAGCAGGGAAAAGAGAGAAGAACTGTCGACTGGACCCAGACGCACTGGCTCTCTGTGACTAAATGTGTGCTGGATGTTTGTTTCTAATGAGATGTACAAGTACTTCTCTTGTTTTTGAATAGTTTCATTAGTTTGGTAATTCAGTAACATCTGGCTTCCACAAATTGCCTGTTCCCCAACTTTTTCCGAATTCAGTGCAGGAGCAGATGTCACCTTGATATTCCTAATAAAATTAAAAATTATGTACCCAGTTGATTATTCTATAATGTGAAGCTTTAAAGAACCCCCCTTCCACTTTCCAAATTTTAAGTCATTTTCAGCTATGTGCATAGCCTGCTTGCAACATGTTCTGTTAACCTGAAGACTCCCTTTATCACTAAGGCCTTTCTTCCTCATTTGGGGCCCAGAGTGTTTTTGTTGGGAAGATCTAAAGAAAATGACTCCATTTTATGGAATCCAGTTTTCAACTAACCTTTTAAAGAGGCTGAGTTTTTTGCAATATTTTGCAACTGTAATGGATTATGTACAATATTTGTTTTAACTGGGTGGGGGAAGGAATTCTCCAAAGCATCTAAATAATTTGCATTCGATGGAACTTGTGCCTCTAAATTGGTTTGGTGCTTATGAAAATCTCACTCTTGTGTAAACTGGCATTTGTATTCCAGTAGTGCGAGGGAGCCTCTGTCAGGATGGTGTTCTGTTGTATGCAGAGAAATAATTCAGCTTCTCTTCTGCTATGAGGTCAGAATGGTAAATTTTATAATAACATAATCTTCCATGGCAACAGAGTGGTTTATTTAAAAAAAAATAAAAAAAAAAAAATGCTCCAAAGCAAGATCAACCAGGAACATCTGGATTGTTCAGAAAGATCTTTTCTCATTCAGACTTATAACTCAGTCGAGATTTCCACAGGAGTGTGGGAGATTGAGACACATTTTTCCTTAAAATTAAGAGAACTTGTGAGTTAATTAGATATCAGTTGAACTTCATAGTAAGATTCCATTTACAAACACATTCGGTGAAATGTGTTACTTTACAAAGGATCTGCCACAGAGTTTTGCCCCATATTACACCGAGTAGTTTTGTTCATTTTCCCTGGGTGCTTTTCTTAGGTGTCAGACTTACCAGCACTTTAAATCTGCTAACGAGGAATGTTGTTTCCTTCTAAAATATGTCTCTGCTGAATGGAACAGGTGTGAGCTTGAGGTGCCAGTCTGCTTGTATTTACTGTATATCCTACTGAACCTTCTGCTAATACTCTTCGGTTTCTTCTGATTCAAGGAACAGTCCACTACTGCCAAGGAATATTTTTTGCGAAGCTAAAATGAGCTTTACAGCTATATTACGTAAGACAGATAACACTTAAGTCATCTGTCATGAAATATGATTTAAAACATATTCGTTACTGGTGTATATACTTGAATATAGAAAGTTAGTGTCCTGTGCAGAAATGGAGATGTAAACAAGCTCTTTTTAACTTGATCAACTATCTTGCTGAATGCAGTAAGGGTTTTATATTTAGCTTTCTCTCGTCTTAGTTTTTAGCTGCTCTTGGGGCTTCTTATAAGCAAACTTTCCAAAGATCTGGAACAGTTACTGCCCCTGTCTGCTAGTAATTTCAAAGCTGACTATCAGAAGTACTAGCTAATGAAAGTCAGGCTAAAATGGACACAAATTCAGATGCACAGCAAAAAGTAGGGCAAGTAAAATCCCCCTTTCTTTTTTTGAGCAGTAGCTGGTTATTACATTTTTTGTTGTTGTTCATTATATCAGTGATGAGTCATAAAACAGCTTTCCAAACTTCCCATCCACTTTCACTGAAGAGTGAGAGAGGGTTCCTCCTTCTGCTGGGAGTGTGAAGTTAGTTATCTGTTGTCCTCATCTTACTGGGGAGGGATTGGACACAGCCAAAACCTTGAGCTGGAAATTGCTTGGCGCCTATCTCAGTTAATGACTCTTTTCAGAATTGGCTTAATTGCATTTGACAACAAACGTTGCGATGTCCCTTTTGGTCTGCTTCACTGAAAAAGGCATCCCCAGCTCATCGAAGGGTTCTCAGGCCTGTCAAGAGACTGTTCACTATAGACT
>JAGPOW010003447.1:25788980-25815924 GCA_030014935.1 Caiman crocodilus
TCTACTGCAGGGGTGGGCAAGATGCGGCCCACCAGGCCATTCTATCTGCCCCATGAAGCCCCTAAACAATTTAGAAAATTAATTCTAATCTGCCCTGGTCTGCCTGTTATGTAGCCCTCAATGGCTTGCCAAAACTCAGTAAGCGGCCCTCTGCCCAAAATAATTGCCTGCCCCTGATCTACTGCCACTTCAGTAAATGACAAAATTCCCATTGGTTTGTGTGTAAGATTGGACATTTGATAAGAGACCGGGTCAAATGCTAGTTGATCAAGGTAAAAAGAGCTTGTTTACATCTCCATTTCTGCACAGGACACTAACTTTCTCTATTCAAGTATATACACCAGTAAGGAATATGTTTTAAATCATATTTCATGACAGACAATTTAAGTGTTAGCCGTCTTATGTAATATAGCTGTAAAGCTCATTTAGCTTAGCAAAATCCTTCCATGCACAAGCCACACCCTGCCTGTTGTGTTGGTGTGAGAGCTGGTCTAGCAGAGAACCAAATTCTGTGTGAAAAAATTATAATTTGATAATCCAGCTTCCTCCTCGTGTGCACACATGACTCTTTTTGAAACTACCTGGCCTTGAGTGAGTATGCAGAGGGAAAGCCAGGCTCTTGCAGTCAAAGCTCTAGATATTGATGTATTTTAATTTTTTTTAAATTTAATTTGAGCAGTTTTGAATTGCTCAAGTTCTCCTGTGTAATCACTCTTTGCCGTTAGTTGCATAGCATCCTTTCTTCAGCTTCTGTTTTTCTCTCTTGTTACTAAATGGTAGGGGCCAAACAATTGAGAAAATGGACTTCCTCCCTTAAGAGACACGGATAATTCTACTTACAGTACCCAGATTCCTTCTAGATGATCTTACACAAGTTATAAAGCTCATGAATTTCTATTAGTGTCCTGATATTTTTTTTTGCGGGGGGTGCTAGAGGGAAGGATTCTGTATCTTTGGCTTCATACAGACATTGTTTCTCTAGTCTCTGCTCTCCCAAGAGAAACCACAAGTGTGTAGCTCTTCAAGACTTTTTCCCAAGCTAAAAATGGCCACTCCAGGAGAGAAATAACCTGGGAACAACCAGGATTAAATCACTCCTAAAAGAGTTTCTCCTGGGAGAAAAAAGTTCTGTACATGTTGTGACTTCTCCCAGAAGAGAACATAGTCCTCCAGAACCCCCACTCCCTCCCTCCCTTCGCTCCAGGAGACTGTATGTCACTCCCTGGACTCTCCTGCTCCTGGAACACACCCTCTTCACAATCCCCACATTGTGCTGAAGGGAAAGACAAGCTGATCATGGGCAGTCTGAGTCAGCCAAGCAGGGCTGCCCTCTGTACCACTACCATCTGTTGCCAGGCAAACTAAGGGAGCTTGCAGAGCATGCTGTGATGTCCCCCCATTTCCCCTCCACCACCCTTAGGCTGCATAGTGTCAGCACTGCAAGCTCTTCACTTTTCAGGGTTTCAACATTTGAATGTCTGTACCTGCAGCTCTAAGTGAGGGGTTTTTTTCTACCAAGAGTATAAACCTGGGAGAACTCTCTCAGATAATTTGAATATGTGTGTACAGCCGCTGACTATTGAATGAATTTTCAGCTAAGTTCTGCTACAGAAGTTGGCAGGTTGTAGGTGACTTATTTTGTATTGCGCACTAAGGGGGGTCAGAGGGGAGGTGACCTTTTTGGGTCAAGTCAGTCATGGAAATAGGGAACAATTAATTTTAATGTTGTTTTAGGGATATGCATCTAAAATTCCCAACTGTTAATCTATAGGCATCTAATTGTCAAAAAGATATGGGCAGGTGCAGGTCTTTCTCTAGGGGCAAGGAGTCTTTCTCCAGCTGATTACTGTAAGTTTCTTTCTGTAATTGTCAGGGAAAGCTCCATGTGAGTCTCAATGATAGAGTTACATCTCTTATAGCAAGGATAGCTAGATAGAATTTCATGCTGATATAGAAAGTGGCTCTTCTTTATTGTCTGGAAAGCAAATACTGCCTACTCTGTGGGTGGAACTGGCATCTAGCATTTTTTATTTCCAGGAAATGAAGAGCCACAAGTTAAAAAGGTCCCAGAGATCTCCTGTGACAGTGCAGAGCATTGGCTTGGTTTGTCATTTTCAGTTACTCCACAAGTTTTTATTTGACATACTGTGATGCATGGAGTCAGACCTCTGCAGAGCAAGTTCTGTACAATGAAATTGTTCATGATAAGAACTAAAAAATTTACTGTGTAGTAATGAAAACAAAACCATCCATAGACAGAGGTAAAAGGGCATTTCAGGCTTGAACCCTATGAGATCTTCATTTGTGAAGCTTCCACAAAATTCAGTGGACATCCTGAATGTGGAGCTTTCAGAGGTTCATGTCATATTACTAGGTTACTGGATCAGTTGCTGGGAATAAATGTGTTTTCGGAACCCATAATGTGAGCTCTCACTTTGGCCCCAGTCTAGTAACACACTTCATAATACCTGTGACTAAGGACCTACCTAAATAATGGCAGAAGTTCATGACACCTTTCATTTTTGTCTTTTCGCTCACTCGCTCGTGCACACATGCACATACATGCATGCACATGTGCACACACACTGCTGTGGTTTTTGCCTCTTGACCAGTGACTGGTGTGGGGAGGACACACAGCGAAAAGATTGGGATTAAAGGTACCGCTGCACCATGAACTTCTGCTGCTATTTAAGTAGGTCCCTACCTATGATAGCAGTTTGGATTGTGATTGTCCTGGTATTGGAGGACATTGTTTTATGCTTACTGAAGATCTGTTCTCTCATAGCTGTGACCTGTGATTCTGATTTGGTGTAAGAATAGCAAGATAATCACAAGAGGGGTTTAATGGAAGTATTTTATTGCAGTGGGTTTTTTTGACAGGTAAAGATGGGAAATGCATGGTAGCTTTGGTACATAAGTCTTAGTTGTGCAGCTAAATGCTCACAGATGGCACTGCATTTTCCTGTGGTTCCTTGATTCTGGCAGCTGGAACTGTGAGGAAAAAATCACAAGATGTGATAACAGCACAAGAATTTACAATACTGGATAAATAATTACTTTGGAAGTGTCACACCACGTATACCACGGCGCTGCAGCTATTTATTTACAAGCACTTTGTAGTGAAAGCGCAATGTTTGCACAGGATCAAAGGGTTTTTAAGAAAAATGCCGTTGCATCTCTTGGACTTAATTTTTTTAAGAAAGCCAGATGTTCAAATAATGTAAAGAAACAATGTCAGAAGTCACTGTGGTAATAAACTTTTCTGCTTCCTTATTTTTTTTTGTTAAAGCTGGCCTTTACCAGAGTTTGACCCAAGTCAGATCCGACTGATTGTATATCAGGACTGTGAAAGAAGAGGGCGGAATGTCTTATTTGACTCCAGTGTAAAAAGGAAAAGTGAGGATGTACCTGTGTCGGTGAGTATTTTTCAGCTGAAATTTGTTTATAATATATGATATCTCTTTTTACATAATACAGGACAGTCATAATACATAAAGGGCAGGACAATAAACATTTTGTTTTCATTTATTTGTTAACCCTTTGAACATAAACATGATCATTTTGCCACATAACCTGTGTGTGTGTGTATAGTGCGTTATTCAAGCTTTAGGGTTTGCCTTTAACAGCTTTAAATATTTTTAACGTCTTTTAATTCTGTGACTTCTCTTTTTTCACCCTCAACTTTAAAAAGTTTTGAAAAATAGAGATGTCTTCCTTTCTGTGCCCCTAGTCATGCCATACTGTGCCTATGTGGTTGAAGACCATGACACAGAAGGAACAGAGAATTTGATCTGTTTATGACGGGGATCATATGATGTGGCAACCTGCAGTGGCAGGGAACTGGACCAGCTGACCCAGGAGGTCCCTTTGCGTCTTGCATCCCAGGTCTTGGTGTTCTTTCACCAACCTTTTTTTTTTTCCTGGTGTCTTGTGTCACTTCTTTGGCAGAAAGTTTCTTGAAAGCTTTGGGGGTTTTGCCTTTCTGCGGCAGAATGACCTGCTGTTTATTGATCTGTGAATTTACAAAGTAACTGCTAGAGCAGGACAAAGGAGAATGTTTGTAGGGGTCAGGCATGAGAGAGCTGAGTTTCCATCCCAATCCTGTCACTGACTGCTGGTGTGAGCTTGGCCAAGTCACTCAGCCTCTCTGACTCTCACTTTCTCTACCTGCAAAGGTATATTAGGCACTGCATGAACTCAATTTGGGCATGTTTGGTTATCTCCATTAGGTGCTGCTTAATGAGTATAAAGCTAGGTACTTTAAGTATGGCTACATAGAATGGCAGTTTTATCACAAAAATCCTTTCTGCATTGGATGTGGGAGCATAGCTGTAAACTGCACCAGCCAAGTTTGACAGCAGCTGCAACTTGCTCTTTCTTATCCAGATTATGACTGCCTACTACTTCCACTAAATACTCCATCTAATTCTTGTAGGAACTTTGTGTGGTTCTGGGCATAGATTTTCATTATTCTTCATAGCTGAATATAACAACTTTATATCCACAAGTTAAGAACCAGGTTTCCTTGTTGCAGAGTTTTGATTTGATGTTTGACGTGGGTTTAATTCCTGTAGCAGCAGCATGTGACATCACAAAATGTTTAGATGTCCCTTACTTTTTAATTTTGAACCCTTAGCAGTTTTATTAGCCTAAAAGTACCGAACTGTCCATGTATCTTTGCTGACAAAAGAGTTTATACTTTTTAAAAAGAGTTCTGCTCATATGTCACAAAACAAAATGTAATAAACAAGGTTTTGTCAGTCTGTAATACATACCTGTGCAGCCTATTTCTACTCCTATCAATGTCTTTGAGTCTAGAAAACGTGTTTAAAAGAGTGTCTTCACTTACACAGTGAACTTTAGAATTTTGTAAGCTGGCTTTATTATTGGAAGCGTAGTTCATTGTGACAGCTGAATATCTACAGAGTTCCACTAAAAATAATTCTGTTTCATTAGGCTAACGATTCAGCCAATATCACTCCACCACAATTTCTTCTTGTTCTTTGTGCCGTGTCTCAGTGGGGAAAAAATAGCCAACTGTGTTCCCCATCTCCATAAAATAACTAGCAGATAAGGAATTGTTCCCAGGCTGTGAAGTAAAATGCATAATGCTAACCTCCAATGCTTCTATATATATATATATACTTTTGTTTCACGAGAGAATTGTTGATGACAGGTCTTGTCACGCTTCCCGCCTTGGCAGGGTCATCCCATGACTCAACACAACATTTCAGTAACAATTGGGTTTTGCAGGTAAAACTTGTGTCCAGCTGTCTTCAGCTTAGCTTGCTCCTAGTGCAGTAGTCTTTTGTGGTTACAGACTGGAATTTTTCAAGGAGTTGTGTTATTTCCCCACTCCATCCTGATTTTCATTAACAAAGACACACCCTACATATATAAAGAGATGGATCTTGGCTCTAAGCACATTCCAAGGCACTGTTGCCCTTTTGCAGTAAGACTTTTGTGTGGGATGAGCTCTCTGTTGTGAATGAGTATCTGTTAAGTGCTTCACAGAAGTCAATGCCTTCTGCTCCTCCTCCCTCCTTGGATTTACTAATGTGATTTGTATCTCTGTGAGTTTGCAGATACACAAAGCATGAGATTTGCAAAAATCCTCAGCACCAGTGTAACAAGTTGATTGGAGGCCAAGCAATTTTGAAAATCCTGCCCCAAGGCACCATATGACTATGTAGGCTGTTCTTTTCCTTATATAGCCAGCTGGGCAGCAACTCTTCCACTCTTCCTCATTTTTCTACTGTTTCCAAGAAGTGTCATGAAATTAACTCTACTTTACATTATCATTGTTTCCTTTATGTGCTTGATGATAATGTAAAGTAACACTCAATTCTGTTTGAGGCGGGGGTGTGTGTGTGTGTGTGTGTGTGTGTGTGTGTGTGTGTGTGTGTGTGTATTATTTCAGGTAATCCTCTTTTCCTTTGACTTCTTTCCTAACCCAAAAAAGTAGTCAGTGAGATTTTTTTGGAGTGTTCAATCAGTAAGTGCTGAAAGCAGGTGTCTGATTTCTCAGATATAAGGTTATAAATGACATGCGCCGGGGGTGGGGGCAGAGAATTAAATTTGCATTTAAATGAAGGATCTATTAATTGTAGAGAGTGTAGAGAGTGTTCAGACTTTACAATGGTAGAGAAGTCACAAGATGAGAGATTAACATGAGCCACAATACTAGGACCATGGCTTATTTTGTCTTTCCAGTTTTTAAAAGTATCAAGCACAGAACAAATGAGGAATGATGAAAGGAAAAGGGGAAAATAAAGATCGAGACAATTAGATGCACTCCTGAATGAATAATTTTGTATGTTTTATTACTTGGGATAGGACTACAATTGATAGCTTTGCTGAGGACTGCCTGTAGCTCAGTTTGTAGGAGAGGTGGTTACTTTTTCCTGGGGCTTTGCAGAGTTAAAGTTCTTCGGCCAGGCTGACAAGGGATCCACGGGCCAGAAGCCTTAGGCTGCGCGTCCTGAGAATGTTGGCTGAGTGGTGTGCCAGGCATTTTCACTTAGATGGGAGATATACTTTGGACAGCTGTTGGGTGCTTGGCCTGTAGGATGAGGCAAAACGATTCCCGTTTGTATATCCCGGACCTTTTTTGGTACTTGGCACCACCAGCTCTTTCCCAGTGTTTCAAGGGATGTCCTATTAATTAGTCAGCCTTCTGTATCCAGGTGCCTTATGCCATCTTAGACCTTCTGCTGAAGTATGCTGATGGTCATTTTTTTCCCCTTATAAACAGCAGAAAGTTAGGCAAGGCTCCACCTTTAGTTTTGCCAGGATCCCAGAAGAAGAAAGTGGTAGCATTTCTCAACATTGTGACACCAGATCATGAGGAGATGTATCAGCACAGGAACTATTTGCATAATGAATACGTGATGCAAAGAGGAATCATTACTAATGCCTTTGCCGAATAGCTTGTGTTCACATGCAATACCTACCTCTTTCAAATTTCATCAGTTTACTCAGAGGTTGGAATCAGTCACATTAGTCTTACTGGCAGCTCTGTTGGTCTAATTTCCTTGTGTTAATGTGAATTTTGGTGTTCGTACCTCAGCTGTGGGACTTGGCCATCATGGCACTGCCTTATGCTGTTTTGTAGGAAATAGCATCTACCTCATACTGAGATGTCTCCTGGTATCCTTACATCTATGCTTAGTCCTTTATATCCTTCACACTTTCCCCATCCTCCGCTTGTGTTTTCCTCTGAATTTGCAAAATCCAGACCAAGAGATGACTTAGGCATGTGCCTTCTCAGCGAGGCCAAGGGTATAAGTTTGTGGACAGGGAAAGCTTTCTTCAGAAGTCCTTGAAAAAGTAATACAGGACCTGATTTTAACTTTGCTATAATAAGAAAACAGACTTTTCACATTCCTTTTAAGATGCGTGCACCAGATGGCAAGGCCCAGGCTAAATTCTCAGCCTGCACTCTACATTTCCTGACACTTCAAATGAGTGCTTGACTTCTCAACCTTGACACCGCGTTCACGTTGGCCGTTTGCTGGGACTCCCCAGTACAGTACTGTATTATATTATGGTGTTGGTGTATGTTATTCATATGGCACTGTAAACGTAAGTGTGCCTGGCATGCAAAGATGAGTAGAAACGCGATGCGATTGTCCCAAAGAACTGGCGGTCCAATTGGATGAGAACCTCTGAGAAATGATGCCACCCGGGGGAGGTAGGAAGGGAAACTAAAGAAAACAGTGGGAGGGGAGCCCTGAAAGAAAGCCTCCCCCAGGGAGGTAAGACTGTTTTTTCCTATATGTCTTGTTTAGCAACATTTTTGCTTTGTGTTTTGCCCTGATGTTCAGTCTGGTGAGCAAAGAACACTTTTTCAGAGAGGGATTTGACTAAAGAGAGTTGCTTAGACACAAGTGAGTTTTTGAGTTTGTGGCAGCCGGGAAGGAGATAAGCCATCCACAGTGGTCAAGGAGAATCAAAGGAACTAGAGGAAGAGTAGATAGGGATAAAGGCAGAGCTGTAAGTAGGAGCCAAGTTGTAGAGAACATTGATTGCGAGTCAAAATGTGAATGCGCACTGAAGATAGGTAGGAGTAGAGAAGGAAGCTGAAGAAGGAAGTCACCTGCTCCAGGGGTTGAGAGTGGAGGAGGACTGGTAGCTGTGACGTTTTGGAAAGAGTGGAAAACGGGGAAGTGAGAGTCAAAGAGGGCAGGGAAGAGAAACCTGTGGGATTGAAAAAGAACTTGGACCAAGGATTGTAACATTTGGTTTAAAGAAGAAAAGGTGGCCCAAAGACAGTGGGGCACATGAGTCCCATTTTCACCAAGTTCTATATTTTGACTGTATGGTAAGATGGGTAACACTTAACTTTGGAAAGTGTCACTTACTTCCATCCAGGAAGAGTACATGCCAACTGCTGAAACTTCCTTAGCCTGACAAAGGGTTTTTGAACCCGAAAGCTTGCTTAATAACTATTCTCCAACTATTTGGGTTGGTCTAATAAAAAATATCAAATTCACCCAAGGAATCTTGTCACTTACGAGGTCACACTTATCCAAAAGTGCACAAGTGGCATGTCGTTTTAAACAAGTCTGGCATTCTGCAAAGCTGGAAGATGGGAGAAATGTTAGGATACTAAATTGCTTGAGAGACTAGTGATGGGATATTGAGCCTTTGGCCTTTTAAGTGACCTATATGAAATTGAGATGGTGATCTCAGTCTGCTTCCTAGTGAACAGGTTTCCAGAGTGCAAGAGACTAAGTAGGAAGATGAAGATGCCAACTGTAATGGTAAATAGAATAGAGTCTGAATCTTCTCAACCCTTGATAGTCCTTCTAAATAGATATGGAGGCATATTCATAGCACTGTGAAGGGTTATCGTCCCTGCTTATCCTGTCTGTAAATGCATATAGGAGCCAAACAACTCTAAGAAAAAATCAGACCATTTACATGATTACTGTTTTAAAAAACAGCAGTTGTTCCTCTTTTACAAGTGGAGCTGGGAAAATGGGCAATAATCTATTCTTCTAGGCAAATGCACAAATATTTATTTATCAGCTTTTACAGTTCAGACCATAACAGGAATCAAATGTGAGAATCAGTTTCTGTCCATGAGAACAATTTTCTTTCCTTAACACAGTGCCCACTTTGCTTTGGGGGTGAGGGTGTCCAAATGGAGAATTCACAGCCTGAAAGCTTATTGTAATTCTTGTTGATATTGAGGGTTTTTTTTAATTGACCTGTAGTTTGAGTCCTTCCCCCATTTCCCCTCTCCTTGCTCCTTTTTGGTACATGGCTTTTCTCTATTACGCAGACTACCTTTTTAAATGCACTTTTTCTACCCCATGAGGAAACTCCTTCCTCCTCCAGCTGATGAAGGTCCACAGCTCTAGATTTTTGCAGCTTTTATATAGAGATGTCTTTTCTTTCCCTTTCTCTGCTTTATTTCAGTCTCACTGGTTGTTTCAGAAGCAGCCTCCTCCAAGACTAGCCTCAGGCTCCTCTCCCAGCTGCTGTGTTAGTTCTGAGACCTTGCAAATGTTAGTTCTCTTGTGTTAGTCCTGTTCAGTCTCTTTTTAATGAATACCTCATTTAGGAAAAGAAACCCATCCCCTCACCTACCTGGCTCTCATTGACCCATACCAACCCCTTGACTTTGGCTCCCCCTACCTCTTAAAGGTTTCTGTATTTTCATCCTGTTCTGTTTAAGTGGTAGGTATGGAGGAAGAGACAGGTGCTGCATGCCTCCTTCCCATTCAGTAAGGAAGTTGCAGACCTTTGCTGGTCGGTTGTAAAACCATCAAAGGGGGTGGGAAAAGCTGAGAGGCCTCAGGCACCCTTTGGGTTGAAGAAGACTATGGAGAAAAGCCTATGTGCAGAGCTGGAGGCTCTGGAAGCAAGGCCTTTGGGGAAATGCTGCTTCAGAGCAGGCTCTCAGTGCTGTTTACCTGGGCACCTCGTGTGTGACCATGTCTTTCACCAAAGCCCCACCAACAAGATCGTACATATACAAACACTGTACAGGGGATGCTGCCAGTCCTTCGTAGACCGCTGTATAAGGAGCTGAGCAGGACAGGAACAGGAAGCTTGACAGCAGTGGGAAACCAGCATGGCAGCCAAGAGAGGCAGGCTGCCTGCAACATCCTCTCAGCAGATGTTCTGTGTCTGGCAACCTTGTGCTCTGCAGAGGGTGCCAGCAGCAGTTGGCGTAGAGACTTGATTTATTGCAGCCATGTTCCTTTGGGAGGAGAAAGCATGGATTTGAGTCTTTCCTTAGGCACGTTGGTGAATGCTACAGTTACCTCCTTTATTTTTGGAAACCTGACTTGAGTATGCTTGGAATATTATACTAGAGCACCAGTCATCCCATTCCTTTGTTGCATAATATCTGGTGATTTGTTGCGTCTAATATTTCATTGACATTCAGATTCAATAACTACAGCAAAGTGGTGCATAGCAGATACTTGATCTTGTAGCCTGACAGGTTGCTCTTGCACACATGCTGGATACTAAAATTGTACGTCCCAAAATTTTTTCAGCGTTCTGTGTTTTAGAGATGATTTGCTACCTTCAAGCCGCTGACAGATGGTATCTAAAAGATCTTGAGCATTTGACCTCTTTTACTTCACAGGATCCATATTTCATTACTTTCCATTGCAAAGACCAAACAGCTCTTCCCTTCTAGTATTTAAATTAGAAAAGTTTAACTTCAAGTTATCTTGGGTTGCAGCAAGTCTAGGAAAGCTGCTATGAAAAAATATATTTAAGTGCTGGTGCAGAAAAGTGATTAGGTTATGCAAATTTTAGACTCAATGCATGGGTTTTTTATACCTATATGTGTATATATGGCTATAACAGATCTATAAACTGATAGAAGCCTGCTTATTATCACATCTTTTAAAGAGGACTTGCAAAATGTGATGGAAAATGCAAAGCTGAAATGTGGTTTGCCTGCAAAACCTGCTGTAACCCTGTGGATTTAATGTGGTTTCATCACATGATGCTTGCCTAGCCCAGGCCATTGTTGTTTGTGTCAGAGATAAAATGCAACTCCAGTTCACGAGTTCCTACTAAAGTCATATGATTGTCATTCACATGTTCCAGCCATTGTGTACTATGCACAAGTCACAAATATGGGCTATTAGCAAGCCTACACATTGCATGAGTTCAGTGTGCACACCCAAATCAGGCTGGGAGTTTACCAGGGGAAGAAGTCTATGGCTAAAACTCAAAGGGAAGGCTAGAGAACAATGTTCTGTCCCTGCCTCTGCCTCAGACTCACTAGGATGTGGGCATATATTTTCCCTTTAAAGCACTGGTACTTGAAGCTTTGGCCTCCCAGGCCAGATGAATGGCATAAGGCCGTCTGTGGGCCAGATCAGGCCCTGTGTCACCCCTGCCCAGCCTAATGTGCTGGGATTGGGCCCTGGGGCCCTGTGCCACCCTGTGTGCTGGAATCAGACTTCTAGGGTTCTCCACTGCCCTCACCCAGCCCCTCATGGGACCCACACCATCCTGTGCACCTAATCTGGTGCCATGGGCCTGTAAGGAGCCCTACAGGCTAGATGACATAGCACCAGGGGCCAGATCTGGCCCCTGGTGCTGGGGATTGAACACCCCTGTCTTCCTCTGTGGCAGCTCTACCTTTCCTAGAAACAGTGCAGAGTCTAGTACAGACAGAGCTAGACAGTACCACCATTTTTTTTAATGCAGCTGCCTGAGTCCTACCTACTCTTGAGGCCACATTAAAGCAAACCAGTGCACTGTGGCAAGCTGATAGTCCCAAAGCCACTTAGATTAGCAAAGAGTCCCTTTCCCTCCTCCTGAGTAGTTGCAAATGATCCCACACCCATCAGACACGTAAGTGCAAGGGTGCTAGGAGAGGGGCTTACTGAGTACCTTCTTGAGGGAATGGGCTGGACCATGAATAGTGTTCTGTACTGAAAGGTAGTCAGCAAGACCTCCCAAGCAGGCTGTTGGAGTTGACACTGTATTCAAATGTATGGGACAGTTCACAGCTCTCAGATACTTTGCAGGCTCAGGCAGATGTCTGCTCCATCAGTGACAATTGGGTAGACTTTTCATTCATTTGGTTAGAACCACGAGGTCTAGAAATTTGCAGCCTGTTTTAAAATGACATTTGAGCAGTTGATGTAGCTGTGCAGTCCCAGAAGCCGGGGCATCGTGCATGGGTTCTAATCTCTGTGCCCTAATCCTTCAAAGGAGCGCTTCCACTTGCTAGTAGTGGTCTAGCAGTTGAGGTAGTAAATTTTAAGGGAAAGAAGGCCAATATCAGCAGGTCACTGTGCTATTTGGAAACGTGTAAGCTATCTATACCTTAATTTTGCTAACTAGCAGTGTGAGAAATGCCTACCTCCTGCAGGCTTTCTATGATTTAATTAGTGTCTTGGTTTAATTAGTGAGAAGTACTTTGAGGTCCTTAGATGAAAAAATACTTCAAAATGCTAAGGACCTACTTTTTTTGAGCCATTGAAACTAGGGTCTAGTGTCTAAGGGCCTATTTTGCTGGGCATGCTGATCCATTTGATTACCCCCACTCCATTATGCATTATACTCATTGTGCCACATATACCTAAGTACTTGTGTGCAAGTCCAAAAGCAGTCTGCGTCTCTGTTTCTATTCCTCAAGCTTTGCAAACTCCTCTCGTTCGTGCTGTAATGTAGTCTCTTCCTGCTGCCTCGTTTTTTACTCCTTCTCCCCTCTCCCCAGAATCCATCTCGATTTTCTTTCTACCGTTCACCTCTGTTTTCAGGTCTCTGCCTTTCTGGGTTCCTGGCCAGTTGGTGCTTAAAATAAAGATGGAAAAACCATGCCCCAAAATAACGCTTTGTAAAAACTCTTAAGGCTACCTTTTAGTCACTTGAAAAAATAGTTGTGTGGTGTGAGCTCCCAGTTTGGTTTTCCAAGTAAAAAAGCAACAACCCAGTTTCTTTCTTTACAGACAAGACGGCCTTTAGGAGAGATGAATGATCATTCTGCTTACCTCTTTTCTTTTCTGCAGATACTCCTTTTGTTGCTCGGTTTACTTCTCAGATTGAAAAATACAGCACCAATCCTTTCTAGTGCTGCTAAGCAGTGGCTTCAAGTATGTGACCCTTATGACAAGTCGTTTTTTTGTTTGTTTTTCAGAAACTCTGCAGTGATGCTCAGGTGAGAGTCTTTGGGAAATGCTGCCAACTGAAACCTGGTGGAGACAGTTCTTCATCGTTGGACAGTTCAATCAATTCCTCCTCCTCCTCTTCGGATGCAAAAGAGCAATGTCCAAAATATCAGGTGAGAGTTATTTCTTTGCTTTCATTATCTAAGCCAAATTCTCTTTGCAGGTTAAGTATTGAATGCTTTAAAATGCTTAAAATTAGATGGAGACTGAGGAGAAGGGGGTCTTTTTCCTTTTTTTTTGTTATCTTTGACCTAGGTGCACATGAACAAGTTACATACATTTCATAGACATTAGGGCTAGAAGGGACCTCAAAAGATCATCGAGTCCAGCCCCCTGCCTGAAGGGCAGGAAGTCAGCAGGGATCATAGGGTCCCAGCAAGATAGTCATCCAAATTTCTCTTGAAGGCATTCAAAGTGGGTGCTTGAACTACCTTCGGCAGTAGTCTATTCCAAACTTTAGAGGCTTGGACAGTAAAGAAGTTCTTCTTTATGTCCAGCCTGAAGCGGTCCTGAAGGAGTTTGTGACCATTCGACCTTGTCATCCCTTGGGGCGCTCTGATGAACAAACATTTCCCTCAGATCTTGATGAGCACCCTGATAAACTTTTATAGGTGGCCACCAGATCACCCCTGAGCCTGCACTTTTCCAGGCTGAAGAGTCCCATGGCTCTCAGCCTCTCATTGTAAGGTCTGTTTTCCTGACCTCTTATCATGCACGTGGCTCTTCTCTGCACTCTCAAGATTCTCCACATCCTTTTTGAATTCTGGAACCCAAAACTGGGTGCAGTAAAGTTAGATGAAGATGGAGCTTTACAGCCCACCAGCTGCCTTATAGTCCTGGCTGTGCCCGTACTCTTAGCTCACAGTAAGTGAAAGTTAACGCACAGTAGCTTATTCCTCCATTAAATTGTATCTTAAACTATTTGTTCTGTCCTTTTCAGCCATATCTGAGCAGAGCTTTGACAAAAAGCCCCTTCCTTGTGATCGGAGCCTGTGAGCTAAAGCTTTTGGGATAGGCTGGAGGTTCTGGATCTGAGCCATGTTCCTGGAAGCATTTGTACTTGCTATGTTTGTCGGAGCCCTCCTCTAGTGACAGACTCCAGGCTTCAGGAGTTCTTAACTGTTCGAAGTTAACAAATGTCTTCAAAGTATTATAGGTTAGGGGAACTTTTAAAAAAGGTGCCACGGAAGTAATCTGGAAATATGGGACTAAACCTATACACATGTGTTATTGAACAGTGTTCTAACATAAGGATTTAGGCAAACGAGTTATGTTTTGACAAAAGAGGAGGGATTTTGGCTGCAAGAGTGGCCAGAGTCATCAGACATAGATATATTTCTGTAATCTCTGCTTGCATGGATCACAAGTGTTTTATGTTAAGCTGTCTTAAAATAGAACTGAGTCTTTTTACTTTTTGTAATGAAGCAACTGTATATTTGAGGGAAGCTGCCTCTTGCACAGCTTCAGAGATACAGTATTACTGATGTCAGTCCACTATTGATGAAAATGACCAGAACTTCCATGCCAGCTTCAAATACAGTCACATTAACTGTTGCTATTTTTGACCTGTTGCATGTTTTCCTTGTTTTCTCTTTCACATCATACGTTTCTCTGTAGCTTTCTTAAAGTCAATATGATCTGTACCTTCACAGCCCCTACTGCTCACCAGACTGTAAACATGCTATTCCCATAGGGTGACAGTACACTCCATCCTGGGGAAAGTGGCTTTTAGAAGGACTTCACCTGTAACATCTCCTCTTGGTGCTCCAAGCCAGGAGGCCCAAGCATCAGAACTGAGCATAGGGAGCTTTCCCGTGCTTTCTAACTGCCCTCCCTCTCATCCTATCCCACTAGCTGCAATGCAAGGTGGAGAAGGAGTCTGCTAGACCAGAAGGAAACAACATGAGGAGATCAGAAGAGACAATGAGGCAAATAATAGGAGTGGAGTCTAGGGAGGGCAATTTGATAGGGACTAGCTGGGTATGGAGACTGGGAGTTGGATTTGTGAGGGAGCAGGGAAGACTTTTGAGGCAGGGAGCCCAGTGGGGAGGATAGCTTGGATCTGGTTGCACCAAGAGACTGGAGCTAGGCATCAGTGTGTTGGGAAGAACAGGGGAGTTGGGGTGGGGAAAGAGAACTAGCTTTGTGCAAAGAAGCTGGGCACTGAGCTGATGAGAGGTAGAATCAGGGGGGGACTAAAATTTGGATAAGGATCTTGGGAACCAAGGCAAAGACTGGAAGTCCACTGAGGTAGGGTCGAGTGGAAGAGAGAAATTGGCCAAGGATCTGGGGGAGAGAAACTTGGACCAGAAGGCATAAGGAAAATGGAAGTAAGGAGTTGGGGCAGGAAGTAGGAAATTGGGACTGGCTGGTCAAAGATTCTGGGACCAAGTATCGGGAGCAGAGGAGATTGGGAATGTTGGAGGGGAAATCAGACTCGGATAGTAAGATAAGGACTAGCTAGGGAAGGAAGGTGGGAGTGGAGCAGAAAGGCTGAAGTGTGAGAATGGGACTGGAATAATGAGCCTGGAGGAAAGGGAAGTCACTGGGCTAGAACAGGAATAGGGTAGAAAAGAGGAGATGCAGCTAGACTAGGAGGAAGATCTGTGTCCACTAGAGCACATTCCTCTCCAGAGCCTGCAATACGACCCAGGATTCCTGAGTCTTAGTCTTCTGCTGTCAGCAAATGTGTGTGAAACCCTGAGGCAAAGTGTGTCCCATCCCCCACAGAAAGAAAGAATAGCAACCCACTGTTGCTCTCAGCTACTCCATTTCCTGCTGATGAACCACATGTGTCAGTGTGATGACACATGATGGAATATTTATTTGCTTAGAATTTCTTTAAAAGAAAGAGCTTTTTGTGTAACTGACTTGATCCCTTTCTAGGCATGCATTATGGTGCAGTACTTAAGCATGTAGTAAAGAAGCCAGTTGTCTGCAGGATTCCAACCACATAGCTGCACACCTTCCAACTTCTGCAGCAGAAGTCTGGGGTCTTGCAACAGCAACCGTCTTTAGTACACAGTTAAAGGCTACATATGCACATGGGAGCCTAGATAAAGTTGCTCAAGCAACTGGCATGCTTGCATGTTCTGAATGTTGACTGCTTGATCTTGCAACTGTAACAAAGTTGTTGTGTAAGGTAGCTTTCTGTGTTGAATGCACACAATGTGCAGATTTTGTAGTTGCAAAAAGGAACTCTAATCACAAGCTAAGTTGGAGTTTCCCAACCTTTTCCATATCGCGGCACACTGGCTGGATGCAGGCAGGGGTTGGGGGGGTGCTGAGCATTCAAATGCAGAGGGAGGGGAGGGGGGGAGTATTGGCGTGGGGCTGGCCGGGGCCACACACCCCAAGATTCTGTGGCGTACCTGGACATGGCCGACGGCATACCAGTCTGCTGGACATGGCCAACAGCACACCATTTCGTAAACACTGGGCTACTTAGAGACCGTTAAAAAGTCCGAGGCTGAATCAATTCAGTTTTTGCCAGTTAGCTTAAGCTGTGCAGATTGAACTACTAAGCAAATGAACAGACATACACTTTAGATTCTGCAAGTGCAGCCACATGCTTGCAGTGGCTGAGGCCCCCAGCTAGGGGGGGTACTAGAGCACACCTCTTTACTCTGCTGGAGCAGGCAGCTTGGGCCAAGGCTAGCCTACCCACCCTGTGGGGGGGGAGGTTTGCAGGGGAGGTGCAAAGCATCCTGGGATGCTAGGGGACTGTGGGTTAACTTGAATCTGGAAGGGATCTGGGACAGAAGTTCAATAAACCATTTTAACATAAATGAATGAATTCTGATACTGCATCCATCCAGGTTTATCTTAAGCCAGTTTTTACCATTTTGTAAGTGGTTTATGTGCACTGAGCTTCTGTTGTGTGACAGATTTGAACCAGTTTCCAATCACTTATACCAGTGTGTATGCAATTTCTGTCCCTAGCCGTAAAATTAATAGAACGTATGATGTGCTTCTGTTTTGTTTGTTTAACTATATGTGATCAGGGCATGAGTGCTTTTAAGTTGTTCCGTGGAGGATGAAATACGACATTTTTGCCCCAACTTGGTATGTGGTATTCTTAATTACATCCCAGCTAAAGCAGTTATGAATGTGATTTAAGAACACATTGATACAGCAAAAAAATTCTAATCTTTGCAGTGGTTACTTGGATAATATATTGCTGCTGCTGCTGTTATGCCTGACAGTAAGCCTTGTCAAGATTGTGCCCTTGTATTGTTCCCATTCAGGCTGAAGGTTTGTTTGATTATGAGTTCTGAATTTGTAAGTACTGCATTGAAATTTTATTTATGTGTGCAGAAGGTTACATTGTTGAATAGAAGGACCGTATGTACAGTGAGTTGAAATTTTAAAATGTGCTAAATCTATGGTTCATAAATATGATTTCTAAATTATATAAATTTTACTGACTCTAATATGCTAATGTGCAATAACAAACGCTTGCATTTTTTATGCTCTGTTTTCATATGAGCTTATAAATATGACCCAGGGAATTGGTTTGCTTCCAAGATGGCACTGCTTTGAGTTGTGCCCTTTCGCCATATGCACTTCAGTTATAACTCATTTGAATTTTTAATTTTTAACCCCTTTTCTCGGCTGATTGCACTTAAGTTGGTCTTTGGTGACCTTTCTTTTCTAGAGTTTGGAGGTAGGTGACCTGTAGTAAGGTTTTCATGCAAAATGTAGGCATCTGCAATTCATGCTGAAGTTGTCATCCTTAGGTGCATATGAAATGCTAAACTCACGAGGCTGATGGGGTATGTCTTTGTCGTCTTTGCCTGCCCCATTTCTTTCAGAGATGAGAGAAAAAATCTCTATGATTTGTATTTGAAACCAGATTTTCATACACATTGCTTGTAAATATATTCCTTGCTAGAACTTTTAATATCCATACATTCACACAGGTTTGAGCGCTCTGATATTTATTGTTTAAAATCTGATTGCCAAGTAGACAACATGACACCATAGGAGATGAGGATGGGAATTTCTCCATGACCCACTTAGTGATCAGATTTTTGCCCTGACATGTAACAACTAGTAGCTGTTGTAATCATATCCTCATTTTTATAACTGTAGTTGCTATTCTTATTCACTCTTTTTTTGGGGTCCTGGGTAGTAGTGTGTTCCAGAGGTTAGTTATATGCCTGTTAAAATACTTTTGCCTTGGTATTCAAGTCCAGTAAACAGCTTTCAAGGCAGTAAGTGAAGAAGTTAAGTGACACAAATAAGTTGCCTTCTAGTTCTCATAGCATTTTCTTGCTTATATATTGTTGAGTACGGTAAATAGAAGGATTCAACAGTCACATTTTTACCAGTCATTTTTTCCTGGGACATGAACTGTGTTCCTGATTCTGCCATTGACTTGCTCTTTGACACTGGGCACTTAATTTAGATTTTACTCAAATGCAACTGTTGCGTAAATCTTAATTTAGGCATCCAAACAACCGTTCCATGTTTTCCCTAAGGGTTGTACAGTGATTTCAACCCAGCATTGATTTAAGCAGGAACTGAAAGACTGAGCAGTTTCCAAACTCAAGGTACCCACATTTGGAAAGGTTGACCCAAGTTCTTTTGCTCTGCTCTCTGAGAGCACTCGAAATATGGTGTACAGGCCAGTTCTGGCCACAGAGCCGAGTCATCTGGCCTGTGGGGCTGTCCACAAGTCTTGGAATTTGGCAGCAGGGTAGTGGTTTCAGTGTTATAGTTGCAGCTCTGGGGATCTTGCAGCAGTTAATGCTGGCTGCTGTTGGTTCCCTATTGCCAGATTTTTTTTTTAAAGAACTACAGAATTAAGTTTGTGGTCCTGGAGGAGGCGCCTGCACTGGAAAGGTTGAGTACAACTGGTGTGTTGTCATGTACGTCTGGTTTCAAAGTGTCTTAATTGTGAAGTATCTGAACTCCGTGGACATGTTCAGATAAGTGTGCACTTGAAATTTGTGTCACTGGGGACTCATCTGCTGTGCCACAAACCACAAGTGCCCCACATGCAGGCATTCACTGTGCTGCTCATTTGCTGCATGGTGGGTTAAACCTTCACTAGGAAAAAGTGGGGCAGCATACTAGTGGTGGTGTACGTCGCCCAAAACTGGAGCCTGGCTTGCCAGAGACTCATGCTCCGGCTGCCAACCAAGCTCTGAGCACCTGGATCACTGCTGCTGGAGCCCCAGGAGGCCCCCAGGTTCCCAAATGCTGGCCCCAGCCTCTCCTACCTCACCTGGACTTTTTTCCCCTGCACTAACCCCACTAGCAGGGATGTGTGCTGAGGCAAAAAGCAGCTGCATGATTTTGTCCCCCTCTTTCCCCCCCCCCCAGCAACTGGATGTCTCTGTTCATGGGGACATGGCTCATGAGTCAGTATGGTGTTTAATTTAGTTGAGGTCTGGTCTGAAAAGTCAGAGTAGCGCTAAGCTTCTGGTAACTTAGAAAAGTTGGCAAGAGGAAGTATCTCCAGAAAAGAACACTTGTACCAAAAAAAAAAGTGACCCTGATCACTCATGAGTGTGACTGGAAGGACAGCACATGGAGAGAGGAAGGAGCAAAGTTGATTTCTATCAGCTGAGAGGTTATCACCAGTTGATTAGCCTCAGTTAACTTTTAAATTTTAGGCTGCAGATTTTGTTTGCTGTATGCATTACTTTTATCTAGCGTATGGTGTTGCATAATGACAATCCCCTTTTGTGTTTAATCAGTTTCACTTGCAGCAAATGGTTACCAATCAAGTAAGGGAAATGCATGCTTACTTGTGGCATCAGGCATTCAACAGTGGCCAATCATAAAAACAACAATAGACAAAAGTGAGATTAAATGCAGCGTACTGTAGACAGGTGGTCATGATTCCAGTTTTGTCAAGGGAGTCTGATCCAAACTGGCTCAAATCTGAGATCCATGTTGAAGATCTCCACTGTGTTCATAAAGCCTGTCATCCTTGCTATCTGTCTTCTGATTAGGCAAAAGCAAAAATTAGGTTATAGATTCTCTATTCAAGAAAGCACTTAAGCACATGCTTCGTTTTTAAAAGTTTGTCCCATTGATTTCAGTAAAGTTTGGTTTGTTTTTTTTCCCCTCCATTGAGCCAACCAAGAAGTCTGTCCATGCATACAGATGGAAAATAAGTCACTCGTATCAAGTCTTGGGCCCAAGTTTTTAAAAAAAAAAAATCTAGAAAATTACAATGAATTGTTATTATCCAGATGCTCACAATTAGTTGGTTTTAAAAAAATCTTTTCTGCTTCTCACTTCAGAATCTTTATAAATATATTTTAATTTTAGAAAAAAAATTAATTGTCCTTTTAAACATTCCCACTTAATTAAAAATTTTGCATGCTTTTTATATCCTAGTAGCAGCACCCTTTTCATGATGCTTCAGAAATGCCATCTGCCCTTCCCTCCCAGTCACCATGACATACGTGAAGAAGTGGGTTCTTAACCCAACATTTAAATATTGCAACTTAAATATGAGCTCATAAGAGCACTAAATGATTTTCAGGAATGTTGAGCATTTGTATTTTCTATCGATGTCAAGAGGAATTCTGAATGGTCAGTACTGCTTAAAATGAAGCCAGGTCTTTAGATACCTAAATGAAGATTTAGGCTCCAAACTTGTACAGTTGAGCATTTTACTAATGTGAGTAGGAACTACTCGTGAGATTAATGTTTATCATGTGCCTAAGCCTTTTTGGGATTGGAGCCTAAGGCATTACTCCTAACTACAGCAGATACCAAAAATGGACAGACATTTTATGCTCAAGTTGTTTTGATTTCCATTTAACAGCCTAGCTGTTTCCATTTAAAGCCTTTTCTATACTGCTTAAAAACAATCCACATTCAACTTTTAAACATTCTTTTGCTGTGTCCTATAAGAAGGGAAGTTATCAATTATCATTACATTTCTAAACTTTGCATTTAAATTATGGGCTTTCTCCAAAGACTCCTGAAGTCAGTACAAAGGCTCCCATTACCTGCAATGGTTCCTAATGAAGCAATCAAATGAATTCTATTTGTCTTGGAGCCATGTCTTGGATTGTTTGGAAAGTCAAAATTAACATCTCTTGCTATCATTAATTCCCTTAGAAAATGTGCGTGTGTTTGTCCACGTACCTGTCTACAACTGTTTTACCTGTTGCCTTCATATGCTGATTTTTAAAAAAAACCAAAAAACTTTTTCCCATATGTTTTCCAAGAAGCACCCATAAACTGCCTTGTTATTAGGATACTCTTTGAAACTCCTTTATTTTTCTTCATTTTTATTCTATAATTAGGAGTTTTAAGATTTTTTTTCCCCCATATAATATGAATAGAGAGGGTCATTGCTATATTTAGGTTTATCTGATATGAGCTAACTATTGATATTTATCAGTGTTAAACTGCATGTACTAAAAATAA
Source organism: Caiman crocodilus (assembly GCA_030014935.1). Classification (NCBI taxonomy): domain Eukaryota; kingdom Metazoa; phylum Chordata; order Crocodylia; family Alligatoridae; genus Caiman; species Caiman crocodilus. The sequence continues at coordinate 25,810,538 of JAGPOW010003447.1, forward strand.
AAATTTTGAAAAAGAATACTTATGTGAATGAAGAAAGACATTGTACAACCTCCTCTTAAATCTTTCCTAGCATTTGAGCCAGGCTCAACCCAGACTGATGCTCTGTGGGCTAAGAACGCCCGTCATCTGGCGGTAGTGAATGCCGATGCTAGCTGCTTAATTATGAATGTATATGTTATTCTTTTAGAAGTACATATTTAGCTGGTGCCAAGCAATTTAAATCTTCCTTAACCAGGTGTTTAAATGTGTGTGAAAGTCTAAGCTCTGGTATTTTTAATATAGAAGTTGCCAAATAAAAGCAGATGGCATGCCATGAATTAGAACTAGTCAAATTCTTTGTTTCCAGCTCAGCCCTATTTTTCAGTTTTGAGGATCCTTCAGCAACTGGCTCAAATTTGCATAATAATTCGTAAGTCATCATCATGATGGCTGTTTTTATTAATGACAATAATAGACATTAGGATGGATAAGAGATCATGATTGGGGCTTTGTTGCAAAGTAGGATGCTGTTTATTACAGTTTTGTTAGTATTGTGATAAGACCAAGGATGCTCCATTAGAGACCAAAACCTCTGTGTGCCAGATCGAGTACATGCATGTAACAGGAAGAGAGAACCTGCTGTCTCATTACAAGATGAAACCACAAGGTAACAACAAGACTGCTAGGTCAGTGTAACAAGGAGCAGATGAGAATGCCTACACAGCCAGCATGCAGCAAGTGTTTTGTAAGTGGAACTGCGCAGAGAACTTGAAAGGGAGCTTTAAATGAGCATATTGTAGTGTCTCCTTGACTTTTGCTAGAATCTCTTCTCAATGCATAAAGGCTAGAAGAGTGCCCAAGTACTTGAGGAAAATTGAACTGAGAGGCAGTAACAACTAATAACACAGTGAGAGCAGAGGTGGAGGGTTGAACGTCTGATAACTTGTCAGAGATGGTAGGTGGGATGGCTCTAAGACAAGAATAGGCTTAAAAGTGAGTGCCTTGTTCATATGTGTAGAGAACTTGCAGCAATTTGTTTGCTGTTTTTGTTTTCATCAATTTGGCATTAGTGGTTCATGGTGTACAACTGTTCACTTAAGTCCTGTGGGATGGCTGCAATGTCTTGAAGAAATGGCTGAATGTTTTTAAAGAGAAAAATGAATGAGATCACTTCAAATGGAGAGCAACTGACGCTGAACAACAAATCACAAAGCCCCACAAATACCAGCAAATCAGACTAACCTGCTTTATTTCTGAGCACAGTTGCACATCCCTTTCAGCATCCTTTGGTTACCTCTAGAAGTGGTGGTGTGTGCAGTTCTCTGTGGTCTTTTTGGGACTTATGCCTTCCCTTTTGCTTTGTAGTTGCCTATTGCTGTAAGTAAGAGAGCTGTTCATTGAAAAGACTGTATAGGAGCCTGTCCAAGCTCTACATTATTAACAATACATTACTTTTGGATTTTTTTAAACTGGTTGCGTTTTTGTGTTGTAGCAATCTACTGATGTTTTGGAACTTGAGAAAATGATTCTACCCTATTTGTTTTCTCTCTGAGGTTGCCATATCTTTCAGTATGAATGACAACTGCTAGTGGTGTCTTTCTTTTAGACTGAGCTATTTATTTTATGAATTATTATGATGCATAGCTCAGTCCACAAACAAACTGTAAGCTCACATCTCACAATAGAACAACGTGCCAACCACTCTATACTTCCAAGTGGTTGACACATTGCTCTGTTGCAAATACACTTTGTGTCCAAAGAGAGAAGCATTTTTAATGAGAAATATTTTGACTTATTTCCATGTTGTCTTGAAGTATGCTATTAAAATGCTCAAGTACATCATGGTACATAATGGATTGGTTATTTTACAGGGTTCTCGGTGCTCCTCTGATGCCAATATGCTTGGAGAGATGATGTTTGGTTCTGTGGCCATGAGTTATAAGGGCTCCACATTGAAAATTCACCAGATCAGGTGAGATTCTTTGTGGCGGTGGCGTTTGTTTTTACTGAAGTTCTGCTTGCAAGATTCAACATTGGGGTTAAAGGGTTCCATATTGGGGAAGAAGCTATTCAAATGAATGCCCTCAACAAAAGGCAGAGGCAGCTTCTAGATTCAGGTAATGATAATTATCCTGCTGGTGTCTGAGATGTACAGTGCTATACATTAAAGCCTGTAAATTCTGGACAGATCAGGGAGAAAAAATGGAAGCCCAGAGATAGTATTTCTGTACTGACTCTCTCGCTCTCTTGTCTCCTAGGTCCCCTCCTCAGCTCATGCTTAGTAAAGTTTTTACAGCCCGAACTGGAAGTAGCATCTATGGAAGTCTAAACACGTGAGTACATGACAAATGGCATGTGATCAGTATATGCTACTTGGGAGAGAATTCAGGCAGGAGTGTCAAGGTTCTTTTTCAGATAATGAGGAACTTTTTATTGTTTCCTGTATGTTCACAGTTGCTGGTTTTCTCGACCCTTTACTTGAGGTCATATTCATACCAATTTGCTTGAAGCAAAGGGATGGACAGTTGTCCTATAGAGCAGATATTTGCATTTAAGCAGCGGGACCCTGCATGGTGTGGCGCACTTATACTCCCAAAGGGAAACTGATAGGGGTCTCAGTCCATGAAAAACAAGAGATATGACAAAAGAGATCTGTCTCTAAGCCACCTGCTTTTTAGTTTCCATATGTTAACTACACAGTTGGGCTCTCTTTGTATATACTAAATCCTAGGCTTTTTCCAGTGAAAAACTGCATTATTTGCTTGTATGTTCCATTTGCGTAATAGATTAAATAATATTGTCCTGTATAAAAATGTGAATTAGTTGTTTTTGTTTTGTGTTTCTTTTCAGGCTTCAGGATAGTCTTGAGTTCATTAATCAGGACAGTAATACATTAAAGCCAGACCACAGCACAATTATGAATGGACTCCTTGGAAACATAGGTAATTCAGTGTTTATTTTATGTCTTGGTATCTTTGTTAATTGAATTATCACTAGATTTTGGAATGTATTTGGTTACCAAAAATTGACATGTATTGTAACTTAATAGAAACAATCATGGCCCAAGGGACTTTATGGAAAGAATAAAGTCCTGGCCTGACTTTGTAAGAATAAACCAAACAAGTTCAGGAATCTGCTAAGGGGTCTCTGGGATTTGTCAAGACCTGCCCACTAGTTCTGTCAATTATTTAATATTTTTAGTTTTAAAAAAGGAAAGGGAAAGTTCTATCTCTCAAGTATGTTCACTGTTGTCTTTGTACAATGCTGCAAATAGGTATGCTCTCAGAACAAAAACACCCCAAACCAAAGATTGGGTAGACTGGGTGGAAGACCAGTTTAGTGTCTTTGGTGCTGTAGACAAAAGCTAAGGAGTTTGGCTGAACATTTGACAGATATTAAGCCATAGAAAGACTTTGTTAGCCTTGTATTATTGCTACTGTACTGCCGGACAAGACTCTCAAAACAAAAACACCCCAAACCAAAAACCTATGTAGCAGTCTAATGATCTCCTCAAAGCAGCCCCCTTTCTCTTTTTTTGATCACTTAATTTTCAAGCTAGCATGTCACTGTTTTTTTTTATTGTAGCGAAGATAAATGTGGATAAAAAACATTTTAAAACTTTTCAAGAATATCACTGTATGCAAATAGACTTCTTCCCAGAGTTTTGAGTGAAAGTTTAGCTATGCAAAAATGGATCCAAAACTGTATTCTTTTTTTTTAAATCGGGTTTTATTATTGAAGTTGTAGAAATGAACAGCATTGAAAGACAGGTTTAGAAACACAAGATGAGTGTTTTTGTTTTGTGTTTTTCCCCACCGGTACATGTAAAACTCTATCATTGTTGTCATCATCATTATCATTGTGCTAGCTTAATAATAGTAATAGTAATAATAATAGCTTTCTGCTACTTTTTCTTATTGATGGTTCTTTTACAAGGCAAGGTAGGTAATGGAGCTTGAGACCACTTGTCTGTTAAATGTCTCTGACCTTTTACTCAGTGTTGCGGTAGGACTTAGGTGAGGCTTTTAGCAGTGCCAATTCGATGCCAGAGGCAATGAGAAGAAAGGTGTCTTTCTTACTTCCATGCTTTTGAAAATCTCATTTTGCATCTGTAGGAAAGCAACTTCTATTGGCAAAACTGTTAGTGTGGAACTAAAAAATTCCACAGTGGAAGTTAAACTTGGAGCATTGTCACCTGTTCAGCATCGGCAAGAGTTGATGCATCAGCCTTGATTTCAGTACATTAAAGCCAACTATCCTCCTTGATCTTAGCATTATAATGGTGATGGCCTTCCATAACAGTAAGAAGACGACAACACTCTTAGTGCTTTATTTCAGGGCACTAGTATGTGGACATTGTATATGTTGGGACATAACTGTTTCCATTTGGAGTTACTGAGGTATGCACCCAGCACATAAGGTAATGGTTCCAAAGAGGAGACTTAAACACTGGAAACTGCAGTGAAACTGCACAGACTTTCAGTCCATTCAGAACTGTTTGTTTATAGTCCCCGTTTCAAGACACAATGAATGATGGGTAAGTTAAGGCCAAGAAGTTAATCTGTAACTGGAACATTTCTGACAACTAACATATAAAGAATACTTCTGACCTACTGGCTCTTGCCAACTTGTGATATTAAAAAGTTCCTGTGTGTTTTGGGAGGGGACTGTTTACAATCTTTTTTTCAGACACGCCTGTCTGTAAGCTAGTCCCCATGTTCTTCCACAGTAAAGAACTAAGTAGCTAAAAGAGAATGCAAAAAGCTTTTGTTCAAGTTTGCAGCCTTCTGGGCTTTTAAATCATTTTACACAGAGTAGGTAATAACATCCCAAATCTAACTTTTGGGTAGAGCTAATAATTACCTAATGAAAAATAACTGTGTGGGCTTTGTTGTTTTGTTTGCATACAGAGAACAGCCATACTCTATTTCCCTATTACTCTGTAGTAACATTTATTATCTACAGGTATTTAAGACTGCAAATACATATTTTCTGTTCATCATTTGACTAATATTATACATGTCCTCTCTTTTTCTTGGGTAATTATTTTGACCTTTCTTGTTAGGTCTATAAAGTTTAATTTACGCCTGCTGTCTCTCTTTTTTTTTTTTTTTCTCCTTTTCATTTTCTTCAAAGGTGGAGTACCCCAGCTATCTCCTCAAATTGAGCTGTTAAAATGATCATGGTAAAGCAGGCTAAATCTAACATATGTGATTTAAGCTAAGTTTTGACCTCCTAGGGTTTCATAATTTCCTCATAATTTATGAGGACCTGACCTGACAAAGAACGTTTTGCAGTTGGAAGTTTGTTCCCAACTACATAGTTGGTCCAATAAAAGATCAGCCTAAGAAATCATTGCCTCTCTCAAATTTAATGATTTTGAGCAAACTTTTGATATGGGTAAAACT